>CM046437.1:34856105-35226308 GCA_025506505.1 Flaveria sonorensis
ATATTCGGAATTCATTTGACAAGGTCGAGCCTTGGTCGGAATCTGACTTTCATTAAAGTTTTCTTCATATGGAAGTGAAACAATATGTTTCTTTCTATCCCAGAAAGCATTGGGATGATCATCACATATTTGTAGACTAAACTGGTGTTCTATTAGTTTAATCTTTCTTGTAATTCGGATTATTTATTTTTCTTGAATATTAAAGAAAATATTTCTTTTTGTAAAAATTCAAATTGATTTATTTTTGATTTAGCAATTGCTTTACAATTTTTCTGTTAAATTATTCAATGTCCTTGTTATTGGATTAGAAATAAATTTAAAAACAATCTCTTTTCCTTCATACGTACCAGTTATTCCAGTACGATCCATATTTTTTAAAGGAAATATTTTATCAAAGAAAGGGCTTCCAAGTATACTTGGTTACCAAGATTTTTAACTAATACAAACTTGTATTGATACAAGTATTATTTGACAAATAAAGCTTGAGGGATTTTATAATTTACCTCTAATTTTCCTTTCCCAGCATGGCTGAGAGTATGAGTAGTTTTATGAATAAATTTTGTAGGAATTAATCCTTCCTGTATGCAATTTAAATCTGCACCATATCAAAGAGTGCAACTACTTCTATTAAGAAAGTCATTTCCTATTAATAATTTGATTTTTCCATGCCATTTTTGAGAAGTAATAATTTCTCTTATATTTTTCAGATATAATTCTGATTCTTCTATTGGTTGAATATTAATATCTTTTCTAGACATATTATTCTATTGTCTAATTCTTTATTATTTTGTTGTAAAATCTTTATATCAGATTTAAATTATCAATTTCTCTTTTTAATTGTTGTATATCAACGGGTTTTTTATCTTTTTTTTCTGGTTTAATGAATTTTTAATTCTGCCAAAGAAAATGGTTTTGGATCTTTAAGATTTGAACAAGAAGGACCTCTTCTTGTTTTTCCATAATGAAAGATTATTTTCTCTTTTATTTGTGGATCATCTACACTTTTAATAATTCAAGTATTTCACTTGTTAAAACATTTATTTCCATATTTTGGAATTGTGAAATTATTTATAAATATTTTCTTCCTCTTCTTTTCTGAAGTATTATTACAACAGTTGTTTTTACAACAGTCTTCTTCTTCAGAGGAAGAGTATAAACTTTCATTTTCTAAAATATTTAAATCTTCATTAGAAGATTGATCAGATTCGGTATCTGATTCTAAAAGTATTTTTGAAATATGATTTTTTAAATCTTCATCTTCTAGCTTATTAAGCTTCTTCCTAACCCAGCAAGTTTTTGCTGTGTGACCTATTTTCCCACATTTCTTACAGTTCAATTTTGACCTATAAGTCTTATACGAAGGCTTATTTTCTTCGTATTTTTGAATTCTTTTATTTTTTCTATCTCCCTTTTTCTTTTTCTTTTTTGATGTGGTAGGGATTAGATATTCTTAATTTTCTTAGTATTATTTGAGGTTCTTCTATACCAAATTGACTACAGAATTCCTAATTGTTTCTTTTCATTTAAGAATGTTTTTTGATTTGTTGGTTTAGTTTAATTTCATAACATAAATTTAAACCTTCTTGAATACAAGTTCCTATTAACTTGCCATAAGTATAATCATCATAATTTATACTTATTCCACCTTTTCTTAGATTTTTTCTAACTCTTTTTGCAAATAAATACGGAAGACCGTCTACGAATTTTGACTTCCAAATAAAAGGCAGGACCTTGTATGGGAAAAGAGGAGAAAACCATAAAACTCAGACGAGGATAGAAGATCAAGAGAAAAGATGGAACGTTGGTGATTTTACACAGTCGTTATCCAGGATGCTAACATGTGATTAGTACGGGTCTCACCCTAAACGCCCCACGCCTTCTTGGCTTTTTGGCTAAACGGGTTCCCCGGCGGTCGACCGCCCACATTAGCACCTTAGATGGGCTGTAACCCTATCCCACAATTTCTTTTAATTTGTTACCTTCATCTGGAGTTTTAAGATCTCTTTTTTATATTGATAATCTGTTGAGCATGGTGATGTTTCAACACTTATGTGTTTAGCCTCTTATTGAGGCAATCATACAAATATAAATATAAAAATAAGAAAAGAAATTACCAGAATATTGAGCTTGAAACTTGAAAGCTTTAAACTTCAAATATTATTATAGAAATTTATTACAAGAGAGAGAGAGAGAGGTGGTTCTAAAACCGGTCCCCTCTACTAACTACTAAGCCTTCTTATATAGAGGCTCTAGCACGCATATTACAGCGAATATTCGCTCATATTGCGTATGACGCGTTTTGTATACAAGTCAAAAAGTAAATAGTAAAAGTTACAATAATGTAACAAACAAACAAAATTGTTTGTCGACCACTTATAAAGTTGAATTATTGGTTCTTCTTTCTTCTTTGTGGGGCCTAGTTGTGGTCCTTTTGTTTTTTGTCTTCTCTGGTGTATTAACCAGACCGAATCTTCGTCTAATTCTGCCATCATTTTGGCATAGGCTTCATTATCCATGGATTCATTTTCATCTTGACTGTCCTGGTATAACTGGGAGTCATCTTCTTCCATTTGTGAAGAACTTGATTCTGTTCTTTTTGAAGATGATTCATCTTTTCTTTGAAGTTCTTGGCTATATCCTTCTTAACTTCTTCTAGATAATATTTATCATCTCTGGTCACTTATATCATCTGTGCCTTTAATCATTTTGATTTTTCTAACAATGTGTTGGAATGGGCTGGAGATTCCCTCTGCTGCTTTATCTGCTGCTGCTCTTATATAGATCAATTGTTTTCTGGATTTGATCCAGAGTGTCCTGGCATTTAATTTTGCCATCTTCTTCTTTGTCCATCATTTTTTTCCAGAACTTAGTCATATAAGCTCTTTTAAACAAAAAATGTTTTCACTGGTATAACCAGTTTCCGGAATCCATTTCCATATCCAGGGGATACTGAACTGGACAAAATAATGTAAAGAGGCCATTCCCTCTATAAAAATATTATTGTGTTGTGCCTCTATTAAGGCTGGAGAAAGTTCTACCCACTGGGTATATAAATTTTTAAATTTATTAGATTCATTTATAAAAATATCAATAGATGGACCGTATGACTGCCACCATAGATAAAACCATGCTGGTATCTCTGATTCATAATTTGTATGACAAATTTTTATGAACCATGAGTGTTTATGATTAGGGTTTTCATATAAGAACGCCCTTTGAAAAGCTTTAACATAATCCCAATAGTTATATCTAATGGGAGTTTTTGTTTCAGGGTGTAAAAGTTCCCTGTCTTTTAGGGGTGATGTCCCCCAAGTTTCCACAGATATGATCTGCTTAATAATAATTTTACTAAAGCAATGAGCTTTATTATTCCCAGTATAATGGGTAATTTCGCAGGATTCTGCTTTTAATATTTCTTCATAATATATTCGAGACTTATATGTCTCGTTGGGATAGTATCCCTGATCAAAGTATCTCTTGACTATGAGCCAAGGTTGATCTTTCATTTTGATCTTTATGATCTAAAAGAAGTATGACTTCTTTATTGGGTGTATTACCCATCCTTCATCCTCACTTTCATTAATGAGGGTTTTAGCATATGATGCTACTTCTTCTGGGTTATGTCCCTGAGAAGCTTAAAGGCAAGAAATTCCTTTATTTATCTTCATCAAGTATATTTGATGAAGTTGATGCATTCATTGATGCATTGTTAAAAGCTATAAGCTTTGTTACCCATTTGATGGATAATCTGCCTGCTCCTCTTCCCTATAAGAGGAAGATCTTCCACGGCCTCTTCTCCTTTCCCAGGGGATCATTCCTGAAACTTTAAACATAAATATTATTTATCCACAAGAAAGTATTATTTCTTTATATTTTAAATCTTTAAGTTGTTTATTTAAAGATCGTATTCTATATTTGATTTGTTTAATAGCATAATCTTTAGCTTTTCCGATATAAATGGAGTTTCTTTTATTTCTTGAATATTGTCATATGATCCTATTATTTGGATCTGAATATTAATTGTTTTTTCAATTATTTCAATCATCGCCATAGCATGATTCCTCTTGAATGACTCATTAATTAAATATTCTCTGGTAAGAAAATCAGGTAAACTGTTATCAGCTCCCTTTTTGTATATAATTTCAAAATCAAATGGTGCGAGATGAGATTGCCATCTGGCAAACATCTGCTTAGAGACATCATGTTTGAAATCTTTATTAAACATGTATTTGGCTGCATTGCAATCAGTTTTTATAACAAACTTTTTGTTGAATAAATCATCTTGAAATTTCAAAACGCATTTGACTATTGCAAGAATTTCTTTTGCAACAGTTGCATAATTTTCTGGCTTTCATTCCATTTTCCAGAATGAAACCTAACAAGATATCTTGTTTATTAATTGGAGATATTTGTTTTAATATTCCTCCATAGCCTATATCTGAGGCATCAGTTTCAACAATTTTTTCCCATTCTGGGTTTGTTATTGTTAAGCAAGGAAGGTTTTGAACCTTTTGCTTAATCTTTTGTACCGCTTTAGTATGATCGATAGACCATGGCTTAGGATTCTTCCTTAGCCTATCGTATAATAAAGCCGTATCTTGTGCTAAATTTTATAATAAGGAAGAATACAGTTTAAACTTCCAAGAAATCTTTGTAATTGGGTTTATCTAAAATCTCATCTGGGAATTAGATGCAAATTTAATACTTCTATTAATTGGAATAATTATTATTATTTGATAAAAAAATCTGATTTTAGTTTGGAAAAGAGACATTTTTGGTCTAGATATAACTAAACCATTTTTAAAATTATACTGAATATCTCTAAGTGTTTAAAATGAGTTTCAATATCCTTTGAAAATACAAGGATATCATCAATATAAACAATATAAATTCACTATAAGGAATGAAAATGTCATTCATAATATTTTGGAATTCTGAGGGGGCATTTTTTAATCCGAATGGCATAACATTCCATTCGTAATGCCCAACAGGTACTGTAAAAGCAGTTTTATACCTGTCTTTTTCTTCAATTTGTATTTGCCAGTATCCTGACTTTAAGTCAAATTTAGAAAATATATTTGACTCATATAATTTGTCTAATAAATCTTTTTTATTAGGTATAGGATACCTAATCCATTTTAAAACCTTATTTAATGGTTTGTAATTAATAACCAATCTGGGTGTACCTCTTTCCTGTTCGGAATGTTTATTAACATAAAAAGCTGTACATGACCATGGAGACTTTGAATTTCTAATTAAATTCTTGTTTAAAAGAGATTTTATTTCTTGTTTACATAATTCCATATATTCGGAATTCATTTGACAAGGTCGAGCCTTGGTCGGAATCTGACTTTCATTAAAGTTTTCTTCATATGGAAGTGAAACAATATGTTTCTTTCTATCCCAGAAAGCATTGGGATGATCATCACATATTTGTAGACTAAACTGGTGTTCTATTAGTTTAATCTTTTCTTGTAATTTCGGATTATTTAATTTCTTGAATATTTAAAGAAAATATTTCTTTTTGTAAAATTCAATTTGATTTATTTTTGCTTTTAGCAATTCTTCTTTTAAAATTCAATGTCCTTGTTATTGGATTAGAAATAAATTTAAAAACAATCTCTTTTCCTTCATACGTACCAGTTATTCCAGTACGATCTACATTTTTTAAAGGAAATATTTATCAAAGAAAGGGCTTCCAAGTATAACTTGGTTACCAAGATTTTAACTAATACAAAACTTGTATTGATACAAGTATTATTTTGACAAATAAAAGCTTGAGGGATTTTATAATTTACCTCTAATTTTCCTTTCCCAGCATGGCTGAGGGTATGTGTAGTTTATGATAATATTTTGTAGGAATTAATCCTTCCTGTATACAATTTAAATCTGCACCACTATCAAAGAGTGCAACTACTTCTATTAAGAAATCATTGCCTATTAGTAATTTGATTTTTCCATGCCATTTTTGAGAAGTAATAATTCTCTTATATTTTTCAGATATAATTCTGATTCTTCTATTGGTTGTATATTTAATTTATCTTTTCTAGACATATTATTCTATTGTCTAAATCTTTATTATTTTCTTGTAAAATTTTTACTTTGATTTTAAATTATCAATTTCCTTTTAATTGTTGTATATCAACGGGTTTTTTATTTTTATTCTTGATTTAATTGAATTTTAATTCAGTCAGAGAAAACGGTTTTGATCTTTAGAATTTGGACAAGAAGTACATTCTTCTTGTTTTCCCATAAATGAAGAGATTATTTTCTCTTTAATTTGTGGATCATCTACCACTTTTAACAATTCAAGTATTTCACTTGTTAAAACATTTATTTCCATATTTTGGAATTGTGAAATTATTTTATAAATATTTTCTTCCTCTTCTTCTTCTGAAGTATTATTACAACAGTTGTTTTTACCACAGTCTTCTTCTTCAGAGGAAGAGTATAAACTTTCATTTTCTAAAATATTAAATCTTCATTAGAAGATTGATCAGATTCGGTATCTGATTCTAAAAGTATTTGAATTTGATTTTTTAAATCTTCATCTTCTAGCTTATTAAGCTTCTTCCTAACCAGCAAGTTTTTGCTGTGTGACCTATTTTCCACATTTCTTACAGTTCAATTTTGACCTATAAGTCTTATACGAAGGCTTATTTTTTCGTATTTTTGAATTCTTTTATTTTTTCTATCTTCCCTTTTTCTTTTCTTTTTGATGTTGGTAGGGATTAGATTTCTTAATTTTCTTGTTATTATTTGAGGTTCCTTCTATACCAAATTGACTACAGAATTCACCTAATTGTTTCTTTCATTTAAAGAATGTTTTTAATTTGTTGGTTTAGTTTAATTTCATTACATAAATTTAAACCTTCTTGAATACAAGTTCCTATTAACTTGCCATAAGTATAATCATCATAATTTATACTTATTCCACCTTTCTTAGATTATTTCTAACTCTTTCTGCAAATAAATACGGAAGACCGTCTACGAATTTTGACTTCCAATGTGAGCTATTAGACTCAGGGATTCCATAACTCTACTTAGGAAAGTGTCTTTATACCACCTAAAAGATGTTAGGGTTCTACACTTGAGATTTTGTAGAAGAGTCCTAATATTCTTTGAATTATCAGACCATCTGCCGTAAAGTGTTCTATAATATTGACTATTAAAGTATAAACTGAGTTGTTTTCAACAACACCATTGTCCTCTTTGTACTATTGAGGATCTCCTGTCTATCGAATCTGATAGATAATTATCCCACCACCTTTAAGTTGGCCTGTAAAACCTGATATAATCATCTGAGTTATTGTCTTAACTGTATTTTTATTATTTGACAAATAGTGCTATACATAAGCATCCTATGGACAGTATTATAAATCTGTCCTTCTGTTTGACCATCTATGTTCCATTCATAGATCATTTTTCCACTATACGAATTACTAATTACGTATTCCTGTTCTTCTATTAGAACATCCTGTGGAGTAGGTCTAGGATAATAATACATCCTCTGAGTTGGCTTATCAGCAAACTTAGATAATTTCATGATCTCATCATTGATCTTTTGCTTATAATCTTCTTCTTTTAGACTATCTTCAAAATCTGATAAAGTACTTATCTTTAAATTTTTTAAAACATTAATCGTATCATTTAACGTTTGCATTGAAATTTCTTCAGACTTTATTTGAAGTCTGTTACCTTAGGAGGTAATTGAATGCTAGGAGTCGCAATAGACTCTTTATTTTTATCTGATCATTTATTATGATACTTTGTTTTTCTTTAAATGGCATAGTATTTATCCATTTTTTTAGAAATATCCTGGAGTTGTTCTCCAATTATTATTAAATAAAGATTTGAATATTTTTGTTGTTTTATTAAACCATTTATATGAGAAAATAGTCGTCTGCAAGGTTTCACCTTCCAGAAGTTTTAGAAAGCTTGATAGTATCTTTCCTCTCCTTGTTTTTCAATTTTAAAACCTTGTAGGAGGGAAAACATTTGATACTATGTTTCCATTGATATTAAAATTCTTTCTATAACAGAAATAATACTATTAGTATATTTTTCAATAAACCATGGAACAAAAGGTATGATCTCTTGTTTTCATTAATTCATTATAAAATTCTTCTCTAAAAAATTCTTTATCTGTTTTTCCAAAATTTTGAAAAACCATGTTCTAAATAATTCCCATTTGGGTTGAAGAAATTCTTTAGAAATTTCTTCTCTTACCGGTGATCCCGGAGTAAAATCTAGTTTTCTTTTGATTCATAATTATACAAAAATTATTTCTGATTCGGTTAGTTCCGGATCTATTCTAATTCCTCGAACTATATTATCCGAGTTTATTCTTAATTCATCTATTTTTCTTTCAGGAAATTCTTCCTTAATCCTAGATGTTGACGCCCTAGAAGGACTTCTAACTGTGTAATCTACATGAGAAATATAATATTGTGATGACATTGATTTGGACAAAGAGGGATATTTTATTTTATTATTTTCAAATTGTATTTGAACTGACCCTTCATTAGTTTGTGATATATTTATTGGATTATTTCTACATATTGTTGAGATGGGCTAGCTTTATCTAGTAGCCAGTTTCTGGAAAATTAATTTCTTCCCACTTTATTTTTCTTCTAGTTGTAATATTAGCTTTGCTAAAATTAGTTTCTATTAGAATAGTTTCATTTAAAGGTTTATCTACCATTTACAATGAGGATTAAGCGTAAATAAAGGCTTATAATAAATTCTATAACAGATACATATTACCTCTGATCCTGGTACATAATTGTAACCATGCGTTTTAACATTCAGAGTTAAAGCATCTAAAATATTAACATCAGATAATGATAATTGTAAATTAGGATAAACATTAAAATAGACTGGACCATGAGCCAGACTTGATTGAACAATTCCCATAAGGGATTGTTTCCAATTTAAGTTTCTAGCATCTCTAAGAGTTGCTACAAAACTTTCTGGTAAGCCTTCTAAAGTTAAGGCTTAAATGCAATTTGCACAAGACCAATATGGATAAATTTATATTCTTTTTATATTTTGTAAATCTCTTTTGATAATAATTATTATCATTTCATCAGTGTTTGAGGAAAAATGTTTCCTCGGTTGTTTTAACAACTTGTTTTAATCCCAATTTTTCAAAAGTTCCTAATTTATAAATTAGTTTAAATCAATTTTTGGAATAGTCCATTTATTTAATAAATCTAAATGTGAGGAATATCATATTCTTCCTCCATACTGTTTTTAACAGTATCTTCTGTTTTTATAATATTCATATTTGAATATCAGAGATAAGTGTTGAAACAAACACACATACATCAAAGAATACCATGGCTCTGATACCATAAAAGGCAGGACCTTGTATGGAAAAGAGGAGAAAACCATAAAACTCAGACGAGGATAGAAGATCAAGAGAAAGATGGAACGTTGGTGATTTTACACAGTCGTTATCCAGGATGCTAACATGTGATCAGTACGGGTCACCCTAAACGCCCCACGCCTTCTGGCTTTTTGGCTAAACGGGTTCCCCGGCGGTCGACCGCCCACATTAGCACCTTAGATGGGCTGTAACCCTATCCCACAATTTCTTTTATTGTTACCTTCATCTGGAGTTTTAAGATCTCTTTTTTATATGATAATCTGTGAGCATGGTGATGTTTCAACACTTATGTGTTTAGCCTTTATTGAGGCAATCATACAAAATATAAATAATAAAATAAGAAAAGAAATTACCAGAATATGAGCTTGAAACTTGAAAGCTTTAAATATTATTGCAGAATTTTGATTACAAGAGTGGGAGAATAATAATAATAATAATAATAATAATAATAATAATAATAATAATAATAATAATAGTCAAATAATATAAATAATATAAAATAGTAATAATAATAATAATAATATAATAATAATAATCATAATAATAATAATATAATCATAATAATAATAATAATCATAATAATTAATAATAATAATAATAATAATAAATAATTAATAATAATAATAATAATAAAATAATAATAATAATAATAATAATAATAATAATAATAATAATAATAATAATAATAATACTAATAATAATACTAATAATAATAATAATAATAATATAATAATAATAATAATAATGATAATAATAATAATATAATAATAATAATAATAATAATAATAATAATACTATAAAATACTAATACTAATAATAATAATAATAATAATAATGATAATAATAAATGATAATAATAATATAATAATAATAATATAATAATAATAATAATAATAATAATAATAATAATAATAATAATAATAAATAATAATAATAATAATAATAATCAAATAATAATAATAATAATATAATAATAATAATAATAATAATAATAATAATATAATAATAATAATAAATAATATAATAATAATAAAATAATAATATAATAATAATAATAATAATAATAATAATAATAATAATAATAATAATAATAATAAATAATAATAATAATAATAATAATAATAAATAATAACAATAATATAATAATAATATAATAATAATAATAATAATAATAAATAATAATAATAATAATAATAATAATAATAATAATAATAAAATAATAATATATAATAATGTGACAACTCATCCAAAACTCACACGATTTCGATTTCCTTGTGCCAATGCAGTAGACCAGTGATGGAACACTCATCATGTAACGCAATTTTCGGAACGAAAATTCTTTCAACATGGGGATAATGTGACATCCGGTGATTTTCCGTTACCAAACTCCGTTTGTTCCGTTAAGTCTTGCATACACGTGTCGAGCACACACACTAGTTGTCGTTGTGACGTGGTGACTTACAATAATCAGTAATGTTAATTGATGATAATTAAGTTAACAATGTGATTATAAGTTATGCTTATGTGATTTGAATGTTAACTGTAATTTTATCGCGTAACGTGAAAACGTGCATATTTATTTCGTGTGTTTTGTGATAAATGGGAATTATGCATGATTGTTATTTGTGATATAATAATTGTGTTTAGTAGTTAAAAACTATTCAAAAACTATTCAAAAAGCTTATTTTATAAAATACAAATTATAAGGGTTTAAAAGGGTAATTATGGGTTATTTAATAAAATAAAAATCAAAACTTCAACCCTAATCCTACCCTTCGGCCGCGATCAAGCTTCCAAACACACACACACTTCGAAATCGATCAAGAAAAGCAAGAAACCATCGGATTTGGTCGACTTCAAGTTATACAACGCGTTAGAATCATCAATTGCAAGCCATTACACGTTTAAAGGTTAGATTTTTGTATGTTTTTGATGAGTCTTCATGTTGGCCGAATGTTTCATGCGAAAACTGCAAATTGGTGGTTGATTGATGCTTGTTTGTTGTTGTAATGTGTTTGTTGGGTAGATTATATGTTAATTAACGTCAAGTATGCAATAAAGGTTGGATTTTTACAAGTTTTTATGGAAATTACATTAGGGCCGAAACCCTAATTCGAAACTTGCAATTGGGGATCGATTTGTTGATGTTGGTTAGTGTTATTATGTTAGTTGGATTGTATATATGCTAGTTAACGTCGATTATGCAAGAAAGCTATGATTTTGATACATTGTTCATAGGTTACTAATAATAGTAACTTTATTTTGCATGAATTGATGATTGGATGATGTATGAATGTTAGGATGTGTTTGTGATGATGATTAGATGCTAGGTTGATGATATGAACATTGAAAATCAATAAGATGTGTTATAGTTCATACATTGCTAAAAATAGTAACTTTTGGTGTTGAATGTTGATGAATCATGATGATTAAGTGTTGTTGATCATGCTTAGATGTTGTCATGGACTTGAATGGGTATATAATTGATGAATTCATGAATGTAGTGTGAGTTTGATGAATTTGGGATGAACTTTCCCAAAGGGAAACTTTATTGTGCAAATCCTTGAATTGGATGATTTGAGCATGTTTGGGATATTAGGATCATGCTAGTGTATTCATGGATGATTTCTAAGGTAACTAAATGTGTTGTTTGTGTTGTAAGAATGTTTAGTTGGATAGTTATCTGATTTGGCCTGTTTGTGGGAATTCATGGTAATGGGTCATATGGGTATGTTAGGACTATTGTTGGGTTGTATGTTGATCATGTATGATATGCTGTTGTGTTAGTATTAACGAGTTATCACCTATAATGTCACCAACGGGTCAAACGGGTCAACTGGGTCAAATGTGTCTTGTCTTTCTTAAACCTTGAGTCTCTTGGTTTGTAGAACACTTAGGGTTTCATGTTGATTCTGTGTACATGTACTTATGTACTCTTGTGTTCTAGGTGACCTTTGAAGGTTGTCTTTCCCTTTTTCTTTCAAGTTAAGCTCTAGGTTAATTCTTGCGCGCATCAGGTGAGTTCTTGCCCCACTTATTTACATAATCTCTTTTGGGAGATAGCATACTGTTGATCATAAACGCTTTTATATATGAGTGTGTATAATATTGATATAGTTCTGTTTACCATGGAAATCCTCACACTTTCGGATTAATATTGAATAGCGGGGAAATCTTGGGTAGTACTACTGGGTCTGACGAGCCCCACCTGTGCGACTCGAGGTCAAACGGGTGCAATTTTGTCCTAACACATATTCGTCACGACATGGTAAGTCGTGACGGGAGGCAACAAACGTAACACAGTCAGCTTCGATCGCGAAATCACTATGATTAATATTTTTATGTTAATAGACTAGCTATCTATTGCAATACACTACTTATGCTCTGGAAACTGTTGATTGGTTTATATTTTAATGCAAACTCTTGAACTCACCAACCATGTGTTGACTTGTTTAGTATGCTATTCTCAGGTTAAGGTTGCCAGTTGCCTAGGAGCACGCACACCAGCATCGTTGAGTTGTCTACATTGTTTGTTTACACATTTGGGTTTATTTTCCTATTAAACATTTGTGTTTGGGGCGCGTATGTTTTGCGCATTCTCTTTACATACTACTTGTTTTGAGTTTTCTAGTTTTAAAACGCTTCCGCAGTATTTTAAACGTTAACTCTGGTTTTGTTTATTAATCATATAGAGTCGTTCTTGGTAACTAATGACTGAGATCCTGGTATGTCACGCGCCTCGCGGTAAAACCCCGCTCGCGGATTTTGAGGGTGTGACAAATAATAATAACAATAATAATAATAATAATAATAATAATATAATAATAATAATAATAATAATAATAATAATAATAATATATATAGGCAAAATTTTAAACCATAAACATTTAGTGTATTCTGTTAGAAAATTAATGAAGTTCAATAATATTACCATGTATCCCCAAAAAGCATCCTTCACCTTTCTGGCAGCCTGTTGTAGCTTAATCAAGTCCTCACTATTTACAACATTTGGGATTTCTTAGATATATTTTTGCTGCATAATTTAGATTAGAGACCGACCCATTTAATCAAAACTGGTAAATAGTTGAAGAATTATTTTATATATTTATTAGAAATCCTCTAGCTTAGACTTATGTATTAAATCCTTACAGTGAAAAATTACATCACTAATAACAAAGAACAAAGTTTAGAAAATAAAAAATCAGAGCTTTCATTGTTAAGACAATAATGTAATAAATTCAACTCTTGATTAATGAATTGAGTAAACATGTTTCACTTAAATCCCAATTAATATTATGGCAACTAACAAATCAAAATGCGATATATCAATATTAATAAAAGAGGTCAAAGCAAAAGCCTTAACAATTTATGACCTGTGGCAAAAGCCATAACAATTTGTGACCGGTGATATTTTGTGTATGTGCTGTGACTGGCCATGTTTCAAATAAATGTTGCTAAATAAAGATATAGTTGTATTTATGTAATGTAAAACTATTCATTTTACTATTATTAGTAAGCAATAATGGAATCATTTTTTTATAGAGATAAGGGACATAATTCATATGGATATAGTAAGTCTTGTTTAGGCTGCTTTTATGGTATTCTTTACTTTTTCCCAAACCAATTAGTGGTACAAAGAAACATAAAGAAATGAAAGCAAGTTCATTGGAAAAAGCAACCCCCAAAGATTTATGAACAAAAGCAATTAGCAACAACCAATGAATAAGTTTCTTTAGCTTTATGGCTAACCGTTACGACACACCATCATTTAGCTATTGCAATTCTTTTTCTGGTAGCTGATCACATGTATAGATCCAACTAAGGCATTGGCCATGGTCTAAAAAGTATTTTAGAAGCTCATAAAGGTCTATTTACAGGGACCATAATGGACTATATGAGATCTTAATAAATAAGAGCTAATGTTGACAATGATGCTTAATAAACGTGAACAAAAATTTCTAACCTCTGGAAAGTAATCAAAAACTTTCATACTTATTAGAATATCACAAGAGGAAGCAATGCACAAATGCGATCACAAAAAAGACTAATTACATATGCTAGTAACTATTCCATAACCAAAAAATACACACATATATGAGCAGTACAAACCTTGTAAAAACCACCAATGCCTTTGATTTTTAGCATATCTTTTGTCACCGACACAACAGATCCTTGACGCAGTTGGACTCTTACCTACAAGCATTCAATGACAATTTAGCATAAAGGTAAAAAATATGATGCATTACCGCCGACATAAAACAAGATTCAAATATAAGAATATTCTTGCAAGTCACATTTTTGGAGTTAACAAATAAATGAGCCTATATATTTACGCCAATTCAACCAAATAGCTTTTAACTTAAATAGTTTTGATCCAACGTTAGATACAACAAAAGGTAATCAACCTTAGGTGTTCGTTCATCAAAGTCATACCAAAATACAACCACGAATTTTTACATTTAAAAACAAAAAAACACAATTAACCTGAGATTCAAAGCGGTCTTAAATGTTAATCTAAATCAAATTTGAAGCCTAAAACACACCCAAAAGTAATTCAAAATGTTAAATTAAACAAGGAAACAAGTAGATATAAACCACATGATCTAAAACCATAAAATCAACGAACTCATCTGCTCCAAACATTAAACATGAGCAGGTGGTACTTGTTTGAAGCTATGTTCTACATTTGCCCCATTTTAAAAATGTAAACCCAAACCTAAATCGGTTTGACTCAATTTTGAAAATCAAATACATTATTTAGTTATTTAATTTATTTTAATGTTTTAGATACAATAATTATACCAATTATTGAATTTAAATTTTATAATTCATGATGGGAACTTCTTTTTCATAATCTTATAAGGTTTTTATAAAAAAAATATGAGCTTAAACATTTAATATCAAATAATTCAATTCCAAAGTTATACAAAAATTTATAGAGTTTATTCTTTGTTATGAGTTTTAATTATGAAGTTATAATATACAATTAAATTGTAAAGCTTTTATAAAAGATTTAAAAGGTTTACAAAGACTTTATAAAATAAAATTGATTTATTAATTAAATTTGGTTTTACAAAGTTTAGGGTTTAAATTGCAAATCTTAAAACTTAAATTAAAAGGGTTTTACATAAAATGTTAACTTGGTAAATTTCAGGGATCAATTTTTTATTTTTCTTAAACCAACCCAACCCCCTTCCCGTCGACTTCCCATATCTCAAGCCACTCTTGGGCGAGTCTCCCGCGACTCCCTTCACACCCAAAACACTCGATTAAAATGCAATTAAATCGTCCCATAGCTCTCGAGAATCAATTTTGAACAAGGATCACCCATCAATTCGAATTCAATCGTGGATATGAATGGCTCAATTTAAAACCGAACCTTCCTTTAAGAATCAAACTGTTACAACATGTATATTGTCTGAATTCATCAAAATCATTGACTATCAATGATCCTGTAATCATTTCGATCATAACTAACACATCAATTTGAGTCGATAACGCTCGAATCATTCGAAATTCTGTTTGAAACAACCGAATCATATATTAAACTTATTGATTATGAAATAGCTAAAATTGAACCTATTTAAGATGGGGAAAACATTTCATTCGAATCCTCGCATCTCTCTGTCAACTCAATTTTAATCTAAACACACACGCACACACACATCAAATCCAATCATCTCTTTCAGTCGCGACCTAGATTCATCGAATCAACTTCAATCCAAGTAAGATAAACCCACACACACTCGTTTTCACATGGGGAATCAAAGCCCGATGTTTGAATTTGTTAACAACAACGTTTGCATGTTCAATATGATTAAAATCAAAATTAGGGTTCTAAGGATTTGGGGTTCAATTTGAAATACTTGTTAAATCTATTTTGGATAGAGTAAAAAGGAGATATGGGCTTTTAGCCCAACTGGCAAACGCTTGCACACCCACAGGGGCGACCCGTGTTCGACCCTGGGCAGTCCAAACCATTTTTTTTATCATTTTTGATTTTAAAATTTATTCCAGAAAATTTTTATTATATTATATTAAAATAAATTTTTTTTTCGTTCATTAAAAGTAATTCAAAAATTATTAATTAATTTTTGAAATTATAATTACACATTTAATTATTTTATTTAAGATTACAAATGTTGTAAAATATTATAAAAAATATTTATAAGTTGTAGATCTTATGAAAAATATAACTTAAATCCATCTTAAATGATTCCAAATTATTTTAAATTTATATTTTTCAAACCCTTTAAATAATTAATTATTTTGAACAAGACATTATATAATTAATTATTAAATTAGTTATTTTATTTTCCACACATTAATATTCATTCAAATGATATAAATTAAATGTTTTAATTATATTTAATAATTCTATATTATTATTGTTATTCTCAAACACGATTACCTAATCAATCTATTACATTATATAGATTAAATTACACTGTTCTATTTAAAACTATTTGTCAAACCCAAATTCCAATTGAAATCCTAATTCATATCTAGTGTTTAAACCATTACTATTCTAACAAAAATACACCAAACCTTAGGTTGAACCTTGAGGAGGTTTTGGTGTCACGTCTAGCATTCTGTTATTTCTAAATCGCTAATAATTCAAGTGAGTATTAATAGCCCTTTTTATGTATTTTATATTTTGGGAAAATCATGTGATTCAATATTCAATCATTGATATTAATTGTTATGCTATTTTAAAATTCAATTCAAGACATGCTATGTTATTACTTAGAATTATATGTTCATGGTTAGATAAACTTGATAAGAACACAATCATTAATTCATGCAACCACGATAATAATGATAGATCTATTGGTTTGACAAACCACCCCATTTGTTTATTCGTGTGGTGATTGAAACCGGGATCATACATTCTATTAGGCTTCGTTTGCGGACAGAGTCAATTTAGTCATTAGGTTTGATTATGTTGGTTTGCCTTTTATGTTACACTATTGCATTATAAGTCTTGACGTTGCCATGTGTAAGGATTACACTTAGAGACTGATGCAACCAAAGAGTTCTCAGCATGCACATGTGAAGTACAAGAAAGTTACTTCGGAAGATTTGATACAACTCAATGAATTACACCAAGTATCAAATTTTCCGAAGTCAAATGAGTATTTCTTTCGAAGCCAAAGATGAAGTCTTCCGAAGCTTCAAGACAAATTCTTCCGAAGCCAAGAGACTGATTTCTTTTGAAGACAGAGAATACATGCTTTATCTGACCTATAACAAAAGCTAAACCACTTTTCACTGCCATATGAGAAGACTCACCAACTTATATGAGTTGGTGAAAAGTCCATACTTTTGTCAACTGTAGAAGATGGTCATAGTGTATGTAACTTTCTTCTTATGTACTCTTATCCTTTTTGTAATATATTAGGATGTGAGCTATGGCATGTCATAGTCACCGGTCAAAAGACAATCTGCCTTTTGATTTTACATTGATCTTGTTATCTAGAATAGTGCTTCCAGCTGGCCTTCAGAGTATGGCTGGCTGTAGGATTTAATATAAAGTATCTCAAGTACTTGTCATTAGATTTAAGCACTGTAACACTTTGTAAAAGATACTTGAGAGCAATATACAACATTCTTGAAAACCATCTTATTGTGTTCTTGTTCTTTTACTTGTGTTCTTTGTATCACCATTAACCCGGTTCCCTATTTGATCTGCTAAGTATTCTAACTCTCTCCAAATATTGTGAAACTATTACATTGACCTCCCTGCCTTGGTCCTGCAATTAGTATCAAAGCATTTCAGGCTCTTGATTGTAAGATCTCACCATCTTAAATCCCTTTAGTTTCACAATACACTTACCAGCTCAAATGACAGCTCTTAGAAAGGCTGATATGGAAACTGGTACCATGAAAAAGTCTCCACTGATCACTCCTAATGACTTTGTTAATTGGTGCCACGTATGGAAGGGTTCATCAAGTCTCAAGACAGCAAGATGTGGAGATCTGTTGTTATAGGACCTCACATCCTAAGCACCACTTCAGCTACTGCTGATGGTGGGATGATATAAAAGGAAATGGCTGACTATTTTGAAGAAGATAGACATAGATCAGTAGGCCATGATCGTTCTTCAAACTGCTCTTCCTAACTCTATATACAAAGGCTTCAAGAAATTCAAAACTGCTAAGCAATTCTAGGATGCACTAAAGCTTATGTATAAACGATTTGATGAGGCTACAGAAAACTAGAAGGACCTCATGATGCAGCCGTTTAAGAACTTCACCTACATGAACCTATGACTCAACAATACTTCAAGTATGTTGAGATTGTAGATGCTCTCATGGATGTTGGAGTCAAACATGAGAATAGGGGCATTGTGAGAAAGTTCATGTTCTCTCTTACCTGACAATGCACTCACTACTGTATGGCCATTAACAGAACTAAGAACCTTTCTACTCTTACTCTCACAGAGTTGTATGGTATCCTCAGCGGCTACCAGATGGAGATGAACATGCAGAATCCATCAAGTAGCTCTTCCAACAATCAATAGAGTTCAGCCCTCCATGTGGTTGAAAGGATAGCAGAGAACCACAACATCACTCATCTGCTTCCCTGACAACTCACAAAAGGGTCCTTTCATCACCTTTCTTGAGACACCTAGGGAGAGCTACATTCAAGGAAGCCCATTCCAAGAGACAAGCTCATCTCAAGCTTTTGTGTCTGCTGATGAAAGTTGTCATAACTTTTTCTTCACTCTTGAAGAATTGGATTATAACCATCCAGATGATCTGTAGTACATGGAGATAGTCCAGAAAATGCCTTTTCTCACTTATAGAGCCAAGAAGTTTTACAAGAGAACAGGAAGAAAGATTCCAAGCAATGTGGCCAGTGGAAAGTTTGGCAAGGATAAAAGCAAGGTGAAGTGTTACAACTGTAATCAAATATGACACTTTCCTAGAGAATGTAAGGCACCAAGGACAAATGGTTGACCATGAAGAAGCCAAGGTATTAGAACATCTTTGTACACCTGAATGAATTGTTAAAGTTAACATGTGTAGGTCCTATAACCTGGAAGTGAGAATAGATCTTGAGTTTTTAAATTTTAAAAGCTGATTTCAAAAGAGCAGAAAATGACTATAAACTTAAAATAGAAGATTTAGAGAAAACAATTTCTACTCTTAAACATGAGCACACAAAATCCAGGACTCAAATCAAAGATCTCATAACCAAGTTAACTGAATGCTAGGCTAAGCTTGTGTTCAACAAAGCTAAGGTAGATAAATGTGTTCTTGAAGAGGAACCTTCAAGAACAAAATATCCTCATCCTTGCATGCATAGACTTGTTATCATAATAGGCATGGACTAGGTTTAAGTGAGATAGCTCCTCCACACACTACTTTCTGTAAGATCTCCAAGGTGTGGCACTTGTCAAGATGAGCTGCCCCCTATTGATCCTATCCAAGAAGAGGATGAAGATGAATAGGAGATAATGAAGGATGAACATAAAGTGAGTGAAAAGGGTTATCCTAAGAAGGGTCACTACTCTCCTGGAGAGAAGAAAGAATCAAGATTGACCAAGTATGCAAGGAAGAACTTGATTAGGGCAGCCAAGAGAAAATCAAAGAAAGCCAAAGAGATCAAGGCCATTTTCAACTCCAAGCAAAAACAAGTTTTTATCTCTGTTGGGTTTGAGGTGGTGAAGACTGAAGACTCAACTATGGACTCTAGTACAAGGAGTCCTAGTTCATGTTCAAATCATCCTGGTCAAGAAAAGAAGGTTGATAAAATATGCATCACTGCTGCATAGCCTGAACCATCCAGTTCCAAGAACAAGCCTCACCCTAAAAAGCCTGCTACATCATCTGTGAAGATGAAGAAGGAAGTGGAAAGAGATCTAGCTCAACCTTCTACTCAAAAGAAGCCTATCAAAAGTATGCAAGTTGACTGCATCATATGTGTTGGTACCTCTCACTTTCCTAAAGATTGAATGTAGAATCCCAAGAGTACCAGTCATATGATCAAGAAGAAAACTTTTTAGAAGAAGATGAAGATAACTTCATAAGGAAAAACTTTTCCTCTCAGAAGCTCGAAAGCGAAGAAGAAGATAGGTGGAAAATTACCTTCGGAAGAAATTTTGGTCTCGAAAGAAAGGAATGCTTCCAAAGTACTAAAGTCTGTTGCAGTGGATACAAAACCTTCTAAAGGTCCAGTCTCCAAAACTTCTGAAGTCATTAAAACTTCCAAAGTCTTGAAGGCCAAGTCTAGTGTTCCAAAGATGGTGTGGAAGATGAAGGAAGGCCATGTGACTAAAAGTTTTTCATCAATAATAGCAAATGATCCTCAAAGCTTGCATATAGGATCAATAACTAGTGAACTATCTTCAACTCAATTTGACAAGCCCATGACCAATAAGGCTTGGGTTTTCAAATGTAACTAACCATCTCTTTCTATGCAGGAAAAGTTGAAAACCAAAGGAAATGTATGGATCATTGACAGTGGCTGTTCCAAGCACATGACAGACAATGGCTTTTTTCTTCAGAACTTTAAGAAAATTGATGGAGGGCTAGTTGATTTTGGAGGAGAATTAGGTGGTTACATCACTGGAAGGGCAGGGTCATAAATGATAAGCTTAGCATTGAGAAAGTTATCTATGTCAAGGAGCTTGGATACAATCTCTTGAGTGTATCCCAATTTTATGATTAGAGTCATAACATGCTCTTCACTGAGCATGAGTGCTTTGTTCTCAAGCCCGGGTTGGTCATTTCTCAAGAGCAAATCCAACTCAGAGCACCCAGGAAAGGGAACATGTACAAGATGGATTTGCAGGAAACCTTCCCATCAAGAGAAGTTTCTTGCTTTTTGTCTAAAGCCAATACTGATGAGTATTTTCTCTAGCATAAAATAATATGCCATGTAAAGTTTAAGAACATGAATAAACTGATTAAGAATGATTTGGTAACTGGAATGCCAAAAAAAGAGTTTACAAGTGATGACCACTGTGTTGCATGTTTGAAAGGGAAGCAACACAAAGTGTCTCACAAGCAAAAGGAAAAGAACTCCATCACTATTCTCCTACACTTATTAGATATGGATCTCTTTGGCCCTACCAGTGTAATGAGTATAGGAAGAACTTCATATTGCCTAGTGATCACAAATGATTTCACAAGAAACACTTGGGTTTTCTTTCTTAGAACTAAGGATGAGACCCATGAGATCTTGAGGAACTTCATTCTGAAAATTGAGAATCAATGTGATCATAAGGTCAAAATCATAATATGCGATCAAGGAACAAAATTTAAGACCCAAATCCTTGATATATTTTTTGATGAAAAAGGAATTACAATACAATACAGTGCTCCATGTACTCCTCAGCAAAATGGTGTTGCTGAAAGGAGAAATAGGACACTTATTGAGGCTGTAAGGACCATGCTCTCTGACTTTAAACTATCCATCACCTTCTGGGTAGAGGCAGTCAACACCGCGTTTAATGTGCAGAACAGAGTTTTAGTAGTCAAAATTCATGGTAAGACTCCTTATGAGCTACGACACAAAAGGAGAACTTTTATTGGTTTCCTCAGATTATTTGGATGTCCATGCGCCATCTTGAATACCCAAGATTAGATAGAAAAATTTGCTGAGAAATCAGATGATGGACACTTTATTGGATACTCTTCCCAAGCTAAGGCTTATAGAGTATACAATCTCAAAACTAGAGTAGTTGAGGAGTTAGGCAATGTGACTTTCAATGAGCACACTCCCACTGAGAAAGGTTCTGGTCCTGATTGGCTATTTGATCTTGATTTAGTTACCAACTGTTTTAACAAATGTTGTAAAGATTTTTCAGGATCTACAGATAGCTTATCAACAGAAGATCCTGACCCAAGATTTGAGCTGAGAAGACCAAGTCAGAAAACTACTTCAGCTCTAGTGGTAATAAACTCTACAGTTGGAAATCCTTTTAGCATAACAATGACAAACTCTTTAGCTGACACATCTAAAGTGCCTACAAATTCCAACACTAAGACATAAAACTCAAATGAAAGGACTTCCAAGTAGGAGGAGATGGAGGTGGTCATAGTGATCAAGAATTCCTTGATGCTGATAACCACTCCATAGAAGACAACATCAAGGATGTCACACACTCATTGGATCAAGCATCTCTTGATAAGTGTGTTGATGTAGTGAGTGATACTCAATCACCAGATCTGAATTTCACCAATTTAGATCTGTCCAATCAACTTGATGTGATTCCTTAATTGAGAATCTACAAGTCACATCCTACCATAAACATCATTAGAAATGTTAAGATAAAGGTGAGAACAAGACAAACCCTTGAAAAAAAGTTTTTCTATAGTTTTGTTTCTTGTCCTAGATTGAGCCAAAGAAGGTTGATGAGGCTTTGAACGATGGAAGTTGGGTTGAAGCAATATAGGAGGAACTACTTCAATTCAGAAGACAAAAGTTTTAGAACCAATGCCCTCTTCCTCATATGAAGACACCAATAGGTACCAAGTGGGTGTTTCAGGAATAAGAAAGATGATAGACGACTTGTCATCAAGAACAAGGCAAGACTAGTTGTTCAAGGGTACACACAAGAAGAAGGGATTGACTACACAAATGTTTTTGCTCCTATCACAAGACTTGAAGCTGTTAGGATATTCATTGCTGTTGCTGCATCTAAGGATCTCAAGGCCTACCAACTTGAAGTCAAGTGTGCCTTCTTATATGGTGTGATAGATGACGAAGTGTATGCCAAACAACCATCAGGCTTTCTAGAACCAGATCATCTTGATTATGTCTGTAAGCTTGATAAAGCTTTGTATGGGTTGCATCAAGCTTCAAGGAAGTGGTATGAGACACTGTTACAGTACATTGTTTAGCATGGATACAAGAGAGGTACTATTGACAGCACACTCTTCATTGAAGGAACATGAAATGACTTGATGTTGGGTCAAGTTTATGTAGATGACATCATCTTTAGGTCACCTAATACTAAGCTCTGTAAAGACTTTGAGAAGCTGATGAAGAATGGATTTGAAATGAGTGCCATGGGGGAACTCAATTTCTTTCTAGGAATTTAAGTAAAGCAGGTTGATAATTCCATTTTCATAAATCAATTAAAGTATGTGCAAGACATACTTACCTTATTTCATTTGACTGAGTGTAAGGTTGCTAATACACCCATAGCCAGAAACCACTCTCTAGGACCTGATCTTGAAGGAGAATGTGTTGATGAACATCTTTATAGTGCTATGATTGGGTATCTTATCTACCTCACAGCCAGCAGACCTAATATCATGTTTGCCACATGTATTTATGCATGATATCAAGTGATCACGAGTCAATAATTCAGTGTTTAATTGATCGAATTATGTGATTTTACATCGTTGTTATTGTGGAATGGGATTACTTTGGTTATGTTTTGTTATAGGTGTTCGATGCCTAAACAAGCTTAATTGGAAGTAAAAGAAGCCACACACGAAACTACAAAGACTAAAGATGTAAACTTCAAAGTTTACAAAAGTAGCACAAAATTAGGCATACCGGCGTACCGTACGCCGGGTATGGGCGTATCATACGCCGGGTGGTGTATTGGCGGCGTATTTGTGGGCGTATATGATCAAAATTCCAGAAAGTTGGGCGTATGATAAGGCGGGGGTGGAGTATGATACGGCGGTAGCTGAACAAACTCCGGATTTTTGGGATTTTCAATTTTATTTAAACCAAATCAATCCCAATTCGATTAACAACTTTCCATACATGAAATGAAGATTCTAAGCTAATTTTTGGTGATTCTAAGCCTTCACATTCATCCTAAATCATCTATAATCATAATCAAAACATGATTGAAGATTCAATGAAGACCATGAGTGGCTAGTTCGTTCGTGATTGCTTTCGGGTGGATAGTTCTTGCCAAGTGAGATGGTTAGTCATGTTTAGGGTTTTTTTATGTTGAACACTTTGTGATTAAATTTAATTGAAGGTTTTGATTGAGTTAAACAATTTGTTTATAAAGAAAGTTATTTGCTTTATCATCAGTTTTTGGTTTTCTTGCATCGTGAGCTTATTGAGACAAGTAGATAACTTGAAATAGGTGAACTGGTAACTTTGTGAATGAACGAGTATTAAAAGATAGTTCCTTGGTTATCACTTCAATCAAAAGCTAAAATCTTGAGTTGAGTTATGAAACCCGAAGTATACTTGATAACCTATTGATCTTGTAGAACTTGAAACCTGAAAGTGATTGTTTCTTATTATTTAGTTAAATCAGTTTCAAAGATTCTTGTTTTTTGCAATTGTATTTATTAATTCATTTAAAGTTTCAATCTTTAATTATAAAGTTTGTGTCTTTTAGTTAATCGAGTCACATTAATTAAACACTTTCCACATTTTCCCTGTGGAGACGACCTTACTTACCCTTACGCAATAAAGGTAGCTAAGACCGATATTAACTTGTTTTTGATCGAGTCTTGACAACCAGATTATCAAGCCAAACCCAAGATGTCCTGGTTGCTATCAAATGAATTCTCAGATATGTCAAATGTGCTCCCAAATTAGGCCTTTGGTATCCAAAGAATTCTAACTTTAATCTGTATGCTTATACAGATAGTGACTATGGTCGCTGCAACATGACTGCTAAGTCTTCATCTGGCGATTGTCAATTCCTTGGTGGAAGGATAGTCTCATAGCAATGCAAGAAACAATCATGTGTGTCTGCATCAACTCCTAAAGTTGAATACATTGCCGCTGTAAGCTGCTGTGCTCAAGTGCTTTGGATTCAGAATCAGATGCTGGACTATGCATTCAACTTCAAAGAGACTCTATCCATATAGACAACAATAGTGCTATCTCCATCATAGAGAATCCTTTACAACACTCAAATACAAAACACATCAATATTAGGTATCATTTGATAAGAGATAATTTTGAAAAGGGATTGATAAAACTAGCCAAAGTTAACACAAATGAGCAATATGCTGATCTGTACACAAAAGCTTTTGATGAACAAAGATTTAAGTATTTAGTATCAGCTATTGGGAAAATTAACTTTGAGTAGATTTTCTTAACTAAATTTCAAGATTATTTTTAAAACATGTGTGTCTTAAGTTGTCTATGTTATCACCTATATAAGCCCAGTTTACTTTGGAAGAACTTTGTCAAAAAGATATTCCTAGAATTCTAAGAATTTAAGATATGGTTTCTTTCGAAAGACCTTAAGTTGACTTCGAAAGAAAATTATGTCTTTAAAACTAAAAACTACTTACTAAGAAATTTACCTTCGGAAGAAATTCTGATATATCTTCCGAAGCTTAGATATACTTCTCAATACTTATATGTTTGAAGGACTATTTTCTTTCGAAAGAAATTATGTCTCGGAATCTTTATTCATACTTTGTATAAAGCTTTTGAAGTTTAATTTCTTTCGAAACCAAATATATCTCGGAAGCAAAATACTCTAAGTATATTTCTTCCGAAGCCAATTCTCGTAAAGCTAAGGAATATCTTCCGAAGCCAAATTGGCTTTGGAAGTTTTCTCAAAACCTTCCGATGACAAATTACCTTCGAAAGATTTAGACTTCCAAGAAACTACCTTTTTGGGCACTTTTTCAAAGGTGAGACCAACATTTGGATTTCAATGTTTATCCTTTTGTATTAACTTTGTCTCAAATCCTTACCATATAAATATTTATACAACGGTTCCCCCTCTTTCACCTTCATCTTCATCTGCCAAAGTTCAAACCCTAAATTCACCCTTAAACGACCTTTGTTCTTAGCTTTCTTCAGTTAGAAGCTTTCTAAAATGGACAACCTTGAACCCCAAAACCAACTAGATTTCTCCATGCACTTACACAGGCAACATAATCAAGTTGCTCTGTTGTCATCTGAGAAAGATCTAGGTTTCTCAGATGTTTGCCGCTTCTTATCTCAATCAAACTACCTCACTGCACTCATAATAGACCCTCCACTATATGAAGAACAACTCCTACAGTTCTAGAGGACCTACCAAGAGGTCATCTTGGATGGTTTGAAAGCACTATCTGCAACAATGCAGGAGAGGATAATTTTTATCACTCCAGCCATAATCAACACTCATCTAAGGCTGGATGATGAAGAAGGTGAATTGTCCTTTCCCAAATCTGCTGTAAACAACTCATTTTAATGATGGGCTATGAGGGGACTTTAGAGTCAGAACCTTCAAGAAGGGTAAGGATTCCTCTCAGTGGAAGTACCACTTCCATTTTATAATCCACTCTCTATCTAACAAACATGGAGGTTAGGACCAGATTCCTGAGGAGTTATCCTATATAGTCAATAGGATGGTTCAAGGGGTCAAGTTTAAGTACTCACAGTTTGTCTATACAAACTTGCTTGAAAACTAACTCCTTAAAGTACTATATGTTCCCTAGATATGTTCAACACATTCTTAACTGTGAACTAGGCTCACAGTTAAGGGGGACAGGTAGTACTCTTTAATTGGGACAGATGAAGCTCGACATCTTTAAACTCATAAGAAAGACCATTGTTGGTTTTTCAGGGTGGAAACAGCCCTAGTCCCTAAAATGTTAGAGCTCATTGCTCAAGATGACAACTTGGCAGTGCCAGTCAATGTTGAACCCATACCTTCTACATCTGTACCACCCTCATAGCCTAAAATAACCATCACCTACACCAGATAATCTAAACAAAACCTTGCTCAGTCTACTTAGATTAAGCAGGTGTCACACCCCAACCTTAACGGCGGAAACGTCGAGATGTGAGGGTTAAGATTGTTCACAGCCACATAACACTACCATAAATTGTAAATATAAAAATTCATAAGTTGAAATAAACATTACAACCAAATGTCTCAACAAACAAAAATAAACAAAGTTCAACTTTCAAGTCTCAAGTTATTTTATTTATTTTTTTCTAGGTCCAAACCCTAGGTGTAAGCATGCTTCAAAAGATAATCATCAACCTTGTGCATTTCCTGAAACATGTTAAAAATAAAAGGGTCAACTTTAAAAGTTGGTGAGTTTCCATGGGTTAAGCATACATATATATATATATATATATATATATATATATATATATATATATATATATATATAAAGTTTACAAGTAGCAATTCATGTCAATGGTTACGAATAAAGCAAGTTTATAGATAACATATAGCTACAATCAAACCTTGACCAAGAATATCATTTACAAGTTTAACGATTAGCTAAGTGTACTTGGTTCCCATGATGAACAAGCATACGTCATCAGGAGCCGGCAATAACCTCGGCTTTAGCACCAAATAGGCTTGTCAGGCCCATAGATCTATGACGTCGCCAGGCTAGCAGTAGTTAATGATTGTCAACATATAATGCCCATCATATAAGACTCACAATATTACAAATAACCATGACAAAGTTTATAAATGAATTGCTCGTGCATTTACAAGTAGCAAGATGTTTACAAGTGCAAGTTTATAAAGATAACATGTTTCACCCCAAAGGTGTGAAATAAAGTAAAAGAGGGGCATGAAAACTCACCTTATATATATAAGATGATAACAAGAAATTAAATGGTGCTCCAACGATTCCTTTTTACAAGATACCTAACGTATATATTTCAAGGTTAAGTTTAAAGGTAAATTTAACGTGAACTAGGGTTTCAATAGGAATTTGGGGTTTTTATAAATAAATAAGGTTATCTATTGAAATCATATATATAATTTAACCCAATGAAAGAAATATACCATTTAGATAATTTAACGAAATTAATGTATTTATAATAACGGTAAAATTAAATATAAAATGTAAATAATTTCTATAATTATTTAAGATAACACGATTAAACTAAAAGTAACGCTTGGACCAATAATAATTTATTACTTTAAACTATCATTTTAAATCCATTTTTTTTAAGAACTAACTAAAAATAATTTTTGTTATATTGTTTTATTAAAAAAAAAAGTATATAAATATTTAATTTGAAAAATTTGCAGAAAATAATTTGGTGACTTTAAAAATAATTAAATTTTACAAAAATGATTTTTATAATTACTAAAATATTTCTGTATTTAAATTTGTTAAGAAAAGGCTTTTTAAAAAAATAATGTGGGTGCCCGGGTTCGAACCCGGGACCTCACAATTGTGGGGAGTGGTGTTTACCGTTAGGCTGGGTAGCCTATGCCTGCTAAAAGCCGGCTTCCTTACTTTATAAACACAATCTCTGGAAAAACCCCAAATCGCATAAACCCTAGAACCAACTTTGATCAAATTGAACATCCATTCGTTTATGATAATGAAATCAACGTTGGGGCTTTTAATCCCCAAGTGATTTCGAGTGTATCTGCGTATCCAATTACCTGGGTGGAAGTTTAAATCGATGAGAACGAGATGAAGAACAATTGCGACTGTGGTGAATCCGATTGAAGTGCAATTGGCGATGATAATCGAATTAAATTCTTGTGAAGTTCCAGGGAATGTTCACGACCCTAAGCCCTTTGTCAATTCCAGTTTAGGTTGCTCGGAAGGTGGGTTTTGATTGAGTTGCAGGTCACGATGGAAGTGGGGATCGAATGCGGGGTTCGTGTGCTTCTCGGCTGAAATTGCAAGTGGTGATAGTTTAGGGATAGTTAAACGATTGTTCAGGTTTAATTAATTAGATTATTATTGAGTCTTGAATGCCGAACGGCTCGATTGATAATTGCAACGGTTACTCGGTCATTCGAGTTCATAACCGTTGTTTAAACTCGATTAAGGTTCTAAAACGGTTTCAAATCATGCACACGAACCGGTTGGGATAGTTTTGTGTCGAAAATATGAAGGATTTCTGGGTTTTGGTCTCGCCGGAAGTCGGCCGAGGGGTGGCCGGTGGTTGGCCGCCGGAAGTACGGGGGAGAAGAGGGGAGGGGGTTTGGGTTTTGAATATTTACAGCTTTAGTCCCTGCGGTTTTCAACTTAATATTTTAGGTACAAAACTTCTATTTTAAGTTTGTAAATTGTCTTAAAGGCCCTCTAACTTAATTAAACTTTAAGTTTTAAACATTTTAAACTTGTTAATTATTTAACTCTTATAAATTATTATTTCTATTATTATGATTATTTCTATCTTATTTTAACTATTATTATTATGTTTTATTATATTAAAAACAAATTATTAACTCTTAAATTAATGAATTAATGCACCATAAAAGAAACATTCATAAACAACCCATATAGTTTCTTAAATGACATAAATGGTCCTTACAAGAACATAACAAGGTTAACTATCAATTAACGAAAACACGAAAGGTTACAGCAGGTCCCCATATAATTACCCATGCAGGAGGAAGTGGAACCAAGAGCTCCTACTTCTCCTCAAGAACAGACCACTCCCTCTATTTATCTGATTAATGTTGAGGTTCCTCATGCTCAGCCTAATGAGCTTATCACCCCAGCCTTAAGCCTTCACTCTGAGTCTCCAAACACAAATGATCAGCTTCAGGGGAAAGCTACCATCCCTGGCCATTATATTCAAACCAACCCATCCCTGACCTCTAATTCTATGATGATGAGGATATGGGTTTCAGTGAGTACCATGAGTCTCTCTTCTCCTCCCCTGCTCAAAGAGAGATGAGTGCTCCTGACTCACCCATATCTAACCCATAGCATCCACCCTAAACTGAGGTGGACTTCCCTGAACATGCTCAGGAAGTCTATATGGAACAGGCTCTCACTTTTGGAAGTGATTACATCATTAAGACCTCAATCATGGCAACCTAGCCCTTTGACACTTCTCATGAAGCTATCATGGCGCATGGGAAATCTAGCAGCCAAGAAACCTAAGCTGGTGGTGAGGAAAAAGACTTTGGTCCTTTTCTCTCATCCCCCTATGATTCTTCTGATGAAGATAAGGGGAATCTACAACTAAAGATGCAAAAATTATCTGACATTTGCACCTATTTAGTTTCAAAGGTAAGTCACCTAGAATCACAGGTGGTTACCTTGGGAAGGCAGGTCAGTGACTAGCAACTTGAGATCACTGATCTCAATGGCAAGTTAGTAGAGAGAGCTGCTAGGCAAACTCAACCAGGTCCACAAGAACCTGTGGATATGGTGGACCTAACTCTTAGCTCCCCTTTGCAAAAGGGTGATGCTACCATAAAGGGGGAGAAAGTCCTACTTACAATAATATAACCTAGGAGTTCTACTTAGAGTATGGACGTAGAGGACTCACCACCCTCACTTGAAGTTGTCCATACTCAATAACCTCCTTAAGCCCATATTGATGTGGAAGCCCTGATTTAAAGCCTATTTAAGGAGAGAATACCAAGAGCAATGTCTACCCCATCTTACCCTTCTGAAAATCCAATAGTAGGATGGAGGTATGATGCTGACAAAAGAGCCTTGTTACTCTCTAAATCTCAGGGACAACAAGAGTTCTTCAATTTCCAAAACCTAAGATACTATAAGAGCTTTTCTTTAGTTGATCTACCTTGGTTGAAGGCCAAGTAGTTGAACCTGTGAACCTTGAGACAAGAACTTCTTCAGCACCCAGTACCCTCAGTGAGGCACCAGCTGGTGAAGGTGTCTCACAACCTCTCCTTAGCCAGAGTTCAAGTTCTACACTAAGCAATAAAAACCAAAGCTCTCTCTACCCTGAGTTATACAAGCCAATGACTGAAAAAAGGAAGAGGAAGATGACCTCTAAGGATATTAAGGAGGAGAAAAGGGAGAGGAAGAGGAAGGAAATGGAAGAGAGTTCAAGTGAGACCCCTAGCTTCATTTAGGCTACAATCAAGGCTGCCCCCATACCAAACACTCAAGAGGATCAGTTAAGGGTAGTCAGATGGAACTACTTGGGGTCTAAGAACTATAACATAGATGAAATCATCTCTCTTCCTTTGGAGGAATTAAATGAACTTGCTGACATAAAAGTGTCTAAGGAGAGGAAGGAAGCTGAGGCTGTAGAGCTGCTCCTCAAGATCAAAGAAGAAAGAAGAAGAAAAAGATTATACAAAGCTCTTACCCTCTCACTAGTTCAAGAAAGCACTAAGGCAGAGGCTGTGACCATTGAACAAAAAACTAAGGTAGGTAGGGAACAAGACAGGCAAAACATGATAACCTACCTGAGTGCCATATGACTCTATCAGGCAGCAGACCTACTTACCTTTTCTTATGAGTATATAGAATTTGAATACCTCAAGCAGCTTGAGCAAGAAGTGCTGAAAGAGCAAAAGGCTGCTAAGAGGAAGATGAGGGAAGAGGCTTCAAAGTCAAGAGCCACCATCCAAGCCAATCAAAAGAAGTCTACAGATAGACTGAAGATGGTGAGCTTCTTAAAGCTGTATGGGTTCTCTGGAAGAAGACTTGGTCCAATGTCTCTATCCATAATGGATGAGCACATTAGGGTGATCAAGCAGAAGATCAAAAGGGGTGAGCTGGTTGACTTGCACCCTTTAGCAAGTCAGGCTGCACCTAAAGCTAAGGTCAAGGTTGAACCACAGAGACAACACAACCTAGACCTAGTGCTACATCTCAACCAGCTTCATCTTCTGACCCACAGCAGGGTCTTGATCCCGTTTCTTCTGAATCTATGAAGGAAAACAACCCAACTAAGAAGGACAAATAAAAACCATCTAGTACTCTAGGCCAGCCTTACCAGATAAAGTATAGAAAAAGGAAGAGAATGGCCATTAAAAGGGACAAGAAGAAGAAGAATAAGTCCAAGGCATCCACCTCTATACCTCAAGACTAGTCAGAACATCCTGAGGGTGATCAAGAAGAGGCTGCTCAACAAAGTCAACTCATTATAGAGCCTTTTGCTGCTGAGAGACCCATCCTATCTTGGGCCTTTGCTACTAACCCAGACAGATGGTATGTCACTAGAGATCAAAGGGGTCAAGATATGTACTTCTAGCATTATCATACTTGACCTTCCTCTGTATGATCTCTATGACATGAGAAGGTACTTTGAAAGTCTGAGGAATCCTGGCCAACTGATGATGAAGGGAATGATCTTGATTCTCATGATATCTGTCTACAGATGAAGATCAAGATTCAAAGGTCTCCTTCAGTTTTGGTAGCATCAGCCTAGGGGGAGTTTGTAAGGATTACACTAAGAGGCTGATGCAACCAAGAAGCTCTTAGCATGCACATGTGAAGTACAAGGAAGTTACTTTGGAAGATTTGATAAAACTCAATGAATTACACCAAGTATCAAATCTTCCAAAGCCAAATGACTATTTCTTCCGAAGCCAAAGATGAAGTCTTCTGAAGCTTCAAGACAAAGTCTTCCGAAGCCAAAAAACTGATTTCTTCCGAAGACAGAGAAGACATGCTTTATCTGACTTACTTTTGACAAAAGCTAAACCACTTTCCACTGCCATCTCAGAAGAATCACTAACTTATATGAGTTGGTGAAAAGTCCATACTTTAGTCAATTATAGAACATGGTCATAGTGTCTGTCACTTTCTTCTTTTGTACTTTTATACTTTTTGTAATATATTAGCATGTGAGCTATGGCATGTTATAGTCACCGGTCAAAAGACAATCTGTTTTTTGAATTTACATTGATCTTGTTATCTAGATTAGTGTTTCCAGTTGGCCTTCAAAGTGTCTCAAGTACTTATCATTAGATTTAAGCTTTGTAACACTTTGTAAAAGATACTTGAGAGCAATATACAAAATTCTTGAAAACCATCTTATTGTGTTCTTGTTCTTTTACTTGTGTTCTTTGTTTCACCATTAACCCGGTTCCCTATTTGATATGCTAAGTGTTCTAATTCTCTCCAAACATCATGTAACTGTTGTATTACCTCCCTGCCTCAGTCCTGTACCATGTGATTAAATTATTTTCAATCATTTTAATCAATCTATATATGTATTTAAACCTGTGTTTACTCACCGGTTAATTTGTTAGCTGACTCTTTACTTTTTCACATGATTTTAGGAACGCAGACTAGTGGATTTCAATATGGACATTTAGGGCTTGGTCTTAGTCAAAATTAAAGACAATTTTATTATGTTCGTTTGAATTACTATTCGATTGTAATTTATTATTTGATAAGTATTTTTCAATGGAAATGACATTTAAAATTATTTCATCGCAATTACTACCATGTGCTATGAGCAATTGATTCACGTTTGTCCGCCCCGATGATTCCGCCGTCGGTCGATGTGTGATGCGAGGTGGATAAAAGGTTGAATTATGTGGAACAGTGGGTCGCTATTTTGGATAGAAAAGAATAGTGATTGAGAAACAAGGTAATTAATCAGGTGAAGGTACAATGGAAGCACCGAAAGAATCAAAAGCAACATGGGAGTTAGAAGATGAGATTAGACACTTGTTTTTAGAGTTATTTAATAAGTAAGGATACCTAATGTAAGGGAGGTAGATTTTTAAACCCTGAGAACTGAGGGATCTTTAAAACCGTTTAAAAAGAAAAATAAAAGGGGGTATTCATTTTCAAAAAGTGATTTTAACGACCAAAGGTAACGTTACGAAAATCGTTTACCCTAAAAATGCTTATTATGTATAGTAAGAAGGCCGTCTAAAAAGGATTCCTTACACCCAACTTATTATCAATTTCTCTTGAGAGAGAGAAGGGGGAGGGGTAGAGAGAGAAAGCCGGGGAAAAATACAAAAGGGTATGGATTTTCGGTTGGTTTTGGATTGATCTATGTTAGAATTTGATCTATAAGCATGGTAATCAACATCTAATGATAAAGTTGGAATTTGTGTTTATAGGTGAATGGATCTCGACCGGAAGTTGTTTGGTTCTGGGTTTTTACAAGCATTCTTTCAAAGGTGATTTCTAGATCCTTTTATTTTATATTATGTTAATTTTGGGGCTAGTGTGCATGGTCTTACCAATATTTCATTCTAGATTTATATTTTTTATATGCTAAGTTTGCATTTTTATAATGAAATCTCTGAATTTACAAAGTTGCCTATTAGAACAATATGGTCCATGGATGAACCCTAAAATATGTATGTTAGATCTGTTTTATTTAGCAAAGAATAGATCCATGAGGTTTTGTTCGACAATAAGGTTCTCGGCCTTAGTACTCGACTGGTATAGTACTCGACCCGTAGGATTGTGCTCGGTTATTTAAGTTCTTAGCATTATGGAGTACACGACTAGCATAGTACTCAGTAGGATGATAGTTCTCGGCTCCTTGGAGTTCTTGACCATATGTAGTTCTCGGCCTATGTATGTATTCGGTTAAGGATGGCACTTAGTGCGATCAAAGGTTTTGGCTTTTTCAAAGTACTCGGTAGATAGGGTACTCGGCATGGTTCTAGTGTTTTGTATATAAGGATGTTCGACCATTAATCAGTAGGTTGACCTAGATCTATAATTTATCCCATCATGAGAAGTCCTTTTTCCTATATGCTTTTCTATATAATAATTTATACGTGATGCCTTGACATGTAATAAATGATGGAACACAAAGAATAATGATAAGTATTTATGCCTAGTAAAGGAAACTATAATAGATAACGAATGACAATGAAACCTAAATAAAATGAAATGTGGGCTTTAATGACAAATCTTGCAACAAGGAATGAAATGTACTTCACTTATGTGAGTTAAATAAATTGAATGGACCCTTAAACACATGCTCGCTACGAGCCTTGCATTTTGGGTTAACTGTACGGGGTTTAGCTAACCATATGTTACACATCTGTTATCAACAACATTTTTTAGCTCTAGCTTTGTTCAAATATAGTTTTGTAGAAAGTGAAAAGATAATAAAAGAAAGATAGTGAACACCACAATGAATGATACGTAAGTTAACTGGACTTGTGTGTCCGTTTGATGTGTGTTCATCAAAGAAAGTAAAAGCTTATTTTCTTATATATTCAAAACTATAACTCACTTAGCAAATCTAACTTTTATATGAATATTAGTTGTAAATAATTGCTGAGATAATGCGGATGACATGGATAGAAACTAGAGGTGAACAAACCAGTTTCCCCCAAACTGATTCGGGTTCCAAACCGGACCGTTTTCTAATGATACAGAAACTGGTTTTTGTCTAAACCGGTTCGGGTTCCAAACCACTTTTAGGTTTGGGAAATCCGACCCTATACAAACCGATTTGGGTCAGTTCCTAAACCGGTTCGGGCCTAAACCGGTTTGGTTTTAATTTATCTTAAATCGTTACATATTAACTGAAAAATAAAATATGAAATAAAAAAATAAAATTATAACAGATATAAATTAAATACACAAGACATATTTATATTTTTATATTTTATTTTTTGTTTTTATCATTCAATTATTTGTTTCAAGCTAAACATCAATTATTTATAAAAGATATTTATGAGTTTTTCATTCAATATTTTAACTCTTAAAAGTCAAAGTGAATTACATAAAATATAAAACATAGAAACATTACAAATGACTAAAAATTCTATTTTTAGTTTTTAAAAAATAAACAACTAACGTAGTCGTCTATTCGTTGCGTATTTTGATATTTTTATTCTTCGCTCCCCGAACCCGACCTATTACAAAGGTAATCATCATATACCGTTTCATTATCGGTCATTCCAGGTGTCAATCCACACTTTACATCATCCTCGTATAATTCAACTTCATATTCCGATTCTCCTTCAAGTGAGAATTTGTCTTGTATTTTTCCGCGGCATCCAAATAATCCTTCAAGCAAAAGGACATTTCAACGGCATGGGGAGTGAGTAGAGTTCATCTTATTAATAAATCCTATGTAATAGTTATCTTAGAAGCTGATGCACCAAAGATCTCTTAGCATGCAATCTGAAGTACAAGGAAGTTACTTCGGAAGATTTGATAATGCACAAAGAAATTCACTAAGTGTCAAATCTTCCAAAGGCAAAGACCTAAATCTTCCGAAGCCAAAAGTGAAGTCTTTCAAAGCTTCAAGACAAAGTCTTTCGAAGCCTAAAGACTGATTTCTTCCGAAGACAGAGAATACATGCTTTCTCTGACTTACTTTTCACAAAAGCTTAACCACTTTTCGCTGCCATCTCTAAAGACTCACCAACTTATATTAGTTGGTGATTATCTCCATACTTTTGTCAACTATAGATTATGGTTTTTGAGTCTGTAACTTTCCACTCTTGTACTTTTATCCTTTTTGTAGTAGATTAGGATATGAGCTATGCATGTCATAGTCACTTCTCAAAAGGCAATCTGCCTTTTGACTTTACATTGATTTTGTTATCTAGATTAGTGTTCCAGCTGGTCTTCAAAGTATGGCCGATTATAGGATGTAGTATAAAGTGTCTCATGTAACCAGTCCTTAGGACTAAGCCTTGTAATAATTTTAAAGAACTTGAAAGAAATATACATCATTCTTGAAAACCAATATTTGTTTGTTCTTGTGTGTTCTTACCTTTGTTATGTGTTTCAATTTCTTGGTTCCCTCTTTAATCTGTTAAATGTTATACTCTCCACCTTGTGAAACTGTTGCATAACTATAACCAGTCCTGCAATTGGAATCAGTGTTTTTTAGGCTTTTGATTGTAAAATCTTACCATCTTAAATCTCTTCAGTTTCAGAAACACTTACTAGCTCAAATAGAAGCTCTCACTAGGGCTGACATGGAAACCGGAACCAAGACTATATCTCCACTAATCACTTCTGATGACTTTGATACTTGGTGTATGATGATGGAAGACTTCATCAAGTCACAAGATAGCAGGATGTGGAGATCTGTTGTCATAGGACCTCACATCCCAAGCACTACTTCAGCAACTGGTGGAGATGGGATGATACCAAAGGAGGTGCCTAACTATTCTAAGACATATTGGAAGAAGATTGATATAGATAAGAAGGCCAAGACCTCTCTTCAAACTACTATTCAAAACTCTATCTATAGACGTTTCAAAAAATGCAAGACTGCTAAGGAAATGTGGGATACATTGAAGCTGATGTATGAGGGGCCTGATGAAGCCAAGGAAAACAAGAAGGATATCATGAAGCAATAGTTTGAGAACTTCACCTTCAAAACAGGTGAAACTATGACTCAACGATACTTTAAATATGTTTAGATTGTAGATACTATGATGGATGTTGAAGTTAAACTTGAGAATAGGGACATTATGAGGAAGTTCATGTTCTCTCTTCCCAGACAATGGACACCCTACTGTGTGGCCATTAAGAGAACTAAAAAACTCTCCACCCTTACTCTCACAGACCTATACGGTATCCTGAGCGGTTACCAGATGGAGATGTGTAACATCCTTGATTTTTTATGCATAACTCTTTGATGATTCTAGTACTTCAATGTAACCATTGACTAAATTTAAGAACCTATTTATGTAATCTATCTCATGTTCTGTGCATTTTGATTCATGATGAAACTATTAAATGTTAGTATGATTCTATGATAGCACGTGTGTAAATACTAGGTCTTGCTATAACAGTAACTTGAAAGTAGCCTAACATTAACCAAATTCTAAAAAAATGCTAAAATTTCAACATAAGTGAAACATATATAACTATAAGGGCAAAAAATTACATATGTGTAACTTAGGGTTACATATGTTACTATAATTCAAAGGATAAAGATTTAATTAATTAAATTAAGCCTTATAATTATCTAAACATAATGAACTATAAATATATATATATATATATATATATATATATATATATATATATATATATATATTGTTAGGTCTGAAAGATAGTCTAATATATACTGTTAGGCTCTGCTTCAAACAAGTAGACAGTAATATTGTGATAAACTGAAGGTTCAGTATGAAAACTGGATTTCAATCTCATTATTTGTCTGCATGACTGAGTCCTGTCAAAAAGGGGTTAAGAGTTGGCTTTTTGCTGCTCATTCATTTTATATATTCGTGCTTATCTCCTCTGCTATGCGGAAGCATTGACCTGGAGTGATGATCTTCTCTGTTAGATGTAAATATAGACCTAAAGCTCTCATCAGCACACCAAATGATCATCTCCTTTGTTATATATAAATATAGATCTGGAGCGCTTATCATCTGTTTTTAAACTCATACATCACATAAAGATTATCAATGAAATATCATTAGTCTCATATCTTCCATACCCTTCGTCTATCAAAGCCCTATAAACTCAGCAAACCATGAGGATGGGTAGGTCTTACCAAATGAGAGGAATCCTAATTTAATCTAAATCATACCAAAACATGATAAGAATCACATGTTACTTGTTAAAAGAATTTTGCGTGGGTTTAAGACGATAAAATATTGGCAATCGTTCTTGGACTATTTAATATATATATATATATATATATATATATATATATATATATATATATATATATATATATATATATATATATATATATATATAATGATATGATCTAGCTCTATATCAGAATGATCTCATAGCTTGTCAATGTTTAATCACATCTTTATGTTTTAGTGTATCTTGAAGATATGATCTCATGATCAAGTCAGTTCTTGGTTCTTGAACTATTAAAAAATATATACATATATATTGTAGAAAATTAGATTCTTTTGATTAGATTTTACTAGTTTATTAAAATTTCTCTCATGAAAATTCAAAAAGATTTTCCTTTTCAATGTATTTTTCAAGTCATCCATATTATTCTATTGAAATGATGCTAGATCTTTATGTATTTTTCAAGTCATCCATATCTTGAGGAATACAATCGAGTGATGTATCCGCGTTCCAAGATGACATTTGTCATGGAAACTGAAGTTTCTGCAGAACAATCAGAAACCATTTCAGCAACCGAGTCTAATATGAAAGCTGAAAACAGGGAGATTGAAGAAGAAAACGAACAAGCTTTGACGGCAAAGAAAGAGAATGAATCTGACTATAAAGCAACTGATGATGAGGCGGAAAAGAAGGTGCTGGATGTTCCCTATAAGGTGATGCAAGATATGTGTCCTTCTACATGTCGAGCTAGAACCTTAAATGTCATCCAAGCAAATACGATTTTGATTCGGGATCAAGAGGAGTTAAGGATGATAAACAAAGAGATAAAAGAAAATGAAGTTGCATATCAGATAAAGCTAAATGAAGCTTTAGCTGAAATTGAGCTTCTTAAAAGACATGTTTATGAAATAAACGTTGAAATTAATATGTTAACAGAACGTTTAACTCTAGCTCAATTCGATATAACTCAAACCCAAACTAAACTTGATAAGTGGACCGTTTCTCAAATGAAAAGTGATGAAATTCTTTCAAAACAGAGATCTGTGTTTAGAAAAGATGGAGTTGGGTACCTCGAAAATATTGGAAAAGCTGAAAATGTTTTTCCACCTCCCACAACAGGATGCTATTCACCCTTACCTCGTCCTCATCCAAAAAATGATTTATTTGAAAATCAGAATGCTAATAGTTTGCATGCAGGAGTAAGTGGTTTTAATCACAATGAGATTCGAGATGAGCTTGATCTTCCTGTTTGTTTGGGTTTCAACACACACTGTGTTGATGTACCCAAAAGTGTACATGTTTCATCTAACTTCTTTGATAAGTTCAAGACAGGGGGTATTCCTACCTTTGAGTCTGTCAAAGTTGTGAGAAAATTTATGATTCATGAATTATATCTAGTTAGTGAACAAGTCTGTCATTCCAAAGCAAAGCAAAGACAATCTCAATCTCAGCCTGTCATATCTAAATCCTATCAGAAACAAGTGAAGCTCTTATTCCCAATTCAACAAAAGAAATCACAAGTCCTACATCAAGCTGAATCAAGTTCAAAACAAGCTCCATCCCTAATTACATCACATAGGTCTGTCAAGAACCAAAAGCCCTTCAAAGCTTGTTTTAGGTGTGGAATGGAAGGTCACGTGCTAAAAAAGTGCCCGGAGCAACATGATTCAAATGATAAAGGTGATCATAATTGCTTCTCTGTATCAAAAGGTAAAAAGCACACATATTTGAATGGTCAAATGACGAATATTCCATCCAAACATTCACATGTGAAGCCGGTTTCACATGACTAAAGATGAAAGTGACCAAAGAATCCAAACCAAAATCCTTTTTTCAAATCTTAAACACAAAATAATTTCTAAATTTAATTCTTTCCAATCAAAAATGTTTGAGATAAAGAAAATTTGGAAAATCAAAAATAAAGAAGAAAAGATAAAAGGTTGTGTGTTTAAACAAAATGATCACATTGATCTAAATGGACCACCCAGTTCAACGGTGACCTGGGTTCCCCTTTCTAATTTATCTGTTAATGAGTACTGGAACAGTTCAGGAGGTCTGTTAGGTAATCTGGTTTACTGACAGAGTCTGTTCCTCATCCAAATTTGAGGCGAATAGATAGGTTATGGTTTTGGTATCATATCAGATTCACATTATGATTTTTATTTGCATAGTCACATGTCTCATTCATAATCACTACATGTTTCTTGATAGTTCATTCTCATCTTTTGATAGGGTAACTTGGAAGATTTTTTTAGTAAATTTCTACTTTGAAAATAATAAAAAATAAATAAATAAAATAAAAAAATATAAAAAAATTAAAATAAATACATATATGTATAAATATATATCTAGAAAAAATAAAATTTAGGGGAGACTTAGAAAGATTAAATTTTATATTGTGTCTCCTCCTTAGATGATTGATTTAAATAAAAAAAATGGGGTAGAGAACATGATTTGAGATGATTGAGAAATGATAGTATATTTTCTTGATATGCTTGTTCATGCATGACTTGCTTTGTGTGACAAATGATAGTATCTATTCGGATGCCTGTATCATTTACAAAAATTTACATACAAAATCTAAAATTGATAGTTTTATTATATGATGTGCCTGGTAGGCTCTGCTTCAAACAAGTAGACAATAATCTTGTGATAAGTTAAAGCTTCAGTATGAAAATTGGATTTCAATCTCATTATTGGTCTGCATGACTGGGTCCCATCAAAAAGGGGTTCAAAGTTGTCTTTTTGCCACCCATTCATTTTATATATTCGTGCTTATCTCTTCTGCTATGTGAAAGCATTGACCTGGAGTGATGATCTTCTTTGTTATATGTAAATATAGACCAGAAGCTCTCATCAGCACGCTAGATGATCATCTCCTCTGTTATATGTAAATATAGACTCATCTGTTTATTACACTCATACATCACACAAAAATTATCAATGAAATATCATTAGTCTCATATCTTTCATACCCTTCATCTATCAAAGCCATATAAACTCAACAAACCATGAGGATGTGTAGGTCTTACCAAATGAGAGAGGAATCTTAATTTCATCTAAATCATACCAAAATATGATAAGAATAACAAGTTACTTGTTGTAAGAATGTTGCATTGGTTTAAGAGGACAAACATATCAGCAATCATTCTTGGACTGTTTAATTTAATATATATATATATATATATATATATATAATGATATGATCAGGCTCTGTATCAGGGTGATCTCACTACTTGTTGATGTTTAATCACATCTTTGTGTTTTAGTGTATCTTGAAGATATGATCTCATGATCAAGTCAGTTCTTGGTTCTTGAACTATTAAAAAGTATATACATATATATTGTCAAAAATTATATTCTTTTGATTAGATTTTACTAGTTTATTAAAATTTCTCTCACGAAAATCCAAAAAGATTTTCCTTTTCAAAGTATTCTTCAAGTCATCCATATTATTCTATTGAAATGATGCTAGATCTTTATGTATTTCATGGGAAATTGCATAACACAAATAAACACGGATTCGCTTGTTTATATATACCGATAAACACGGGTCTATTTGTTTGTTGAATTAATCTAATTGGAAATGTGTAGTTTGTGTTTGTGAATGTTTTTTAGATTTTGATACAAGTGATGGCTGATCATCAGTTGAGCAATGCTCTAGACGAGTGAACCGGTTCTTCAAATTTGCAGAAGATATCGAGTTAGGAATCCTCCTCTTACATCTTCTGAAGAACTCAAAGAAAAGAGATTAAAGAAAGTGGTTTCCGTTATCTTAATAAGGGGAGCACACAATAAGAGGGAGCACAAAATAAGAGGGAGCATTTAAGTAGGGGGAGCTTGTGCGATGAAAGATCTTCATCATTGTAGACTTCTCGGAGCCAATCACGATGAAAGACATTGATAATAATAGATTAAGGGGGAGTATTGTTGGGTCTGAAAGATAGTCTAATATTATCAACACAGTCAAAATCAACAAAAGTCAAATTAAAGTCAAAGTCAATGCAAAAGTCAAACCAAACATGTTCGAGACGAAGAATCGAGACAAGACTTTGAAGAAGTTATAGACTAAGGGAATTTAATGTAATAAATATATTTTGTGTCAACAAAATATATTTAGTCTTTTTTTAGTCCTTTAATGCTTTATTTGTAAATTTCTAGTTAAGTATAAGTCTAGGGGGCTAAATATCATTAAGTCTAATTGTCATTAGACTATAAATAGCTAGATTCATTAGAGTTTTGTTAAGCTTGCAAGAGCATGATTTGAGGGTTTTCATGTAAACAAAATCAAAATTAAATCAAATAGAATCAAAGAGGGTTTTCGTGAGTGTTCTTCATTGGGTTCATCCAAGTTCTTTATATTTTATAATTTTGATCCAAATCTTCAATGTTTTTTGATTGATTCAAGTACGCTTGGGACTAAGAAATAGTATCAGAGCCTACTTGAATCAATTTTGGATTGTTTATTTGTTTATTTGAAGATTTATGGTGCTAATTAAAGATTTTGTTAAAGTTTTTAGAGAGAGAAAATAGGGTTTTAGAGAGAGAAACTAGATCTGATTTTTGTGTTCATCAATTATATTGATTTTTATCATATCTACATCATTTTAGAGCTGAATTACATCATTTAATATCACATTTTACTTCTACAAATCTATTTGTACAAAAAATTGAAAAATAAATTTGAAGATTGAAGATGTTTCTCTCACATACCTTGTGTGTGTTCTTAGTGTTCTTGACAGTCTTTGAAGAAGCTTCAAGTCTTCATCCGGTGAGTTTACATAAGATTTGGGCGAGTTTGATAGCTTTTGAAAAAAAGTTCTCAGTCCGGGGAACTTGATGTTCTTCTGGAGATCTTGCTGGAGAACTTACTAGAGAACTTGCTGGCAAACTTGCTGGAGAACTTGCTGGCGAACTTGCCTTTCTGGAGAACTTGCCGGTGTTTTTTCATTTTCCGGCGAAGTCACCGGCGACTTTATCTCAATCCAAACATCACCAAACTTCATCTAATTCATTGCGGTCATACATTATCACCAAAATTTCTACCACCAACACCAACCTTCATCACCATCTCCATCTATCCCCGACCACCATCACCTTTTGAAACCCAATCTCGGCCCACAACCTCCTATTTCCCAGCTAACAATCTATACCACCAACTGAACCAACTACTATCAAAACCTTAGATCTAAACCAACCAATCCCATCCAGCCACCGAGACCTCCGCCACCATCTTAACCAAAACTAATTCTACCACTATGAACCATCGAAGCTTCACCGGGTTGTTGGAGCTCCGATTACAGTTGTAGGGGTAACCGGTAGGGAGTTGTCGGCGACAACCTTGATGTTCTGTGCATGTGTATTGAAAGAAGAAGAAGACAATTTTTCTAGGGTTTTGTTTTCTTTTAAAAGTGTTTTTATATTCTTGGTTTAAGGTGGGTTAATAGGTTGGGCGACTGGGCCAATGTCTAACTATTAAATGTTCGGGCCAAAAGGATTTAAAAACATGGCTTAACAATCAGATCTTTAATTTTTTTTAATATCTTTTTGGCCATCTTAATAAAAATTCTTGGAAATTAATTTTTTTTTTGTGTTAATCAAAATTAAAGTTCATCAAAATAAAAAATATTTTTCCCAAGGGAGAATTATTCAACAACTTTTTTGGGAAAAAATATTCTTGGGGGTGTTAAAGTGAATTTTAATTTTTTAATTGAAAATTTCTTTTTCTGACGATTTGAATCAGATAACGTGTATCGGCACAAAGTTGTTTTGATTGTTTTACAGGAATGAAGAACGAAGGACTGTCCGATTTCACTGATCGATTTGTAATTGTGGCAAATAATCTAAAGAAGCATGACCCACATCTCACCAACTTTGAACAAGTTCAGAGATTATTTGATTCACTTCTATCTAAATGGATCTCATAGTGCAAATTGATTAGACAAGAAAGAGGATTTTCTGATTACAAATTGTCCGAGGAGATCAACAAATTGAACTCACTGGAAATGGATCTCAAACGAGAGTAATACAATCGAGTGATGTATCCGCGTTCCAACACGACATTTGTCACCGAAATTGAAGTTCCTGCAGAACAATCAGAAACAATTTCGGCAACTGAGTCTAATATGAAAGCTGAAAACAGGGAGATTGAAGAAGAAAATGAACAAGCTTTGACGGTAAAGAAAGAGAATGAATCTGACTGTAAAGCAATTGATGATAAGGCAGAAAAGAAGGTGCTGGATGTTCCCTAAGTGGTGATGCAAGATACGTGTTCATCTACATGTCGAGCTAGAATCTTAAATGTCATCCAGCAAATACAATTTTGATTCAGGATCAGAAGGTGTTAAGGATGATAAACAAAGAGCTAAAAGAAAATGAAGTTGCATATCAGATAAAGCTAAATGAAGCTTTAGCTGAAATTGAGCTTCTTAAATGACATGTTTATGAAAATAACGTTGAAATTAATATGTTAACAAAACGTTTAATTCTAGCTCAATTCGATGTAACTCAACTCCAAACTAAACATGATAAATGGACCATTTCTCAAATGAAAAGTGATGAAATTCTTTCAAAACAGAGATCTGTGTTAAGAAAAGATCGAGTTGGGTACCTCAAAAATGTTGAAAAAGCTGAAAATGGTTTTCCACCTCCCACAAAAGGATGCTATTCACCCTTACCTTATCCTCATCCGAAAAATGATTTATTTGAAAATTAGAATGCTAACAGTTTGAATCAAGGAGTAAGTGGTGTTAATCATAATGAGATTTGAGATGAGCATGATCCTCCTATTGGTTTGGGTTTCAACACATATTGTGTTGATGTACCCAAAAGTGTACATGTTTCTTCTTACTTCTTTGATAAGTTCAAGATAGGGGGTATTCCTACCTTTGAGTCCATCAAAGTTGTGAGAAAATGTACGATTCATGAATCATCTCCAGTTGCTGAACAAGTCAGTCATTCCAAAGCAAAGCAAAGACAATCTTAATCTCAGCCTGTCATATTTAAATCTTGTCAGAAACAAGTGAAGCTCTCATTCCCAATTCAACAAAAGAAATTGCAAGTCCCTCATCAAGCTGAATCAAGTTCAAAACAAGCTCCTCCCCTAGTGACATCACACGGGTCTAACAAGAACCAAAAGCCCTTCAAGGCTTGTTTCAGGTGTGGAATGGAAGGTCACGTGCTGAAAAAGTGCCCGAAACAACATGATTCAGATGGTAAAGGTGATCACAATTGCATCTCTGTATCAAAAGGTAAAAAGCACATATCTTTGAATGGTCGAATGATGAATATTCCATCCAAACCTTCACATGTGAAGCCGGTTTCAGATGATTTAAAGATGAAAGTGACCAAAGCCTCCAAACGAAAATCTTTTTCTTCAAATGATAACACGTGTGTAAATACTAGGTCTTGCTATAACTGTAACTTGGAAGTGCCCTAATATTAACCAAATTCTAAAACAATACTAAAATTTCAACATAAGTGAAACATATATAATTATAAGGGTAAAAATATACATATGTGTAACCTAGGATTACATATGTTACTATTATTCAAAGGATAAAAATTTAATTAATTAAATTAAGTGTTATAATTATCTAAATATAATGAAATATAAACACACACACACACACACACACACACACACACACACACACACACACACACACATATATATATATATATATATATATATATATATATATATATATATATGCATGGACAATTACAAAATTATATATATATTTTATTTCATTATTTTAATCATTTAAGGGATATATATCTAATATATTATTAAATGTTTAACTAGTAATTATTCTAAATCTAAAAACTAAAAAATTAAACTAATATTAAATCATATCTATCTATAAAAATTCATTCAACCCCTATCTCTACAAAAAAAATATGAATTTTATTAATAAATTATTAAAAAAGCCTATCTCAATTGAAACCTAAAACCCTAATTTTTCAACTATAAATGGGGGGTATTATTCTCATTATCTTTCACACCAAAATCTAAATATAGAGCTTCTATAGAATCAAATATCAACTCATAGCACCTCTCTTGAAGATCCAAGAAGTTTTTCCTATCGAGTAAGTTTTAGTGTTCTTCGTGTTCATACATTTCCAATTTTGTTTTATTAAAATTTAATCATAAGTAGCTTGGATCTATGATTACATAACATGTTTGTGAAGTAATCATAGATCTAATTGGGATAAAATCATCAAATAAATATGAAATTATCAAAACTTTTCCTAAACACATCAAACTTAATTTTTGGATTTTGACAGATTCATAGGGCAAACTCCGGACAGCCATATCTCCCTCATAAAAAATCCTTTTTCGTGATTATTTTTTTTCATAATTAAATTAAAAGTCTTATCTTTCTAACCATATAAATAACGTCTTGTAACTCATTGATTTGACCCATCAACTAGCTCGTGCAAGTTTAGTGGGCAAATCTATCCAATGCTGTTAAAACCCTAAATTTTACAACTTTTCAATATTTTCATAAATATAATGTAAAGCAATGATTTTTATTATAACATAAGTAATGTAAACATGTTTTAAACAATAAAAATCCAATCTTAAATGATCATCAACTTGAATCATGTTTCTAGTAAAATTCTTCATATTTTCACATGTAACCCTATACTATATAACTTGTTTATTCCCAACCTTGCTAAAGTTATATTTAAACTTTTTCCCTACACTTTATAAAAATACCAAACGATCCTTTAACTTGGTCTAGTATACATCTAGAATCGTTTCACCCGGTATGTAGTTATATGGCAAGCAAAAGGTTCTGGCTAAGGAAAGACGAGGTACTTAAGTGATAAAAATCCACCAACTCCTTACTAGGAATCCTTTTGTTGGATATGCTACTATGGGATGACTGTTAGAGCTCTTAAAAGATTAACATTTTGTCTTTTATGTTTTTTTCATAGTATAGGGACTTATTTTGTAAATATATGTTCCTTTGTTTCTTTGATAGTATATATAGGATAGTTTATGTATTGTGTAAAAAAAAATGAAGAACCAATAGAAAAAGAGAGAGAGATCTAAGGAAGAGAGATATGTTAGATATCAAAGAGATCAGAGAGATATCTTAGAGAGAAAACAGTTAGAACAGAACAAACTGTAACCCTTACACATTGTATCCTGCGTATTTGCTATCAATGAAATCTATTAATTTTTTGATGTAATTGCATGTGTTTGATTACTTTGTGTTTGAATTGATTATTGCATTACAATATCATCACAGATTCTATCCTTTTGAACCGATCAAATGGTATCAGAGCCTTCGGTTCAGTGATCAGAGCATATCGACATTGTTGAGCTCTTTGAATCACTTGAAATCTATGTTGTTTGCAATTTGATCAATTAATTGTTTTTTTCAGTTGTGTTTCATCCATAGAAACATGATTTGAATCACAATTTGGTGTGTAATTCATTCAGATCTGAGTAACTGATCAAATTTGTGTTCGAACTGTGTTCTTCATTTTCGGAATGTAATTTGATCAAAAAACAAAATTGTTATTGTTTTTTGATCAAAAAAATTGATTGAAGATTGTTAATCGATCTATATACTACCTAATTGGAAGTTTTTAGATCAATTTAACAAGTTTTGAAGAATTTCATAAAGATCTGAGTTTGTTGAAGAGGATGAATTAGGCGCTTGAGTTGTGAAAAACTGTTGAAATTGACCAAGTGTTCAGACGCCTGACAACTGTTTAGGCGTTTTTGAACTGTTAAGGCTTTTCAGTTTAGGCGTTTTACAACTATTGAGACGTTTTGTGACTGTGTGGTCGTATTGAGACTTTGCTGAAACTAAGAAATTCTAGGCGCACGTAAATTGTTTGGGCGTTTGATAACTATTCAGGCGCATTATCATTGTGTGGGAGTTTGGAAACTATTCAGGCGCTTAATTAGTCAGGCGTTTTAGAATTAAACTAAGGCATTCCCTTGGACATTTCTAGTTCAAAGTTCAGGTGTTTCAGAAGTTTCAGGCGCTTGGATATTCAGACTTATAAGTAAACGCTTAGAAATTTTTTCAAAAACTAAAATCCAAAAATATTTTCATTTAATAGTTTCTTTTTAAAATTTTAAAAACAAAAAAAACAAGTCATTTTCATTAATTCAAAATAAAAAATGGTTAAGGCTGAACATTCTGAGAACAGGGTTCCCAAGCTCAAAAACAGAGCTGATTTCAAGAACTGTCTCTTAGGTTGAAGCATCATCTAAACTCTATTGACATTGACTTGTGGGAGTCAATAAAGAAAGGACCACATATCCCAATTACATCTGATGGTCCCGACAGAGGATTTGTTTATACAAAAGACTCTCCAGAACCTTATCCAAAGGATGGTCTGCAAAGTGATGACTTAAGGGTGGTTAAGAATGAAAACAAAGCTTATTCATTGATGTGCAAGGGGTTACCATTAGAAGTCTTGACTAGACTTGAAGGTTATCAAACTAGTTACATTACGTACAGAGCTTTGATGATTATTTGTGAAGGTGGTAAAGAGGATTCAGAAGAAATTGCACTTATGGCTTTGTCTGACCAACCAAAGGTTGAGCATCCATCATCTGACTCTGAGACTTCTTCTTCAAGTTATCCTGAAATTCCTGTTGAAGTCAGAGAGAAAATGTGCACAAAAGCATATTTTGATCAAGTTGAGCATTACAGAACATATTCATTCAAAATCTATGACAAACTTAAACAAGAAGAAGTAATGCACAACAAAACTGAAAAACGATCACAAATCTCTAATGAAAAGATCCTATCTCTACAAACCTCATGGAACAAAACTCTAAAAGAACTTGAACTTGAGGAGATGACAAAAAATTTAGAAGAGGAATAATAGCTCATGCTGCAACTCAGGTGGATCTAGCTAAAGTTAAAATTTTTAAAACTATTGTAGAACAGCTGGTAAGTGAGAGGAAAGACTAAAAAAAACAGGTCTAGGTTTTACATATGAACCAATGCTTGAATCTATTACAAACACTCTGGAAAAAAACTTTAACACACATGATCACTCACCTAAAAACAAAGCTAAGCTAAAAGCCTTTCAAAACAAGAAAAAGAATTCTGAAAGTGATGAAGAGAAAACAAATGTTGAGATATTTGAGGAACAAGATTCTTAAAAGATTAAAAATGGTCATCTAGTGAAAGTTAAATCTTACGAACCACGACCAAAGAATAAGAAAATGTTTGTTCCCAAAGAGCATGTTATTGAAGAAATCATTGTTAAGAATGACAAACAAAACTCAAAGAATAAAGAGAAAGCAAAACTAGATGAAGTAACATCTGAAGATTCATTTCTTACGGATTAAACAATCCAGACTTCATCAAATGGCAGAAAGAACAAAAAGATAAAGAGTCTTCTATTGAAGATGTTAAATCCAAAAGCAAACAAAGATCATCAAGATTAAGAAATCAAAGAAGGAGAAGGAAAAATGCTAAATCTAACTCCTCTCAGAACAAAAATCAAAACAATCAGAATCAAAGAACAAATCAAGTTAATCAGTTTAAACCAGTGAAATTTATGTCTGTATGTACTTTTGATATGAACACAATTCCATAAATCAAATCAAATTCAAAGAACAAATCTAACTCTGACCTGAAAACAGGTTCAGGTCCAAAGTCTTCCACTATTAACAAAAGATTTATATCTAAAGAATCTAGGAATGGTGTTAATGAACAAAAGCCAAAACCCAATTATCAAAAGATCAAATTCTCAAATCATAAACAACAGATTAACTTTGTAACTCCTAAATCAAAACAAGGATCAAATGTGGCTTCCACATCTAAAGTTAATCAACAGTTGTTTAAATTTCAACAAAGGTACTGTGAAATTTGTGATATGTACAATCATAAGACTAATGAATGTTTCTTTAACAGGTACTGTCATATTTGTGATATGAAAAACCATTCAACAGTTGATTGTTATTTCAACAAGTATTGTATCATTTGTGATGAAAGAAATCACAAAACTGAGAATTGCTACTTGAGAAGGAACTCACCAAGGAATGGATATGTCAATCCATAGTTTCAAAGAAATCAAAGTGCTGGTTTTTAAAGATTGACAAAACAACCTTCCTTAGGCTTGAGATCCTTTTGAAGGATTAATTCTGAATATAATTATTCTTATGCTGGGAAAACAAAGAAATATAATCAAGGAAAATTCATTCCACGATCAGTGAGAATAAACAATGCAAAATTTGGTAATCAAACTTTTTTAAAAAAATGTTTTTACTAATGGTTTTAATAACCTTGATGATGATCTTGAAAAATGCTATCATGCTTTGCTGATTACACAAATCAAAGATAATAAAAAATTTGTTAAAAACAAAATTGGAAAATTTAAACAACAAAAGAAGCCTAATGTGAATACACTTCATTTTAAACAATTTATCATTGTTGATAAATTTGGCAAGCCCAAGTCCATATCGGCTTGGGTTGATAACTAAACTTAAATTTATTTGAAATGCAGGTACGCCCAAGAAGGCCTCTTAACAAGTGGTATGTTGATAGTGGGTGTAACCAGCATATGACAGGCAACCATGCCTTGCTTCAAGATTTTAAGTTAAAAGATGGTACTTAGTTTTTAGGTCCCAGATTAGTCTCGTGGCAATGTAAGAAACAAACAAATGACTCCGTTTCAACCACAGAAGCTGAGTACATAGCTGCTTCAGTAGGATGTTCTCAAATCCTTTGGTTACAAAACCAACTGCTGGATTACGGGTTCAATTTTCTTAAAACTTCTATTTATATTGATAACACTGCTGCTATGTTTATTACAGCTAATCCTGTCCAGCACTCAAAAACAAAACATATCAAAATTCGATATCATTTTCTCAGAGATAACTCTGAAAAAGGTTTAATCATTTTGATTCAAATCACAACTGAAAAAATAGTTGGCTAACCTATTTACAAAATCATTTTTAAGGTCTATTTGAATATTTGATAGAGTCAATTGGACTTATTAATCATGTTTAAAAATTGGTTTTGAGTTTAATTTAGTTGTCTGAATCATAAAAATGAAAAGAACCCTCCTTTAGCTGAATGAGAAAACTAAAAGAGAAACTGTCAAAGTTAACTGCCTGATTGTATATATTATGTGTGCATGTTTAATAGAAAATGAAAAAGCAAATACAAAAATAGAAAATTGCAAAATAAAAAGAGAAAAATATAAAGCAAAAAAGCTACAAAAATAGAGTTTTTCTTGTTAGTTAATTGTTTAGGACTGAATCTGTCTTTGCAATTTGTGAAAAATGATTGTTACATTAGTTCTGATCAGTTGCATACTTCACTCGCTAGTAAAGTCTGACGTATGATGTGCAGGTAAGCTCATGCAATTATACTGAAAAAGTAAAGTCTTGTGATCAAACTAAATCAATCATGCATTCATGTTTGTCCATTTTAGTACCAATAAGTAGTGTTGACTTCTCAAATTGATTGCTTGTAAAGTCATAAACTCAGACTGGTGGTGATATAAATAACCATTGAGCTCTAATTATTTAAAGCATCTATTCACTTCTCCGTTATGAGTGATCATAAACCTAAAGTGATGAGATATCCTTTGTTATACGTCATTACAGACCTGGATATTCTCACTTGATGAAAAAGATGCCAATGTGCACAATCTAAACATGAGATCTGGTTATAAGTATATGTCAGGTTAACAAGTTGAGAAAAGTGATTTCTTGCATATCTTGACGAGGGTTGAACTTTCTAAGTCTAAGTGTGACTTACATAATGTCATATCTAATCGTACCTTAATCAATCCAAGAATTGAAAAAGTAAATGTGCTGACTACTTTGCCAAGGGCACACATTTTCTGTCCTTAGATCTTGTGTCTCCTTTGCTGTAGAAATGCTGACCTGGAACACACTTGATTAGGATTTAATCACTGTCTACGACTTTCCATCATTTTATTTTCTTTTAATGTGTTGATTTTAACTGATATGATCTCACTGCAGGCATGTGATTCAAATGTATATAGTAGATTTTTTTATTCTACTTTGATTTTGATTTTTGCATGATTTTCTGTGTGCAGGCATGTTGATAATGATTGGTTTGCTCTACTTGTAAAATAAAAGAAACTTCTAAGTTTGTGAACATAAAAGTTTAGGGGGAGTAAAAATTGTAAAAGAGAAAATCAATAGAAAATTTTCAAAATATGAAAAAGAAATAAAAAATAAAGTGCTTTTGATGAAAGGTTGAAGCTAAATATTCAAGCATGTGTGTGTTTGATATGTTGCAAAAATAAACCTGAAAAGAATTTAAAAGTGGAAAAGCTTCTTGCAAACAAAATGAAAGACTAAAATGACGGGAAATTGTTTGAAAAATAAAAATTTGATTCAAAGTTGATTTTGAAAATGTGATTGATTGGTGATTAATTTAAAAATTTATGTTCACAAACAAAAATTTTGAATTTCATACGATGTGTAATTGAGGGTAATTGATGATTTTTTTTGAGTGATAGTCAAAAATTTGACTAAGTGTTGAGATAATGCACATAAACAGTGCTAATGCACATAAACAGTGCTAATGCACATAAACAATGCTAATGCACATAAACAGTGTTCATATGGATTATGTGAAAATTTCAAAGTGTTAGACTCGTGGAAGGTTCTCATGCACCTGAATAGTTCTGAAAAATCCAGATTAGGAGTATGATGAATTTCAAATATTTGTACAAGTGTTGGGCGTTTTGCTCTATTCCATGCACCTAAACAGTTGTGATGTTCTGAAAATGTTCAAGTATTGGGAGTATTAACATATGCTCATGCGCCTGAACAGTCGAACTTTCCAATATGGTTAGATGTTTGAAAGTGATGATTTCTCCAAGTGTTAGGCGTTTCATCAATTCTCATGCGCCTGAACAGTGCCCATGTGCCTAAACAGTGCTCGAGTGTCTGCATGCGTCTCATCCAAATATGCCTTCATAGTGCACATGCGCCTGAAAACTCGGTGTGAAATGTAGTCTCATGTGCCTCCACAGTACTCATGCACCTAAGGATTTTTACACTTATATATATTCAACACTTGTGTAGTTATCATTCACTCATTTACAAACTCAAACACTCTGATTCACTCACTCGAACACCCGATACACTCATTCACTCAACATTCGATTGTTAACAGTTAATCTTAGTGATATATAGGTATCACAAGAGAATTTGATTGCCGAGGAGTCTTCACTCGAAGTTATTAAAGTTGTTGTTGATTCACCTATTCATGTGCCAGATGAGGTGAAAGATCAACAAAAATGCTACTGTCCTTTCTGAGATCTTGAATACTGAGCAGATCATAGAATCTTTGAAAGAAGTTCAAGTCTGCATTCAAGAAGTCTTTATGAGAGTTGGAACTCTACAAAGAGAAGCCTGTGTTCAAGATCAAAGATGAGCCAAAAGAGTTCAATGTGGACTGAAGACAATGTAAATCTTAGGGGGAGTATTGTTAGAGCTCTTAAAAGATTAACATTTTGTCTTTTGTATTTTTGTCATAGTATAGAGACTTATTTTGTAAATATATGTTCCTTTGTTTCTTTGATAGTATATATAGGATAGTTTATGTATTGTGTAAAAAAATAGGGAACTAACAGAAAGAGAGGGAGATCTAAGGAAGAGAGATATCTTAGACATCAAAGAGATCAGAGAGATATCTTAGAGAGAAAATGGTTAGAACAGAACAAACTTTAACCCTTACACATAGTATCCTGTGCATTTGCTATTAATAAATCTATGAATTTTTTGATGTAATTGCATGTGTTTGATTATTTTGTGTTTGAATTGATCATTGCATTACAATATCATCACAGATTCAATCCTTTTGAACTAATCAGTGACACATATCTAGTATACGACAACCATTATTGAGCTTTTACAATAACAACCCCTCAACTATTGACAAATACAATAAACTAACTAAATAAACTTACTTAGGGCAATCCTCACTCCAAGTCACTAGAAGTTGCAAGATCAACCCACCTACTTTACAAGGTGATTTCATATCCCCGTTTTCTTTTGTATTTTGGGGTGGAAACATGCTCTTTATATCAAATTGGAAATTCAAATTCTAAAGTCAAACTAGTCTTTTGCAAACTCAATGACAACTTTCTTATACTAGTGAAACTAAGCTGATTATACATGTTGCTATATTCTATGACACTTTTTTCTATAAAGTCCCTTTTTTTCTAAAATCTACACAACCATTAACTTAGGGGAAGACATGGGAGTTCTTAGATAGATCTATTGGCCTGACAAGCCCATTTGGTACTCAGGTTGATGCATGCCAATCAATACCGAGGGTCCTTTGAGTCAACATATTCTTTTTGACTTGGAAGGAGCTAGATGTTCAGAAACAGCATACTAGACAAACATACTATTAGTCTAACCCCTTGTGTCAGGGGGTTAGATAGGAGGCCATTCAATCACCAGAGTTGGTTGTGGATTCATGTATAATAGTTAACTTACTTGTATTTGGAAAATTGTTTATTGGTTTGTACATTGTTATCTACTATATGTATACTTCTAAACTTATGTGCTCACCAAATTTTTAGTTGACATATTTTAGCATATTTTCAGGTAATGGAAACTAAGTTCGTTGCTTTGCTCACGCTAGTTTTCAAGGATAAGCTTTAGTTGAACCTAGTTAGACTTTGAACAAAATAAAGACTTATTTACTTGTTTGGTTTATTTTTTATTAGGAGTGGATGAAACTAACTATTCAGTTTTAAAAATTAATTTTCTCTAGTACTCTTTATCCTTATGTTATGATTCAATTTCATCACACCTTGGTGTTTCCGATTTAGCCGGGGTGTGATAGATTGAGAGCCTTGGTTATAGAGAATTAGGTTATTAGAAATTGAATGACCTAGACTATAACTAACTACCTCACACATGAGTCCTCTCATGTATCTTATATGCTTAGATAGGACTTTACCTTAACTATAACTAAGTACCTCACAAATGAGTCCTCTCATGTATCTTATATGCTTAGATATGACTTTATGTCACATTCCTTACATGACTATTCTTATACTTTGATTAAAATCAATGCACACACAATTGTCAATTCATATTCTAAGCCATTATGCCTAAATCAAAAGGATTTTCAAATCTCAATTCTTACTTTTGATTTCCGAATCCCGTCAAAGTCTGTGTCCCAAAACTAAACACATGCAATGCTGGAAGAGTTGGATGCCTGTATCTCAGGGTGTTCTGTCTAGGAAAGGTATTCATATAAATCCAAATCAACCGATGGATCCGTTTACCTTACCTGGGAACCCTTGGGGTGAGTGTCTGCTTATAGGCATGCATGTCTTCATTAAGGTTGTGGTTGACCTAATACTTTGATAAGTCAACGTAATCGCTTTGGTTTGTGAACCAAACGTTTACACTCAGAACATCTCATTGCTATTTTGAATCATCTTATCCTTGATTTTTGTTATTCCGAAACTATAAAACTCATTATCCAATTCTAATAAAGATCCTTAATAACTATTTTGAATGACTTTCTGTCAAAAACATTTTCGTTCTGGGAAACCCATCATAATTGAATCTGTTATTCAAAACTGTAAACTTATCTTAGCGAGCATGATTTTCCTATCGACCCTACGCTGATCATTCATGTTTCGTCAAAGGAATCAATGAGTTCTTCTAAAACAATAGGGATATACACGGACCTGGATATATTATCTGATGCTGAGAGTGAGTATCAACCTTCGAACGCCATTCTAGAAGTGCTGCATAGTCCAACTAGAAGTGCTGAATATCGAGTTGGACCATACCTAGTTGCATCTAACCCAGCTTTAACTATACGATCTGGTAAACAAAACCATTCCTCTTTTATTCCTATGAGGCACAAAAGATGCCTCTTGGCAGGTTACACACCTTAGTGCATCATGCTTCAAGGGTAATCACACCAGCTTAGATGCTAGTTAGTGCTTCAATCCTGATCTATCCACTATATTGTTATTTCTAACTATGTACTCGACATAACGCACCATTGTCTCCACTAATTTTCAACCCATGCTTAACTCAAATCGTGCTAAATCACACTATTATCCAATGTTTTACTCTAAATCTTGACAACCAACCGTTCGACATCAAGCTCATCCTCATGGAGCTTGGTAGCTTTGATGTGGTTATTGAAATGGATTGGCCATTCAACAACCACACTGAGATCATTTTTGTCGAGAAACTAGTTCACATTCCCCAAACATTTGGAGATACCCTAAATGTTCATGGAGAGAAACTTAGAAGGAACATGAAGTTGATTACCTATATGAATGCTCAAGCTACCTAAGAAGGCAATACCATACTTTCTTGGCTCATATAGTTGGGAAGAAGTTAGAAGGAAAGAAGCCAAGACGATCCTACCATCCATGGATTCCAGAGCTTTTCCCTATTGATTTTCCTCGACTACCTCCAAGTAGACAAGTTGACTTCCAAATATGTCCTCATAACGAGATAAAATTCATTGCTTATGCATCAAGACAACTCAAGATCCACGAAAAGAACTACACTACACATGATCTTGAGTTAAGGGTTGTAGTATTTTCCCTAAAGATATAGCGACACTATGTCTTAGCTCACATACTCAGTAGAAAGGAGAGAAGCAAACCTTCACGCACTCAAGCAATGGGAATGATTATTCAAATGAATATCAAAGATCAAATTTTAGAAGCTTAGAAACTAGTCCTTCCCGGAGATAATTTGAAGAAAGAACCGGAAAGTATAGTTGAGCATCAGCTAGAATTTAGGTCAAATCAAATCCTCTACTTCATGGACGAATATGGATTTCTAACTCCAACAAACCTCTGAGAATTTATCTTGAATGAAGCTCACATGTCACGATATTCAATTCATCCAGACGCCGATAAAATGTATCAGGACTAGAGAGAATATTATTGGTGGCTAGGAATGAAGAAAGACATTGCCCCGTATGTTTTCCGCACCTGTTCGAAGGTTAAAGCAAAACATCAGAAACCCTCGGGATTACTCCAACAACCTGAAATTACTCAGTGGAAATGGAAACATATTTCCATGAATTTTATCACCAAACTACCCAAAAGTTGTTATGGACGCGGTTTGATTTAGGTCATAGTCGATCACTTGACTAACTCTGCACACTTTCTTCATATACGTGAAGACCTCCAGTTGGAGAAGTTAGCCTAACTCTACATCATTGAGAAAGTGACTAGACATGGTGTTCTACTATCCATCATCTCTGGTAGAGACAATTGTTTACTTTCAAGTTCTAGAAAACACTACAAAAATCTTTACGAACACATGGATCCTATCACGGCTTATCACCCTTAACCATTGGCCAAAGTGAAAACTATACGAACTATTGAGGATATGCTTAGAGTCATATTCCCATTGTCAAAGTCAGAAGGAACTTTAAATGAGGTCCTGAGTTCACCTAGGAACACAAATACCAGATGAAGCTCAAATACCCACACCTTTTTCAAGCTAACACGACCTTTACTAGTTATATTTTGGGATGAAATTTCCTTAACTAGGGGAGTTCATGAAAACCATGATATTCTATTGCTTTTGTGTTAAGCACTTTTTTTTCTCAATTTGAATCCTATGTTTATCTGTTTGATCTCTATCTTATAATCTGGATTGGATATTTCATTTTCATGAATCCACATTATTTCCTACTTGATCAGGATTCTTAAATCTAAAGCTAATTTGCTATATCATTTCTATTGCATTTTGAATTCTATTCTATGACATCCATAACTTCCCTCTTATAAAACTATTATCACCTTATGAATGCATAGTAGAAGGACATAACACACTCGTGTAAGGTGAATTGACCATTACGGTGTGCAACGTAATATTGAATTTACAGGTGCATTGGTGTGTATTGAAATTCTGTTGTGTAGCTATTACCTCACACCTTATCAAATTTCCAAATTCAATCTCCCATGGAAAAAGCTTTGAAAAGATATTTATGCCACCTAACACTATCCAAGCTAATGATTAGTTTTGGTTGGGGACTGGTACGCCTTTGAGGTGCGAGAACTGTGGTGGGTTAGCTGTGGTACACCCTATATATAAACACTAATGATGCATTTAAGGTGGGACTAGAACCTAGACCAAGAACTACTCCTAGATAATAAATAATAAACCAATATCTTTTTTAAGATAGTACATACATTACTAGTTGAATTTCGGGATGAAATTCTCTTAACTAGGAGAGACTGTACCATCCGTGATTTTTCATGCCTAACTCTTTGATGATTCTAGTACTTCAATGTAACCATTGACTAAATTTAAGAACCTATTTATGAAAACTATCTCATGTTCATTATGATTCATGATGAAACTATTAAATGTTAGTATGATTCTAGGATAACACGTGTGTAAATAATAGGAATTGCTATAACAGTAACTTGGAAGTGCCCTAACATTAACCAAATTCTAAAACAATGCTAAAATTTCAACATAAGTGAAACATACATAACTATAAAGGTAAAATTTTACATGTGTGTAACTTAGGGTTACATATGTTACTATTATTCAAAGGATAAAGATTTAATTAATTAAATTAACTCTTATAATTATCTAAACATAATGAAATACACACACACACACACACACACACACACACACACACACACACACACACACATATATATATATATATATATATATATATATATGCATGGAAAATTACAAAATTATATATATATATATATATATATATATATTTTAATTATTTAAGCGATATATATATAATATATTATTAAATATTTAACTAGTAATAATCCTAAATCTAAAAACTAACAAATTAAACTAATATTAAATCATATATATCTATAAAAATTCGTTCAACCACTATCTCTACAGAAAATATGAATTTTATTAATTAAATGTTAAAAAGGCCTATCTTAATTGAAACCTAAAACCCTAAGAGTGAAGAGGAGCACACCTGTCATCACAAGGAGGTACTAGAGACACTTAGAAACAAGAAGTTATATGTGAAGTTCTCTAAGTGTGCATTTTGGCTACGAGAGGTTCAATTTCTTGGCCATGTGGTGAACCCTGAAGGAATAACGGTGGACCCTGCGAAGGTCAAAGCTGTAATGCAATGGGAATCCCCAAGGACGCCATATGAGATCCATAGTTTCCTGGGTTTGGCAGGTTACTACAGATGATTTATTCAAGACTTCTCTAAGGTGATGGCCCCGTTGACTATGCTGACTCGCAAGGAGGTGAAGTTTGAATGGGGTCCCTAGCAGAAGAGTGCGTTTCAAGAGTTGAAGATGAGGTTAACCCAAGCCCTAATCTTGACATTACCTGAAGGGAATGACGACTTGGTGGTATACTCAGATGCTTTGTATCTAGGTTTAGGTTGCGTGTTGATGCAATGAGGAAAGGTTATAGCCTATGCATCTCGGCAGTTGAAGATCTATTTGGTTAACTACCCTACTCATGACTTGGAATTGGTGGCTGTGGTCTTTGCATTAAAGATTTAGAGGCACTACTTGTATGGGGCGAAGTGTATCATCTTCACAGATCAAAAGACCCTAAATTATTTCTTCGAGCAAAAGGACCTTAACATGAGACAAATGAGGTGGTTAGAGTTGATCAAGGATTATGATTACAAAATTCACTGTCATCCGGTCAAGGCAAACGTGGTTGTTGATGCCCTTAGCTTAAAGGAACAACCTGAACCAATTCATGTGAAGGCTTGCTAGCTGGTTATGACACCGGATATCATGGGTCAAATTAGAGAATTCCAAGATGAGGCACTGAAAGATGACAGGATCAACTCTGAACGGATGAAGAGGCAGGTAATGGATTTAAGGGAGAACACCCTTGGTGTTAGAACCTCATCCGGGCTAATGTAGATTCATCGTTATAGAGATCTGAGGGGAAGGATTATGGATGAAGCTCACAAAACATGGTAGTCCATCCATCCTGGCACTACAAAGATGTATCATGACCTGAAGAAGGATTATTGGTGGCTAGGGATAAAGCGTGAGATGGTGGAGTACGTGAGTTAGTGCCTGGCCTATTTACAAGTGAAGGCAGAGCATCAGAAACCATACGGGAAAATCCTACCCTTGGATATACCCGAATGGTAGTGGGAACACATCACCATCGACTTCATCATGAAATTTCCTCGCACAGCGAGAGGATGCGATACCATTTGGGTGATTGTAGACCGCTTGACGAAGAGTGCTCACTTCTTGCCAATCCGAGAGACTTACTCGTCAGAAAGGTTGGCAGAGCTGTTCATCAAGGATATTGTAACTCGTCATGGTGTGCCGGTGTCTATTGTTTCTTGATAGGGACACTCGGTTCACATCCAAGTTCTGGAAGAAATTTCATGTTACGATGGGAATGAGGTTACACATTAGCATAGCTTACCACCCTCAGATAGACGGTCAATCAGAACGGACCATTCAGACTATGGAGAACATGCTCCAGGCATGCATTATTGATTTTGGTGGAAGCTGGGATGAACACCTACCATTGGCAGAGTTCTCCTACAACAATAGTTATCATGCCAGTATAGGCATGCCACTGTTTGAAAAGTTGTATGGGAGATGATGTAGAACCCTGGTGTGTTGGGGTGATATCGGGCAGAAGGAGTTGGGAAGTATCGAGATCATTGAGGCAATGTCAGAGAAGTTGGAAAAGATCAAGGGTTTTATGAATGCAGCAAAGGACCGGCAGAAGTCCTAAGCTGAAAAGAGAAGGAGGCCAATTGAGTTCTAAGTGGGAGATAAGGTGATGTTGAAAGTATCTCCTTGGAAAGGGATTTTTAGGTTTCGAAAGCGAGGGAAGTTAAGCCCAAGGTACATCGGGCCATTCAAAATCATTGCCAGAGTTGGTGAAGTGGCAAATAGGCTGGAACTTCCCGATGAGCTGCATGAGATTCATCCTACGTTCCATGTATCTCACTTACGAAAGTGCTTGATGGAAGGTGAGGTAGTTACTCCTTTCACAGACATAGAGGTTGATGAAAGGCGGAATTACGTGGAGCAACCGGTGGCTATTTTGGACCGGAAGAAGAAACGGTTAAGGAATAAAGTGATTAGTCAAGTAAAAGTGCAATGAAAGCATCACAAGGGATCGGAGGCCACTTGGGATTCAGAGAAAGAAATGAGACGACACTACCCAGATCTCTTTAAGGAGTGACAGGTTTCGGGGATGAAACCTATATAAGGGGGTGGACTTGTAACACTAAAATTTTAGAAAAAAGAAAACAAAAGAAAGTAAGGGAGCAAACGGGATTTTATTTTAAAAAGCAAGGGTTAAAAGTGTGCAAGGGCCAAACCGGCCTGTAATAGGTTCAAAAAGGTAAAATGGCCGCCCATACCCCCCTCTCTCATGCACTTAACCTTCGGCTAGAGAGAGAAAAAAAGACTTCCATCGGTTCTAGAGTGAGAAAGTAGAAGAAATCTTCAAAAAGTTAGATTTTAAAGTGTTTTCTTCTCGGTTTCAGTTGGGTTCAAGCTTCTAGACCGATTTCTATGTGTTTCTATGTGTTTAGTTACTTGTTTTCGTATGTTTAGGTGTTAGAACTCCAGGTTTGCTCTCGGGTTTGTGGTGTTTTGCTTGAAAGCTGTTTAAGGTGAGTTCTAGATCCCCTCTTTTACTGGTTTTCTACTTGTTGGGGCTGATATGCGTACTAAAAAATGATGTTACTGAGCAAACTAAGTTTTCCACTATTAAAATGACTTTTCACAAAAATGTATGTGTTTTAAAAGATTTCTATGATGTTGAATGGTTGTTTGATATGTTCTAAGTGTGAATTTGATAGATCTATATTAAGTTAACGTCTAGAGATGTTGCTTGGGACTAGAAATCACCTTGGTTGAATATAAATGTTAGTGAATGTCCGCTATGGGCGTTGCTGTCCGTTGTGGACACTTGGGCAGTGTTATAATGTTATCCGTTGTAGACTTGGACGTCCGCTGTGAATACTTAAGTATGCATGCATGTCCGCTGTAAACTTTAGTCATCCGCTGCGAACACTTAGATACGCATGCATGTCCACTGTGGACTTGGACGTCTGCTGTGAACACTTAAGTATGCATGCATGTCCGCTGTGAAACATTAGTCATCCACTGTGAACACTTAAGTATGCATTCATGTCCGCTGTGAAACTTTAGTCATCCGCTGTGAACACACTTAGTGTCTTACTCTTCCGCTGTGGACTTTGGCCATACGCTGTGGACTTTGGCTGTCCGCTATGGACACTTAACATTTAAGTCATCCGCTGTATACCTATTTCATACGCTGTGAACACTTAGGTTTATTCTGAAATTTTGGGATAGAAATTAAGTGACCGGTACTTATGTTTTATTAGGAGATTATGTTTGCTTAATGTTTCTAATGCTTTATTTGCTTATGGGTTGCTGTTATGAATAAATAATATTTCATGTTATGTGATTCTATTGACCGGATGCCTTAAAAGTATTATTCATAAACAAGTGGTCACAAAGTAATAAAAGAAAGACAGTGGAACTTAATGAATGTTACCCCCGGGCCCGTATGATGAATAGAAAGCCTTGCAAGGAAAATGAATGGAGGTTCACAGCCATTGGGTTGTTAGCTCAACTAATGTGTGGTTGTTTCTGCCCAAAGGATGCATTTCTGGGGTCTAATCCTTGCGATTGACCAATGAATGAATGGGACCCGTATTCATGAGCAGGCTTTGTGCCTAGCAGTGTGGGCAACTGTGAGAGGTTAGCTACCATGATAAACATGTACTGGTAGGGGTTCGGCATCTGTTGCCAACCAATAATGTAGGCTCTTGCTTTGTGTAATCCTAGTTAGTGAAAGAGAAACATAATGAAAGAAAGAAAGATAATGAATTTCCTAATGAACGATTATGTATAATGATGGATGATCACCAAGTGAAGCCTGCAAAAATGTATATTTTCTATATTATTAAAACTAGAACTCACTCAGCAACACTAACTTTTTATATGCATATCAGTTGGCCGGCAACAATGTTGCTGGGGATGGCACAAGATTGAAGCTACTTGGCAAATAAAGACTGGCATCCATGTTATGCTGAAATGATATTTTTGTCTTGTAATACAACTAAATTTTCTTTGGAAACTTGTAACATCGATGTATTTCAAGGCAAAAGTTATTATTAATGCATGAAATGGTCTTTGTTTAACTATTCCGCTACCATAATTTCTTACTTCAATGTATTTTAATGTGTAAAGTGCAGTGAATGACCAGCTGTGGGGTTTCTCGGGAACGGGGCCTTACAATGTTTAGAAATTGCATAGTAGACAAACATACTATTAGTCTAACCTCTTGTGTCAGGGGGTTAGATGGGAGGGCATTCGATCACTAGGGTTGGTTGTGGACTCATGTATAATAGTTTACTATGATCTGTTCAAAATGGATCGAATCTATGATGATATTGTGATGCAATGATCAATTCAAACAAAAAGAAATCAACACAAGCAAATACATCAAAAAATTCATAGATTTCATTGATAGCAAATGCACAGGATACAAAATTTAAGGATTCAGTTCATTCAACTGATTCTCTCTATCTTCCTCTGGTCTCTTTTTAAGTCTACCCTGCATACTACATAATATATCCTATTTATACTATCAAGAAACAAATGAATATATATTTACAAAATAAGTCCCTATACTATGACAAAAAACACATAAAGACAAAATGTTAGTCTTTCAAGAGCTTCAACAATACTCCCCCTAAGATTTACATTGTCTTCAGTCCACATTGAACTCTTTTGTCTCATCTTTGATCTTGAACAAGGGCTTCTATTTGTAGAGATCCAACTCTCACAAAGCCTTCTTGAATGCAAACTTGAGCTTCTTTCAAAGATTCTATGATCTGCTCAGCATTCAAGATCTCAGAAAGGACTGTAGCATTTTTGTTGATCTTCCACCTTCATCTGGTACATGAATAGGTGAATGACCAACAACTTTGATAACTTCGAGTGAAGACTCCTTGGCAATTAAATTCTCTTGAGAGATTATGTTTGGGAATAGAAATTAAGTGACCGGTACTTATGTTTTATTGGGAGATTATGTTTGCTTAATGTTTCTAATGCTTTATTTGCTTATGGGCTGCTGTTATGAATAAATAATATTTCATGTTATGTGATTCTAATGACCGGATGCCTTAAAAGTATTATTCATAAACAAGTGGTCACAAAGAAATAAAAGAAAGACAGTGGAACTTAATGAATGTTACCCCCGGGCCCGTATGATGAATGGAAAGCCTTGCAAGCAAAATGAATGGAGGTTCACAGCCATTGGGTTGTTAGCTCAACTAATGTGTGGTTGTTTCAGCCCAAAGGATGCATTTCTGGGGTCTAATCCTTGCGATTGACCAATGAATGAATAGGACCCGTATTCATGAGCAGGCTTTGTGCCTAGCAGTGTGGGCAACTGTCAGGGGTTAGCTACCATGATAAACATGTACTGGTAGGGGTTCGGCATCTGTTGCCAACCAACAATGTAGGCTCTTGCTTTGTGTAATCCTAGTTAGTGAAAGAGAAACGTAATGAAAGAAAGAAAGATAATGAATTTCCTAATGAACGATTATGTATAATGATGGATGATCACCAAGTGAAACCTGCAAAAATGTATATTTTCTATATTATTAAAACTAGAACTCACTCAGCAACACTAACTTTTTATATGCATATCAGTTGGCCGGCAACAATGTTGCTGGGGATGGCACAAGATTGAAGCTACTTGGCAAATAAAGACTGGCATCCATTTTTATGCTGAAATGATATTTTTGTCTTGTAATACAACTAAATTTTCTTTGGAAACTTGTAACAACGATGTATTTCAAGGCAAAAGTTATTATTAATGCATGAAATGGTCTTTGTTTAACTATTCCGCTACCATAATTTCTTACTTCAATGTATTTTAATGTGTAAAATGCAGTGAATGACCAGCTGTGGGGTTTCTCGGGAATGGGGCCTTACAATGTTTAGAAATTGCATACTAGACAAACATACTATTAGTCTAACCTCTTGTGTCAGGGGGTTAGATGGGAGGGCATTCGATCACTAGGGTTGGTTGTGGACTCATGTATAATAGTTTACCATGATCTGTTCAAAATGGATAACTAGGGTTGGTTGTGGACTCATGTATAATAGTTTACTATGATCTATTCAAAATGGATCGAATCTGTGATGATATTGTGATGCAATGATCAATTCAAACAAAAAGTAATCAACACAAGCAAATACATCAAAAAATTCATAGATTTCATTGATAGCAAATGCACAGGATACAAAATGTAAGGATTCAGTTCATTCTACTGATTCTCTCTATCTTCCTCTGGTCTTATTTTTAGTCTACCCTGCACACTACATAATATATCCTATTTATAATATCAAGAAACAAATGAACATATATTTACAAAATAAGTCCCTATACTATGACAAAAAACACATAAAGACAAAATGTTAATCTTTCAAGAGCTTCAACAATACTCCCCCTAAGATTTACATTGTCTTCAGTCCACATTGAACTCTTTTGTCTCATCTTTGATCTTGAACACGGGCTTCTATTTGTAGAGTTCCAACTCTCACAAAGCCTTCTTGAATGCAAACTTGAACTTCTTTCAAAGATTCTATGATCTGCTCAGCATTCAAGATCTCAAAAAGGACTGTAGCATTTTTGTTGATCTTCCACCTTCATCTGGTACATGAATAGGTGAATCAGCAACAACTTTGATAACTTCGAGTGAAGACTCCTTGGCAATTAAATTCTCTTGAGATACCTATATATCACAAAGATTTATAAATAACAATCGAATGTTGAATGAATGAGTGTAACGAGTGTTCGAGTGAGAGAATCAGAGTGTTTGAGTTTGTGAATGAGTGAATGAAAACTACACAAGTGTTGTATATATATAAGTGTAAATTTTTTTAGGCGCATGAGCACTGTGAAGGCAGATGAGACTAAATTTCACACTAAGTTTTCAGATGCATGAGCATTGTAAATGCGTATGAGGTTTAGACGCATGAGCACTGTTCAGTCGCATAAGCATTGTTAGGCACATGAGACTAGATGAAACGCCTAACACTTGGTATTTATCCCTTCAAATGTCCAACCCTTGGAAGTTTGGTACTGTTTAGGCGCATGAGTATAGACTGAGATGCCCAACACTTGTGCAAATTTCTGAAAATTCACCATACGCCTGATCTGAACTTATGAGTACTGTTCAGGAGTATGGGATCCTTTCCATGAGTCTTGACACTTGAATTTTTCTCATCATCCATCTGAACACTATTTAAACACATTAGCACTGTTCACACTCAATTTTTCAACACTTAGTCAAAAGTGTTTGACTATCACTCAAAATATTTATTATTTTCCCTCAATTTTAACATTTTTGAAATTCAAACTTTTATTTTTTTTTATTTTTGACCATTTTATTTTTATTTTAAGTTTTCAAAAATAATTTCCCATCATTTTAGTCTCTATTTAATTTTTACAAAACAAATAATCTCATTTTGTTTGCAAGAAGCTTTTCCACTGAATTTGAATTCTTTTTCAGGTTCATTTTTACATCATATCAAACACACAAATGCTAGAAATTTCAACTTCATCCATTTTATCCAAAACACTTTATTTTTGATTTTTCACTTTTTGAAATTCAATTATTTTCTCTTATTCGTTTTTTTACTCCCCCTAAACTTTTATGTTTTACAAACTTAAAAGTTTCTTTTATTTTGCAATAAGAGCAAACTGATCATTATCAACATGAAAAAATCATGCAAAAAAAAAATAAAGCAGAATAAAAATCTACTATATACAATTGAATCACATGTTTGCAGTGAGATCATATCAGTTAGATCAGCAAATTAAAAGAAAATAAAAGATGGATAGTCATAGACAGTGATTAAATCCTGATCAAGTGTGTTCCAGGTCAGCATTTCTACAGCAAAGGAGACACAAGATCTAAGGACAGAAAATGTGTGCTCTTGGCAAAGTAGTCAGCACACTTACTTTTTCAATTCTTGGATTGATTAAGGTACGATTAGATATGACATTATGTAAGTCACACTTAGACTTAGAGAGTTCAACCCTCGTCAAGATATGCAAGAAATCACTTTTCTCAACTTGTTAACCTGACATATACTTATAACCAGATCTCATGTTTAGATTGAGCACATTGGCATCTTTTTACATCATGTGAGAATATCCAGGTCTGTAATTACTTACAACAAAGGATATCTCATCACTTCAGGTCTATGATGACTCATAACAAAGAAGTGATTAGATGCTTTAAATTAATTAGAGCTCAATGGTTATTCATATCGCCACCAAGTGTGAGATTATGACTTAACAAGCAATAAATTTGAGAAGTCAACACTACTCATTGGTACTAAAATGGACAAACATGAATGCATGATTGATTTAGTTTAATCACAAGAATTTACTTTTTCAGTATAATTGCATGAACTTACCTGCACATCATATCTGATCACGCCAGACTTGTAAGCGAGTGTAGTATGTAACTGATCAAACTAATGTATCTATCATTTCTCACAAATTACAAAGACAGATTCATTCCTAAACTATGTAACTAATTAATAAAATCTATTTTTGTGAGTTTTTATTTTGTAATTTTCTCTTTGTTTTTCCAATTTTCTATTTTTGTATTTCCTTTTTCTTTTTCTAATAAGCATGCACACACAATATATACAATCAGGCAGTTAACTTTGACAGTTTCTCTTTTAGTTTTCTCATTCAAATAAGGGAGGGTTCTTACCATTTTATGACTCAATAACTGAAAACTCAAAACTAATTTTTAAACATGGTTAATAAGTCCAATTGACTTGATCAAATATTCAAATCGACCTGGTAAAAAGGCTTTTGTAAATAGGTCAGCCTTGTGTTTTTCATTTGCGATTTGAATCACAATAATTAAACCCTTTTCAGAGTTATCTTTGAGAAAATGATATCGAATCTTGATATGTTTTGTTTTTGAGTGCTGGATAGGATTAGCTGTAATAAACATAGCAGCAGTGTTATCAATGTAAATAGGAGTTTTAAGAAAATTGAACCCGTAATCCAACAGTTGGTTTTGTTACCAAAGGATTTGAGAACATCCTGCTGAAGCAGCTATGTACTCAGCTTCTGCAGTTGAAACAAAGACATTTGTTTGTTTCTTACATTGCCATGAGACTAATCTAGGACCTAAAAACTGACAACCACCCATTGTAGATTTACGATCTTGACAACATCCGCCATAATCACTATCTGTATATCCATGTAACTCGAAGTTTCCTTCATAAGGATACCACAGCCCTAAAGCCGGTTTTCCTTTGAGATACCTGAATATTCGTTTAACAGCAATTAAGTGGTTTTCCTTGGGGTCAGATTGATACTGGCATAGAGACAAATAGCATACATTATATCAGGTCTAGATGCAATAAGATACATCAAAGATCCAATCATAGATCTATATAAAGTTTGGTCAATAGGTTTTCCTTTCGGATCAAGTTCAATCTTGGTATTTACTTCTGCTGGAGTTCTTATGGATTGACAATCTTGCAGTTTAAATTTCTTCAAGAGTTTTTCAATGAATTTCTCTTGATTGATAAAAATTCCATCTGCAGACTGCTTCACTTGAAGACCAAGGAAAAAATATATTTTTCTTCCATAGAACTCATTTGAAAACGAGACTTCATTATTTCTTCAAATTCATTGCACAGTTTTGGACTTGTAGAACCAAATATGATATCATCAACAAACACTTAAACACATAAGAGATCATCAGCAGCCTTCTTAATAAACAAAGTAGGATCAATTTTCCGATGCGTGTATCCATGTTGGATCAAATGTTGTGATAACGTTTCATACCAGATTCTAGGAGCTTGATGTAGATCATACTATGCTTTGATAAGCTTGTACACACGATGAGGAAATTCTGAATCTTTGAAACCTGGAGGTTGCTTTACATACACACCATCGGTAATTGGTCCATATAAGAAAGCACCTTTAACGTCCATTTGATACACCTTGAATTTCATGAATGATGCATAAGCCAGGAAGACACGAATTGATTCAAGTCTTGCAACTAGAGTAAATGCTTAATCATAATCTATTCCTTCTTCTTGGGTGTAACCTTGTGCAATGAGTCTCGCTTTGTTGCGAACAACAATTCCCCGATCGTCTGATTTGTTTCTAAACAACCATTTTGTGCCTATGGCATTTCTAATTCAGGTAAATCCATAAGCTTCCACACTTCCTGTTTACGGAATTGCAATAATTCTTCTTGCATTGCTTCAATCCAACTATTGTCCTTTAGCGCTTCGGTGATGTTTTTTGGAACAATTTGAGATAGAAAACACGAGTATAAGCAAAGATTTGCTTGTTCTGATTGACTTCACGTAGTTCTCTCATTCAATGGACCTATAATCTTAGATGTTGGATGGTTCTTGTGAACACGAGATGTTGGAATCTCATTCACTTGAACATGAACATCTAGATTAGATTGGTTCAAGTCAGAAAGCCAATGTAATAAGTTTGAAGAAAATGGATTGAAATTAAGAACTTGAGTCGATGAGTTGATTAAATAATCAAGATTATTAGTACCAACTACATCACCAGAAACCGATGACGTTCCGGACTCAGGTTGTATAATTTCAGTACCATCATTAGGAATAGGTTGTGAAACATTGGAAGTTTCTAAAACGGGATGTTCTTGATCTTGTTGATGTAGATCATTTGATTCAGATTGAAATATAGGATCTTTAACAAAAGAGAAAAATGGATAATCTGGGCTTGAGTCATCCATATCATCAGAATCAGAATCATCACTGAACGTACCTAGATCTCCTTCTTGATTCTTCCTCTCACCTGTAGATTCAAACAAGTTAGAATGAAAGGAGTTTGACAAAGAATCTAAATCAAATAATCAAGCTGGACCATTTGCAACTGATGGAAAAGAATTTTCAAGAAATTTAACATTTGAATGTTTTAATGATAACATTCGTCCTAGAGTTATAAACTCTAAAAGCTTTTGAAATCGATGAAGATCCAACAAAAAATCCTTCATCAGATTTTGCATCAAATTTTTCTAGCTGATCACTTGAGTTTAGAATCAAAACTAGACAACCAAAAGATTTAAGAAAATCTATGTTAGGTTTCTTGCCAAACATCAACTCATAAGGAGTTTTCTGTTTTTCATGAGCAATGTACGATTCTGCACGAAACACGCTGTGGATATGGCTTCATCTGAGAAAGTGATTGGAATTTTGGCATCAGCTAACATAGACCATGCTGCTTCAATCAAAGTTCTGTCTTTCCTTTCAGCAACTCCTTTTTGTTGTGGAGTTCTAGGAGCCCAAAACTGACGAGCAATACCTTTTTCCGCACAAAACATGTCAATATTAGCATTTTTAAATTCCGTTCCATTATCATTTCTAATTATTTTCACCTTTTGTTCTAATTGATTTTCTACTTTAATGATGAATTCTTTTAATAAATCAGCCATTTCAGATTTAGCATGCAAAAAAAAAAACCCATGAAAATCTTGTAAAGTCATCAATGATAACTAAACAATAAGATTTCTTTCCAATACTCCAAACATTTGTTGGTCCGAATAGGTCCATATGCAACATATGTAGATGTTTGGAATTTGAATTTATCTGCTTGGTCTTATAAGACGCTCTGTGTTGTTTTCCTTTTAAACATGCTGAGCAGACGTCTATGCCAAAGCTGACTTTCGTCATTTGATGCTTGAGCAATTAGGCATGTTGTTTCTGTAGAAGGATCAACTTAAGACATATCTAACTTGTATACATCTCGATCTCAACTTTAACAACTACCCATTCTTTGCTAATCTGAAAACCTGGCTTCAAAATATAACAAAAAGAATCATAAAAAAGAACTGAGTAAGATTTGTCACATATTTGGGAAACACTTAAAAGATTAAAGTTCAACAGTGAGCAATAGTTGACTTTATCAAAGCTGATAATCCCATTAGACACCGTTCCTTCACGTATAATCTTACCACCTGCATCACCTCCAAATGCAACATGAGTACCATCTTTTAACTTAAATTCTTAAAGCAAGGCATGGTTGCCTGTCATATGCCTGCTACACCCACTATCAACATACCATGTGTTAATAGGTCTTCTAGGGCGTACCTGCATTTCAAAAAGAATTAAGTTAAGTTATCAACCCAAGCTGAGATGGTCTTGGGCTTGCCAAATTTATCAACAATGGTAAACTGTTTAAAGTGAAGCTTTTTCAAATCAGACTTATTATTGACAAATTTACCAATTTTGTTTCTTACAAATTTTGATTATCTTTGATTTGTTTTGTCCTTAAAATATTGTAACATTTTTCAAGATCATCATCAAGATATTTCAAACCATCAGACAAAAAATTTTGTTTACCAAACTTCCTACCATTCATTCTCATAGTTCGTGGAATGAATTTTCCTTGATTATACTGCTTTGAATTTACAGCATAAGAATCATTTCTTCGAAAAGATCTCAAGCCTAAGGAAGGTTGTTTTGTCACTCTTTGAAAACCAACACTTTGATTTCTTTGAAATTGTGAATTGACATATCCATTTCTTAATTGAGAATTTACATATCCATTCCTCGACGAGTTCTTTTTGAAGTAGCAATCCTCAATTTTGTGAGTTATTTCATCATAATAGGTACAATATTTATTGAAATAACAATCAGCTGTTGAATGGTTTCTCATATCATATATTTGACAGTACCTGTTAAAGAAACATTATTCAGTCTTATGATAGTACATATCACATATTTCATAGTATCTTTGTTGTGATTTAAACAACTATTGATTAACTTTTTATGTGGAGGCCACATTTGATCCTTGTTTTGATTTAGGAGTTGACAAGTTAATCGCTTGTTTTTTATTTGAAAGTTTGTTCTTTCGAAATTTGGGTTTTGACTTTTGCTCATAATCACTATTCCTTGACTCTTTAGATACAAATCTTTTGTTAACCGTGGAAGACTTAGGACCTGAACCTGTTTTCAGATCAGTGACAGATTTGTTCTTTGAGTTAGATTTGATTTCTGGAATTTTGTTCATGTCAAAAATACCCGCAGAAACAAACTTTACTGGTTTAAACTGATTAGCTTGATTTGTTCTTTGATTTTGATTGTTTTGATTTTTGTTCTGAGAGGAGTTAGATTTAGCATTTTTCTTTCTCCTTCTTTGATTTCTTTATCTTGATGATCTTTGTTTGCTTTGGGATTGAAATTCTTCAGTAGAATATTCTTTAGCATTTTCTTTATCTTTTTGTTCTTTCTGCCATTTAATAAAGTCTGGATTGTTTAAACCATAAGAAATTGAATATTCAGATGTTACCTCATCTAGTTTTGCTTTCTCTTTATTCTTTGAGTTTTGTTTGTCATTCTTAACAATGATTTCTTCAACAACATGCTCTTTGGGAACATACATTTTCTTATTCTTTGGTTGTGGTTTGTAAGATTTAACTTTCACTGGATGACCATTTTTAATCTTTTCAGAATCTTGTTCCTCAAATATTTCAACATTTGTTTTCTCTTTATCACTTTCAGAATTTTTTTCTTGTTTTGAAAGGCTTTTAGCTTAGCTTTGTTTTCAGGTGAGTGATCATGTGTATTAAAGTTTTCTAGTAAAGTGTTTGTTATAGATTCAGGCATTGGTTCATGTGTAAAACCTAGACCTGTTTTGTTTTTGTCTTTCCTCTCACTTACCAACTGTTCTATAATAGTTTTAGAACTTTTAACTTTAGCTACATCCACCTGAGTTGTAGCATGAGCTATTTTTCTTCTTCTAAATTTTTAGACATCTCCTCAAGTTGTTTCTTCACAATTTCAAGTTCTTTCAGAGTTTTGTTCCATGAGGTTTGTAGAGATAGGATCTTTTCATCAGAGACTTTGTGATCATTTTTCAGTTTGTTGTGCATTACTTCTTCTTGTTTAAGTTTATCATAAATCTTATATGAATATGTTCTGTAATGCTCAACTTGATCAAAACATGCTTTTATGCACATTTTCTCTCTGACTTTGACAGGAATTTCAGGATAACTTGAAGATGAAGTCTCAGAGTCAGATGATGGATTCTTAACCTTTGATTGGTCAGACTGAGCCATAAGTGCAATCTCTTTTGAATCATCTTTTGGGTCAGATTTGTCACTCCAGTCATAGTCTTCATCATCATTTTCTGAATCATTACCAGCCTTAGGATCATTATCTTCAGACCAGTCTTCATTTTGAATATCTGCAACAAGAGATAAACTAGAGGTTAGATCAGCTGTAAATTGTTCAGCATAAGTACTCCAGTCATATCCATCTTTAATGCTAACAACAAGAGCTTTCCTTGGCTCTTCGGATGCTTTTGATTCATCTTTAAGTTCTGGCATAGGAAGACTCTGATAAGGCTTTTGGAAGGTTTTCTAAGACTGATGATGATATCTTTGATTGCTAGAACCTGCTTGACCATTTCCTCCTTGATTTCTGGGAGCTTTACATTCCCTTGAGAAATGACCATAGTTGTTGCAGTTGAAACACCTTGATTTTGATTTGTCAAAGCCAACAGTTTTGTTAGCACTTGGCTTGTAGTTCCTATTAACATAAGAGTGTTTCTGTGTTCTGTAAGTAATCATCACCATCTGCCAATTCAAGTCCATCTCTTCCACATCATCAGGATCCATCTCAAACAAATCCTGCAAAACAAGATCTAATTGTGTTAAATGACTACCTTGATAAGCTTGAAAACTTGCCATAAATGCAGTAAAAGCATATTTAGACTCATCATCCTGTAAAAGGATATTAATAACATCTTTAACTTTGCTAGTTTTAGCAGAGTTAGAAGATGGAGTCTCAGTTTGAGGTTTAGGAGTTTGAGTTTTAGGAGGAGACTGAGATTGAGGTTGAGTTGTGTAAACAGGACCACTTGTGTAAGAAGAATCTGTAAAGAAACCGGCTCCAATAAACAAATCACCCTCTTCTTCTAGAAAGTTATCATCTTTGACCAGAAAAGCATTCTCCATTATGTTAGCTGGAGATGCAACATACTTATACTGAGACATTGAAGCAGCTCTATCATTGTTTCTGGAGCTCTCATCAATCTCAACTGATTCAATCTTAGCAATCAAAAGATCTAGATCCATAGGAAACTTTTCAGTATGCTTTAATAGTGTAACTATCTATTTCCATGAAGATGGAAGAGCATTGAGAAGTCTGTAGTTTAGATCCTTAAGATCATTTTTGATACCACTAGTTGACATCTCAGTAATTGGTTGCACAAATCTTTTCATCATTTGATTAATTGTTTCCCTAGAAAGATGCTCTAATAACTCCAATTTCTTCTTGAGTTTTTGCCTCTTGAGATCTTGTATCTCTTTACCACCTTCACAAATGATTTTCAAAGCCTTGTACATAGTGTACCCAGTTTGATAATCATCAAGTCTAGTCAAGACTTCTAATGGTAATCCCTTACACATCAGTGAATAAGCTTTGATATGATTCTTCACTTTCCTTAAGTCATCACCTTGCAGACCATACTCAGGATAAGGTTCTTGAGAGTCTTTTGTGTAAACAAATTCTCTATCAGGACCATAAGATGTAATCGGGATATGAGGTCCTTTCTCTATTGACTTCCACAAGTCAGTATCAATAGAGTTTAGATGATGCTTCAATCTTAAAGACTTGTTCTTGAAATCAGCTATGTTCTTTAGCTTTGGAACCCTGTTCTCAGAATCTTCAGACTTAACCATTTTGTATTTTTGAATTTAAGAAAAAGACTTGTTTTTGTTGTTTTTAAGTTTTGAATTAAAAAATATGAAATGAAAATATTTTTGGATATTAGTTTCTGAAAAAATTTCTAAGTGTAAACTGATAAGTCTGAAAGCTGATGCTCCTGAATAGTTGACAAGCGCCTACGCAGTAGTGAAATGCCTACACAGTTCTTAAACACCTGACTTTGAAGTAGAAACGCCCAAGGGAATGCCTTAGTAGAATTCTAAATACGTCCAACTGAAATGCGCCTGAACAGTTGAAATGAGCCCAAACAGTTGTTAAATGCCTGGGTGTAAAACGTCCAAACAGTTCAAATGCACCTAAACAGTTTAAATGCGCCTAGAATTACTTTGTTTCTGCAAAGTCAATAAGTGTCCAAACAGTCTTAAAACATCTAAAAAGTGGTCAAATGCCTGATTTGAAACGTCTGAACAGTACTAAAATGCCCAAGTAGTGGTGATGCGCCTAGATAATTAGACAATTTTCAGCAGTTTTAAACCATAATGCGCATAATTCATCAGCTTCAACGAACTCAGATCTTATGAAAATCTTCAAAGCTTGATTAATTGATCTAAAAACTTCCAATTTGGTAGTAATTAGGTCGACTAACAATCCTTAGTCCTCAATTTGATCAAACAACAACAACAAATCAGTATTCTGATTGAATTTCAGTCCGAATATGAAGAACAAAGTTCAAACACTAATTCGATCAATTTTTCAGATTTGAATGAATTGAACACAAAATTGTGATTCAAATCATGTTTCTATAGATGAAATACAACTGAAAACTACAATTAATTGATCAAATTGCAATCAATCACAGATTTCAAGTGATTCAAAGAGCTCAAAATGTCGATAAGCTCTGATCACTGAACCGAAGGCTCTGATACCAATTGATCGGTTCAAAATGGATTGAATCTATGATGATATTATGATGCAATGATCAATTCAAACACAAAGTAATCAACACATGCGAATACATCAAAAAATTCATAGATTTCATTGATAGCAAATGCACAGGATACAAAGTATAAGGATTCAGTTCATTCAATTGATTCTCTCTAACTTCCTCTGGTCTCTTTTTTAGTCTACCCTCACACTACATAATATATCATATTTATACTATCAAGAAACAAAGAAACATATATTTACAAAATAAGTCCCTATAATATGACAAAAACCACATAAAGACAAAATGTTAATCTTTCAAGAGCTTCAACATACTTACTTGTATTTGGAAAATTGTTTATGGGTTTGTACATTATTATCTACTATATGTATACTTCTAAACCAATGTGCTCACCAACTTTTTAGTTGACATATTTTAGCATGTTTTAAGGTAATGGAAACTAAGTTTGTTGCTTTTCTCATGATAGGTTTCAAGGATAAGCTTTAGTTGGACCTAGTTAGACTTTGAAAGATGAACTTACAAAATCCATCCAGCAGCTCTTCCAGTAATCAATAGAGTTTAGCCCTTCATGTGGTTGAAAGGGATAGCCGAGAACCATATCATCGTCTCATCTACTACCCTGAAAAATCATAACAAGGCCTATTCATCACCTTCTCGGAGACACCAAGGGAGAGGTACACTCAAGGAAGCCTATTCTAGGAACCAAGCTCATCTCAAGCCTTTATGTCTTTAGATGAAAGTTGTGGCAACTTTCTCTTCACTCTTGAAGACTTTGACTGCAACCATCCAGATGACCAGGAGTATATGGAGATAGTCCAGCAGATGACTCTTCTCACTCATAGAGCCAAGAAGTTCTACAAGATAACAAGAAGAAAGTTCCCAATCAATGTAACCAGTGGAAAGTTTGGACTGGATAAAAGCAAAGTGAAGTGTTACAACTGTAAACAAATAGGACACTTTGCTAGAGAGTGTAAGGCACCAAGGACAAATGGTGGCCAAACATAATCCAGGCCAAACTACACTGATGCAGCTCCCAGAACTGAGAAGCGAAGCCAACCAAAGCAACAAGCTATTGTTGCTGTTGAAGAGGAAGGCTTTGACTGGAGCTTTCAGGTAGAGGATGTCTCTCCAAATCAAGCACTAGTGGCTGAGCATGATGAAGCCAAGGTATTGAAACACCTTTGTACTCTTGGATGCATAGCTAAAGTAAACATGTATAGGTCCTATAACTTGGAAGTGAGATCTGATCTTGAGTCTTTGAATATTTTAAAAGCTACTTTCAAAATAGTAGAAAATGAATATAAACTTAAAATAGAAGATCTAGAGAAAATAATTTTTACTCTTAAACATGAGCACACAATGATAAGACTCAGAACAAAGATTGTGTTACCAAGTTAACTTAATGCCAGGCTGAGCTTGTAATCAGCAAAGCTAGGGCAGAAAAATGTGTTCTTAAAGAGGAAACCTTCAAGAACATCATATCTTCAACCTTTCATGCAAAGATTTGTTTTCAAAACAGGCAGGGACATAGATCAAGTGAGATAGCTCCTCTACATACATTATTATCTATCAGATCTCCAAGGTGTCGAACTAGTGAAGATGAGCTGCCCCTCATTGACCCTATCCAAGAAGAGGATGAAGATGAAGAGGATATAGTGAAGGATGAACTAGAAGTGAGTAAGGAGGTTCATCATAAAAAGGGTCACTATACTCCTGGAGAAATGAAGGAACCAAGGATGGCCAAGTCAGCAAGGAAGAATTTGTTCAGGGCTGCCAAAAGAAAATCAAAGAAAGTCCAAGAGTTCAAGCCCACCTTCATCTTTATCTCTGTTGGGTTTGAGGTGGTAAAGACTGAAGACTTAACTAAGGAATCTATTACCAGGAGTCCTAGTTCAAGTTCAAACCATCTTGGTCAAGAGAAGAAGGTTGAACAAATATGCACCACTGCTGCACAGCCTGAACAATCCAACTTCAAGAGCAAGCTTCACCCTCAAAATCCTACTACATCATCCAAGAAGGTGAAGAAGGAGATGGAAAAAGATCAAGATCAACCTTCTACTCAAAAGAAGACCCTTAGAAGTATGCCTGTTGAATGCATCATATGTGGTGACACAACTTATTATATTAAGGATTGCATCTACAATCCTAAGAGTACCATCCAAATGAACAAGAAGAAGACTTCTGAGAGGAAGAAGAAAATAGCTTCGAAAGGAAAATTACTTTCCTTCGAAAGCTCTAAGGTGTAAAAAAAGAACATAGATGGAAAACTATCTTCCGAAGCAAGTTTGGTCTAGGAAGAAAAGAATGCTTCCGAAGCACTAAAGTCTGCTGCAGTGGATGCAAAAGCTTGCGAAGGTTCAGTCTCCAAAACTTCCAAAGTCATAACAACTTTTGAAGGCCATGTGACTGAAGTTTCTTTGTCAATAATAGCCAAGGACCCTCAAAGCATGCATATAGGATCAATAACAAGTTAACTATCTTCAGTTCATCTCGATGAGTCCAAGACTAGCAAGGCTTGGGTTTCCAAATGTAACTAACCATCTCTTTTTCATGTGCAGGAACACAGTTGAAGACCAAGAGAAATGTATGGATTATTGATAGTCATCGTTCAAGGCACATGACTGACAATGGCTCTTTGCTTCAAAACTATGAGAAAATTGATGGAGGGTCAGTTACTTTTGGAGGTGAATCAGGTGGTTACATCGCGGGGTCACAAATGGTAAGCTCAGCATTGTTCTCAAGCCCGGGGTACAATCACTTGAGTGTATCTCAATTTTGTGACCATAGACATAACATGCTCTTCACTAAGCATGAGTGCATTGTTCTTATGCCCAGGGTGATCATTCCTCAAGAGCATATCCTTCTCAGAGACCCTAGAAAAGGGAAAATCTGTACAAGATGGATTTGCAGGAAACCTCCCCACCAGTAGAAGTTTCTTGCTTTCTATCTAAAGCCAATAGTAATGAGTCTTTCCTTTTGCATAAAAGAATAGGCCATGTAAACTTTAAGAACATGAATAAATTAATTAAAAATGATTTGGTAACTAGAATGCCAATACAAGTGATGACCATTATGTTGCTTGTTTCAAAGGAAAGCAACACAAAGTGTCTCACAAGCCAAAGGAAATAAACTCCATCACTACTCCCCTATACTTGTTACATATTGATCTCTTTGGCCCTACCAATATAATGAGTTTAGGTAGAACTTCATATTGCCTTATGATCATAGATGGCTTCACAAGATATACTTGGGTCTTCTTTCTTAGAAGTAAGGATAGGACCCCTAAAATCTTGAGATCCTTTGTTCTGAAAATTGAGAATCAATGTGATCACAAGGTCAAGATCATAAGATGTGATCAAGGAACTAAATTCAAGAACCGAATCCTTGACACATTTTGTAATGAAAAGGGTATTTCAAGTCATATAGTGTTTCTAGAACTCCTCAACAAAATGGTGTTGCTGAATGGAGATATTGGGATTATTGAGGTTGCAAGAACCATGCTCTCTGACTCTAAACTACCCATCACTTTCTGGGCAGAGGTGGTCAACACTATCTGCTATATGCAGAACAGAGTTTTAGTAGTCAAAACTCATGGTAAGACTCCTAATGAGCTGTGGAATAAAAGGAGACCTTTCATTGGTTTCCTCAGGACATTTGGATGTCCATGCACCATCTTGAATATCAAAGATCATATAGCCAAATTTCCTAAGAAAGCAGATGATGGACATTTCATTGGATACTCTTCCCAAGATAAGGCTTATAGAGTATACAATCTTAGAACTAGAGTAGTGGAGGAGTAAGCTAATGTGACCTTCAATGAACATAGTCCCAGTGTGAAAGTTTTGGTCCTGATTGGCTATTTGATCTTGATTTAGTTACTAACTGTTTTAACAAATCTTGTGAAGATGTTTCAGGAACAACAAGCAATACATCTGCAGGAGATCCTGATCTAAGATTTGAGCTGAGAAAACCAAATAATAGAATTCCTTCAGCACTAGTAGTAACTAACCCTGCAAGTGGAAATCCTTTCAGCACAACCATGACAAACTCTTTAGCTAATACATATGAGGTACCAACCAATTCCAGCAATGAGGCATAAAGCTCAAATAAAGGGATTTCCAGTGTAGGAGGAGACGAAGATGGTGAAAGTGATCAAGAATTTCATGATGCTGACAAGCACTCCACTTAAGACAACATCAACGATATCACACACTCTCTGGATCAAGTTACACTTGATAAGTGTGCTGATGTGGTAGGTGATACTCAATCACCAGATCTAAATTTTTTTAATTTAGATCTGTCCAATCAACTTGCTGTGATTCCTCAACTGAGAATCCATAAGTCCCATCCTACCACAAACATCATTAGAGATGTTAAGACTTGGGTGAGAACAAGAGGACAAACCTATGTGAAAAATGTTTGTCTGCACTCTTGCTTCTTGTCCCAGATTGAGCCAATGAAAGTTGATGAGGCTTTGAAAGATAGAAGCTAGGTTAAAACAATATAGGAGGAACTACTTCAATTCAAGAGGCAAGGTGTTTGGAATCTATCTCCTCTTCCTCCTGGGAAGATGCCAATAGGTACCAAGTGGGTTTTTAAAAACAAGAACGATGATAGAGGGCTTGTCATCAAGAACAAGGCAAAACTAGTAGTCCAAGGGTACACTCAAGAAGAAAGGATTGACTACATAGATGTTTTTTCTCCTATAGCAAGACTTGAAGCTGTAAGGTTATTCCTTGCTTTTGTTGCATCCAAGGATTTCAAGGTCTACCAACTTGATGTCAATTGTGCATTTCTATATGGGGTGATAGATAAAGAAGTGTATGTCAAGCTACCACATGGTTTTGTAGACCCATATCATCCTGATTATGTCTGCAAGCTTGACAAAGCTATTAATGGGCCGCATTAAGCTCCAAGGAAGTGGTATGAGACAATGTCAAAGTACCTAATTCAACTGGTTAAAAAAGGTACTATTAACAACACACTTTTCATCAAGAGAACAAGAAATAACTTGATGCTGGTTCAAGTTTATGTTGATGACATTATTCTTGGGTCAACAAATGAAAGACACTTCAAAGAGTTTGAAAGGCTGTTAAAGAATAGGTTTCAAATGAGTGCTATTGGGGAACTTAATTTCTTTCTAGGAATTCAAGTGCAGTAGGATGACAATGTCATCTTCATAAACCAAACAGAGTATGTACATGACATACTAAATAGATTTCACCTGACTAACTGCAAGGTCGCTAAGACTCCCATAGGCAGAAACCACTCCCTAGGACCGGATCTTGAGAGGGAGTGTGTTGATAAACATCTGTACGGAGCTATGATTGGGTCTATTATATACCAAATAGCCAGTACGCCTGATATCATGTTTGCTACATACATATGTATAAGATATCAAGCTAGCCCGAAGATGTCTCACCTAGTTGCTATCAAGAGGAATCTTAGATACCTCAAAGGAGTTCCTAAGCTGGGACTTTGGTATCTATAGAATTCCGACTTCAATCTTTATGCATATACAGATAGTGACTATAGTGGCTGCAATATGACTGCAAAGTCTACATCAGAGGGATGTCAATTCCTTGATGGAAGGATAGTCTCATGGCAATACAAGAAGTAATCATGTGTATCTGCATCAACTGCTGAAGATGAATACATTGCTGCAGCAAGCTGCTGTGCTCAAGTGCTTTGGATTCGGAATCAAATGCTAGATTATGGATTCAACTTTAAACATACTCCTATCCACATAGACAACAAAAGTGCTATCTCTATCATAGAGAATCCATTGCAACACTTAAAGTCAAAGCACCTCAACATTAGGTATCATTTGATAAGAGATAATTTTGAAAAAGGATTGATAAAACTAGTCAAAGTTAACATAAATGAACAATATGTTGATCTGTTCACAAGCTTTTGATGAACAGAGATTTAAATATCTGGTATCAGCTATTGAGATTATTAACTTTGAGAAGATTTTCTTAAATTAATTTCAAAATTGTCTTTCAAATATGTGTGTCTTTAAAGTTGTCTAATTTATCACTCATATAAGTCATGTTTATCTTGCATGAAAAGTTTTCAAAGTATATATATTCCTTAGAATTTCAAGAATTATGAATAGATTTTCTTTTGGAAGACATTAAAATTGACTTCAGTAGAAAATTATGTCTTCAAAACTAATAACTACTTATTATAGGATTTACCCTCAGAAGAAATTCCATTATATCTTTCGAAGTTTAATTTTAATTCTAAGTACTTATATGTTTTGAATGACAATTTTCTTCTGGAAGTAATTAAGTCTCGAAAGTTTTATTCACTTCTTGAGTAAAATTTCTAAAGTTTAATATCTTTCAAAACCAAATTTGTCTCGGAAGCAAAATTACTATAAGTACATTTTCTTCCAAAGAAATTCTTCCAAAACTAAGGAATATCTTGCGAAGTCAATTTTTGCTTCGTGAGCTTTCTTTTATACTTCTAAAGGCAAATTACCTTTCAAAGATTTTTAACTTCCAAGATAACTACCTTTTGGGCACTTTTTAGAGGTGGGACCGACATCCGGATTTCAAAGTTTGTCCTTTTACAATAACTTTGTCTCACATCCAATCATATAAATAGCCTTTATAATGGTTTCCCCTCTTTTTTCTTCATCTTCATCTGAAATCTTGTAACCCTAAATCACCCACAAACCCTTGTTTGTCTTCCACTCTTTTTCCCAAAAAGCTTCAGAAAACGGCCAACCCTGAACCCCAAAACCAGCCACCCTTTGTCATGCACCTTCACAGGCAGCACAATCAAGTTGTTCTGCTATCACCTGAGAAAGATACAGGTTTCTCAAACATTTGCCGCTTTCTTTGTCAATCATCCTACCTCACCGCAGTCACAATAGATCCTAATCTTTATGAAGAACAACTACTGGGGAATTTTAGATAACCTAGCAAGAGGTTATCTTGAACGGTGAGAAGGCACTATCTGAATCAGTGCAGGGGAAGACTGTATTCATCACTCCAGCCACCATCAACCAACATCTGAGGCTGGATGATGAAGAAGGTGAGCCATCCTTCCCCAAAGAGGTGGTCAACTGATCATTCTGGCTGATGGGATATGAAGGGGACTACTCTATGAGGACCTTCAAAAAGGGTAAGGTCTCTTTTTAATGAAAATGCCTCCTTCATGTTATAATCCATTCTTTATCTAGCAAACATAGAGGATGTAGGACCGGGTAAGGGTGCCTATCACAATCAGTTTCACAATGAGGAGAGACTTGGAACACTTAACAGTTCAAATAGGGAACCAGGTTTGATTATGAGGATACTAAGAACACGAGTAAGTAATAAGATAGAACAAGCAACAATAACACAGAAATATGGTTTTCAAGGAGTGTTGTATATTGCTCTCAAGTCCTATTACAAGTGTTACAAAGCATATCTAAATTACAAGAACCTGAGGCTCTTTATACTACATCCTACAACCGTTAATACTTAGAAGAATTGGCTAATCTAGACAACAAGATCAATCTAAAGTCAAAAGGCAGATTGCCTTTTGACTAGTGACTATGACATGCCATAGCTCACATCCTTTCCTATTACAAAAAGGTTTACAGGTACAAAAGTAGAAAGTTACAGACAAAGACCTTAATCTACAGTTTACAAAAGCATGGACTTTTCACCAACTCATACAAGTTGGTGAGTCTTCAGAGTTGTAGCAGAAAGTATGTCAGCTTTATGTAAAGTAGATCAGAGAAAGCATGTCTTTCTCTGTCTTCGGAAAAAATCAGTCTTTATAGCAAAATGGCTTTGGAAGACTTTGTAGATCAGAGAAGCTTCGGAAGACTTCATCTTTGGCTTTGAAAGATTTAGACTTTGGCTTCGGAAGATTTTACACTTAGAGTATTTTCTGATGTAGGGTGTAAAGCTTCGGAAGCATTTCTACCTTTGTACGTCCAGTGCATGCATGCAGGAAGACCTTTGGTTGTTTTGGCTTTTTTGGTTGCAACAACCTTATAATCTTCTGATATTACCTTACAAACTCCCCCTAGGCTGATGCTACCAAAACAAAGAAGTACTTTAGATGTTGATAGTCCTCATTAGGATCAAGACCAAGCCACTTTGTAACACCCGGATATTTAAAAAAAAAGAAAAGAATGAAAAGAAAAGAAAAAGAGAAGTATAAAGAAAGAAAGGTGAAATAACCCAAGTTGAGGGGTTAAAGTTGTGCAAGAGGCAAACTTTATTATTATTATGTTTAAAAAGTGGGCATGGCCGCCCACTCCCTCTGCTCACCAACTGCTCGGCCGCAGAAAGAAGAAAAGCAGAGAGTTTCCATTAGGTTTTCTAGAGAGCAGAAGAAGAAGATCATCTAGAAGGTGAGTTTTTGTGTGTTTAGTTCGGTTTCAGCTGAATTTTCAGCTTGTGGGTCGAGTCTTATGTGTTTCTCTATGTTCAGTTGTGTATTTTTGGTGTGTTTAGGTGTTTGAACTCCAAGTGCTCTCGAGTTTGGAGGAGTTTTACTCGAAGGCTGCTGTAGGTGAGTTCTAGAACCCCGAATTTTCTGGTTTTAAACTTGTTTTAGGGCGGGAAATGCATGTAAATTATTATTTTGCAACTTTCAGTATGTAACCGAATGTATTACCCTATGTTTTATGTAGGTATGTGTGTTCCCGAATTTTATAGTTTTTAAACTTGTTTTGGAGCTAGAAATGTATGTAAACTATTATTTTGCAACTTTCAGTATGTAATCGTATGTATTACCTCTGTTTTATGTGGGTATGTGTGTTTGTGAATGTTTGACCAAATTATGTGGTTGTGTGATTGTTTTATGTGCTTAGTATGCTAGATTTGGGCTAAGGATATGTTAGGATGATGATCGAGAACTAAAATTAGTTTAAGTTAGAACTGGTATAGTGCCCATGTGGCAAACTGCCCATGCGCCTAAGTGTTTGCTTATGCGCCTAAGTTTCCCATGCGCCCAAGTACTCATGCGCCTGCATAGTAATCATGCGCCTGCATAGTTCCCATGCGCCTAAGTTTTTGCCCATACGCCTGTTTGCTCATGCGCCTAAGTTTTCCCATGTGTTCAAGTATCCATGTGCCTGCATAGTACTCATGCGCCTGCATAGTACCCATGCGCCTATGTTTTTCCCATGCGCCTAAGTTTTTCCCCATGTTCCCAAGTGTTCCCATGCGCCCAACTGTTCATGCGCCTGCATAGTGCCCATGCGCCCACATAGTGCTCGTGTGCCTATGTAGCCTTATAATTTTTCTGAATTTTGGGAAAATGAAAATTTATGATTAAGCTCTGGAATGTTTTGGTGGGTTATGTTTGTTCATGTTATGCATGTTGTGGCCTATTATTGATGTTTCTTATTAAGTATTATTACATGACTTTACATGGTGTGTTAATGCTCTTATACGTAAAGTATTATCATAAACGAAGCGGAAAGTGGAACATAACGAATGAATGAAAGTCTTGCAAGCAAAATTAAAGCGGTTCATAATTCAATGAAGAGTTGTTAGCTCAACTGTGTGCAATACATTGTGCGATCTTGGCTAACCCATGAGGGTGTACACACAGGGGGTCAGTCTTGGTGACTGGTCCATACGTGCGAAATGGGATCCTTTGCGCTTAACCCCATGATTGAAGTCGCGTTGTGCACCAATGATGGGGTATAGCTTATGACAGGATCTAGATAGATGTGAAAGATAATGAAAAAGTGTGAAATGAATGATTTTGAACGATGATAAAAGATAATAATGATATTATCATGATGTATGTATGTTGTGTGATCACGAATGAAAGTAAAGGAAAGGTTTTTACTAAAGGTAAAGTATTTTATTATATAAAACTAGACCTCACTTAGCAACGCTGACTTTTATGCATTTTCAGTTGGAAGGTAGTTTGTTGCTGAGGATGGCACGAGGGTGAAGCTACTTGGTGGGCAAGACTGGAATCCATCTCATGCAATAATAATGATGTTGTTTTGTAATACAAATAATTGATCTTTTGTAATCCTTTAAACAATGATGTATTACTTGGAAAATGTATTTATTAAAGCATGAAATGATTAATGATGAATTATTCCACTACAATGATTTAAATCTTAATATGTTTTGATATAAATGAGGTTGTGATTGACCAACTGTGGGTTTTCGGGAATGGGGCCTTACAAGTTGGTATCAGAGCCAAAGTTTAAGAGAAATGGGTAAATATTTTCAAAACTTAAACTTACACTGAGAATGGGACCGAGTGGAGGGATGCCAGCCCACGTAGCTACGTGCCATCAGGTAATTTATTTTTTCTTAAGGTTAACCGGTATTACATGCATGTGCTATCTGATTTATGTGCTCTTAGTAGATTTGGATACTGATGTAGTCTGGATAGGCAATGCTTGGGGGATGAAGAGTAAAGTAAGTGGCTAATCACAACTGGCCACTATAATTAGGGACTTACTATACTTGACATAAACTGAGCTATTACCTTGAATGACCGTGTTGGTGTTTGAATCTTATAGTGTTTAGAGGATGGTGGGTGGTAGATCTTTGAAGGCTTCTCGAGGAGGTATGCAGGGTGGTCGTGGTGCTAGGCCACGTGTCACCAGGAACAAGGCTAAGGCTGCTGAGATGGCTCTTGCAGAGCCCGAGCTTTATCACAAGGAAGGAGGTGATGAGAGTGCTAATTTGAGAGCCTCTGTGAAAGAGGCAGTTGTGGAGGAGGTTCATCAAGTCATGCAGATGATCCTGCCGTCTGTGGTGACCGAGGTTATTCGTACTGTGAGGGAGGATGAAAAGAAAGAGAAGGAGGAGAGAAGGAGGACCGTTAGGAGAGGTTTAGGTGAAGGGGAGCAACCAGAAACTGAGATGGTTGTCTCCAGTGATGAAGAGGAAGAGGAAGCGGTGCAGGAAACCACCAAGGGGTGTAGTTATGGGGCATTCAAGAGATGCAAGCCTTCAACTTTTGATGGGAATACTAATGCTGCTGCTGCTTACCAATGGGTGAGGGAGATGGAGGTGGTGCTCGATATCAGTGAGTGCCGAGAGGATCAGAAGTTGAAGTTTGCTACCCACTCATTTGTGGACTCGGCCTTATGTTGGTGGGACAACATTGTCCAGGCCGAGGGTAGCAGGGCGATTGGGAGGATGAGGTGGAGTGAGCTGAAGAAGCTGGTGATTAAGGAATTTTGTCCTCATAGGGAGCTCGATAAGATTGAGAGAGAGTTCTTACAGCTGGAGGTGGGAACCATGACACACCAGCAAAACACAACTAAGTTCAATGAGATGGCAAGGCTAGTGCCGGATCAGGTGACGCTGGTGTCAAGGAAGATCAATAGGTATATCCAGGGCTTGACGGCAGATATGCGTAGGCACATGATCGCCACCCGACCAAGCATGTTAAGGTTGGTGGTTGATCTGGCAGGGAGGTTATATGATGAGAGAGAAGAAGTGATAGTGGTGGAGGTGAACAAAAAGGGTGGTAGTGACAGGAACTGGAATGGTAAGCAGTTTGGTCGTGGTGGTTTTACCCCAAGCAACAAGAAGGCAAGGATGGATGACCGAAGGGTAGTGTCGGCAGGTACGGGGACTAAGCGGTGTGGTAAGTGCGGGAAGGAACATTTATGGGAGTGTAAGTGGGGACTGAATCTCTGCTTCAAGTATGGGAAGCCCAGTCATATGGAAAGAGAGTGAAGGGCTGTAAGATGTTATAACTGTGGTGAAGAGGGCCATCTAAGCAGGGATTGCAAGAGGCCAATGACTGAGAGCTCCGGGGTGAAGAAAGGGGTTGAGAAGGAGTGACCAAAGGCAAAAGCCAGAGCATTCACGATGACCCTGGAGGATGCTAGGGTAGACCCCGATGTTGTGTCAGGTACGTTCCTAGTAAACCAAACTTGTGCCTCTGTACTATTTGATTCTGGTTCTAGTAAGAGTTTTATTTCTGCTGCCGTCTGTGCTAAGTTGCCTATTAGGAGTAGAAATATTGATGAGACCTTTGATGTAGAAACTACCATTGGTAAGTCTACCAAAATTTCTGATCTGATAGAGAGTTGTGACATAGAATTGGAGGGCCATAGGTTCTCTTCTAGATTGTTCGTGATGCCCTTAGGCGGATTCGATGTAGTCCTAGGGATGGATTGGCTAACAGCCTATGAGGCAAATATTATGTGTCGCAAGAAGATGATCCGATTGACTGCACCTGATGGGAGTTCAGTGACGATCTATGGTGATCGAGTTACTACGGTTCCGAAGGTGATTTCGGTGGTGGTGACAGAGAAGTGCATGAAACGTAGATGTAGTGCCTACCTGGCTTACGTAAAGGATGTGGATGCGTCAGTACCACAATTGCCCGACGTACCAGTTGTGTGTGACTTTCCAGACTTGTTCCCAGAAGATTTACCAGGTGTGCCACTGGACCGTGAGATCGAGTTCCAGATCGACTTGATACCTGGTGCTCAACCTGTTGCCAAGGCACCGTATCGATTGGCTCCGTCTGAGATGAAGGAACTGATGATTCAGTTGCAAGAGTTGTTGGACAAAGGGTTCATTCGACCGAGTATCTCTCCCTGGGGTGCTCTGGTCTTGTTTGTAAAGAAGAAGGATGGTAGTATGAGGATGTGCATCAACTACCGTGAGTTAAACAAGTTGACGGTGAAGAACCGATATCCACTACCATCCAGGAAAGGCCAATGTAGTGGCGGATGCCCTAAGCCAAAAGGAGAGACCCGAGCCAATCCGGGTGAAAGCTTACCAGTTGGTGATGACCTCCGATGTAATGACACAGGTCAAGGAATTTCAAGATGAGGTGCTGAAGGAAGACCGAATCAACTCCGAAAGAATAAAAGGTCTAGTCTCGGAGTTGGGTGAGAACACTCTCGGAGTTAGAACCTACTTTGGGCGGATGTGGATCCCTCTTTATGGAGACCTACGGGGGAAAATCATGGATGAAGCTCATAAGACTCGATACTCTATTCATTCCGGTGCTACAAAGATGTATCATGATATGAAGAAAGATTACTGGTGGTCGGTTATGAAGCGTGATGTAGCGGAGTATGTGAGTAAGTGCCTTACTTGCTTGCAAGTGAAGGCTGAGCATTAGAAGCCATATGGGAAGATCCAACCTTTGGATCTACCCAAGTGGAAATGGGAGCACATCACCATGGATATATGGGTGATAGTTGACCGTTTGACGAAGAGTGCTCACTTTCTACTGATCCACGAGACATATTCATTTGAGAGGTTGGCGGATCTGTTCATCAAAGAGATTGTGACGCGTCATGGGGTACCAGTGTCTATCATGTCTGACCGTGACACTCGGTTTACATCTAAGTTTTGGAAGAGATTTCATGATGTGATGGGGACGAGGTTGCACATCAGTACGGCTTATCATCCTCAGACGGATGGACAGTTAGAGAGAACTATACAGACGCTTGAGGATATGCTCCGACCATGAGTCATTGATTTCAGAGGAAGTTGGGACGAACACTTACCGTTAGCTGAATTCTCATACAACAACAGTTATCATACCAGCATTGGTATGCCACCATATGAGATACTATACGGTAGGAAGTGTAGAACGCCCGTATGTTGGGGTGACATCGGATAGAAGGAGTTGGGGAGCGTTGAAGTGTTCGAGGCTACGACTAAAAAGTTGGAGAAGATCAAGGCCATTATAAAGGCAGCAAAAGATAGGCAAAAGTCATATGCTGACAAGCGGTGTAGAGCGATTGAATTCAAGGTGGGTGATAAAGTTATGCTGAAGGTTTCACCTTGGAAGGGGATCATTCGGTTTAGAAAACAGGATAAGCTAAGCCCGGGTATATAGGACCTTTCAGAATCATTGCTAGAGTAGGAGAGGTGGCCTATAGGTTGGAGCTACCCGATGAGTTAAGTGGGACTCATCCAACATTCCATGTATCTCATCTGAGAAAGTGCTTAGCCGACGAGGATATGATTGTGCCACTGGAGGATATTGAGGTGGATGAACGGCTCAATTATGTGGAGCAACCACTGGCAATCATTGACAGAAAAGAGAAGAGGCTACGGACCAAAGTGGTTCCACTAGTGTGAGTGCAGTGGAGGCACAGGAAGGGATCGGAGTCTATGTGGAAGACTGAGGAAGAGATGAGACAACATTATCCCCAACTGTTCGAGGAGTGACAAGTTTCGAGGACGAAACCTATATAAGGGGGGTGGACTTGTAACACCTGGATATTTAAAAAATAAAAGAAAGAAAAGAAAATAAAAAAAGAAGTATAAAGAAAGAAAGGTGAAATAACCAAGTTAAGGGGTTAAAGTTATGCAAGAGGCAAACTTTATTATTATTATTTTTATAAAGTGGGCATGGCCGCCCACTCCCTCTGCTCACCAACTGCTCAACCGCAGAAAGAAGAAAAGTAGAGAGTTTCCATCGGCTTTTCTAGAGAGAAGAAGAAGAAGATCGTCTAGAAGGTGAGTTTTTGTGTGTTTAGTTCGGTTTCAGCTGAATATTCAGCTTGTGGACCGAGTCTTATGTGTTTCTCTGTGTAATATTTTTTTATGTTTAGGTGTTTGAACCCAAGTGCCCTCGAGTTTGGAGGAGTTTTACTCGAAGGCTGCTGTAGGTGAGTTCTAGAACCCTGAATTTTCTATTTTTAAACTAGTTTTGGGGCTGAAAATGCATGTAAACTATTATTTTGCAACTTTCAGTATGTAACCGTATGTATTACCCTCTGTTTTATGTGGGTATGTGTGTTTGTGAATGTTTGATCGAATTATGTGGTTGTGTGATTGTTTCATGTGCTTAGTATGCTAGATTTGGGCTAAGGATATGTTAGGATGATGATCGGGAACTGAAATTAGTGTAAGTTAGAACTGGTATACTGCCCATGCGCCTAAGTGTTTTCTCATGCGCCTACGTTTCCCATGATCCCAAGTACTTATGCGCCTGCATAGTTCCTATGCGCCTAAGTTTTTGCCCATACGCCTGTTTGCTCATGCGCCTAAGTTTTCCCATGCGCCCAAGTATCCATGCGCTTGTATAGTGCTCATGCGCCTGCATAGTACCCATGCGCCTAAGTTTTTCCCATGCACCTAAGTGTTCCCATGCGCCCAACTGTTCATACGCCTGCATAGTGCCCATGCGCCCATATAGTGCTCATGCGCCTAAGTTGCCTTAGAATTTTTCTGAATGTTGGGAAAATGGAAATTTATGATTAAGCTCTGGAATGTTTTGGTGGGTTATGTTTGTTCATGTTATGGATGTTGTGGCCTATTATTGATGTTCCTTATTACGTATTATTACATGACTTTACATGGTGTGTTAATTCTCTTATACATAAAGTATTATCAAAAACAAAGTGAAAGATTAAAGATAATGAAAAGTGGAACATAACGAATGAAATAAAGTCTTGCAAGTAAAATTAAAGAGGTTCACAACTCAATGAAGAGTTGTTAGTTCAACTATGTGCAATATAGCATGCGATCTTGGCTAACCCATGAGGGTGTACACATAGGGGGGTTAGTCTTGGTGACTGATCCATACATGCGAAACAGGATCCTTGTCGCTTAACCCCAAGATTGTAGTTGCTTTGTACACCAATGATGGGGTATAGCTTATGACAGGATCTAGATCGAAGTGAAAGATAATGAAAAAGTGGAAATGAACGATGATAAAAGATAATAATGATATTATCAAGATGTATGTATGTTGTGTGATCACGAATGAAAGTAAAAGAAAGGTTTTTATTAAAGGTAAAGTATTTTATTATATAAAACTAGAACTCACTCAGCAACGCTGACTTTTATGCATTTTCAGTTGGCAGGTAGTTTGTTGCTGAGGATGGCACGAGGGTGAAGCTACTTGGCAGGCAAGACTGGCATCCATATTATGCAATAATAATGATGTTGTTTTGTAATACAACTAATTGATCTTTTGTAATCCTTTAAACAATGATGTATTACTTGGCAAATGTATTTATTAAAGCATGAAATGGTTTTTGATGAATTATTCCACTGCAATGAATTAAATCTTAAGATGTTTTGATATAAATGAGGTTGTGGTTGACTAACTGTGAGGTTTCTGGGAACGGGGCCTTACACCTCTCTTCATCATCTGGTCAGGATCCTTCAGACTTTCATAGTATCTTCTCATGTCATAAAGATCATGTAAAGGAAGATCAAGCATGTCTTGCCAGAAGTAGACATCTTGACCTACTTGATCTCTGATGACATACCATCTGTCCGGATTGGCAGCAAAACTCCAGGACAAGATGGGTCTTCAAATGGCAAGAGGCTCTACTTGAATAGGAGTTGATTGAATAGCCTTTTCATGCACTACCTCAGGATGCTCTGACTCATCCTAAGGTGTGGAGGTGGATGCCTTGGTTTTCTTTTTCTTTTAAACACTTTTCCTAGCCATCCTTTTCCTCCTCTTTGAAGTTTTCAACTGAGATGACTGGTCTTCAGCACCAGATTGTTCTGTTGTGTCCCTCTCAGTTAGGATCTCTTCTTTTACAGGTTCAGATGGAGAGAGAGGAGAACCCTATTGTAGATCAAAAGATGAAGTTGGCTGAGATGCAGCTCTAGGATCAGTTGTGTTGTCTCAGGTGGTTAAACCTTCACCTCAACTTTAGGTTGAGCTGGACTTGGTGGAGAATGCAAATCTACAAGCTTTCCCCTTTTGATCTTCTGCTTGATCACTCTTATATTCTCATCCATGGTGGATAATGACATAGGACCAAGCCTCCTTCCGGAGAATCCGTACAGCTTCAAGATGCTCATCATCCTTTGTCTATCTTCAAACTTATTTTGGCTTTTGTTGATGATGGCCCTTGACCTTGCAGCATCTTCCCTTAACTTTCTCTTAGCAGCTTTTCTTTCTTTTGTGGCTTGTTCCTCCAGCTACTTGAGATATTTAAACTCTATGTACTCAAAGGATAAGGGAAGAAGTATAATTTCCTGATAGAGTCCTGTGGCACTCAGGTAGTTGATCATATTCTTTCTTTCAACTTCCCTATCTACCTGAAGTTGTGTATCTTCCATGGTCTCTGTCTCAGGACTTTCTTGAACTGGGGAGAGGACAGGAGCATATTTGTAGAGCCTTTTTAGTCTCATTTCTTCCTTAATCTTGAGGAGCAATGCTACATCCTCTGCCTCTCTCCTCTCCTTTGATAGCTCAGTGTCAGCCAGCTCATTCAACTCTTCTAAGGGGAGAGATATGAGTTCATCAACATTATAGTTCCTGGTCCCCAGGTAGTTTAGTCTGGCTGCCCTTAACTTATCATCTTGAGTGTTTGGCCTGGGGGCAGCTCGGATAGCAGCTTGCATGAAGCCTTAGAACCCTCCTGAACTCTCCCCTTAGCTTCCTCTTCCTCTCTCTCTCTTCTCTTCCTCTAACTCCTCAGAGGTCATTTTCCTCTTCCCTTTGTCACGCACAGGCCTTGGTGACTCAGGGTGGAGAGAGCTTTGGCCTTCATTGCTTGGTTTAGCAGTCAAGCTCTAGCCAGAGAGAGGTTGTGGAGCACCATCACCAGCTGGTGCTTCACTGAGGGTACTGGGTGTAGAAGGAGATCCTGTCTCAAGGTTCGCAAGCTCAACCTCTGGGCCTTTAGTCAAGGTTTTCCCTTTGAAGCTAATCTTGGGTCCACCTCAACATCCAGTTGACCAAAGATCTCACCTGCTATCCTCTGGCTATATAATCTTGATCTCATCTTGAACTCTTCTAGCACCCTTTCTTGTATCCAGTCTGCTAGTCTTCCAGCTTGTCTGTTTTTGCTTGGGTTGGTGGAAGATCAACCAGATTTATGCACTCATAGAAACTTAGGTTTGAAAAGTTGAAAGTTTCTTGTTGACCCTGAGTTCTAGAGATGATGAGATCTCTTCTTTCTCTGTCATACCACCATCCTATGATTGGGTTCTTAGAGTGAGGAGATGGGGTAGACATGGCTCTGGGTATACCATCCTCAAATGGGAGAGTCTACATCCATGTAGACTAGAGGAGGTTGCTGAGTATGGATTATTGCAAGAGAGGGTGGTGAATCCTTGAGTGCTGCATAGGATTCTTTGTAATGGAGGTGATGGTTATTGTGGGCTGTATGTGTGGTTGAGAGATAGAAGGTGTGGGTTCAACACTAGCTGGTGCTGCTAGGTTGCCACCTTGAGCAAAAAACTTAAACATTTTTGGGGCAAGGGCTGCTTCTACCCCAGAGAAGCCAATAGTTGGCTTCCTCATTATTTTGAAGACGCTGAGCTTCATTTATCCTAATTTAAGAATATTTCATGTTCCCCTCAACTGTGAGCCCAGTTCATAGTTGAGAATGTGCTGGACATATCTAGGGAACATATAATACTCTAGGGAGTCTAAGTTAGCAAGTAAATTGGTATATACAAATTGTGAATACCTGAACTTGACCCCTTGAACCATTCCATGGACTATGAAGGAGAGGTCTTTTGGAATCTGATCCCATCCTCCATGCTTGTTTGATAAGCTGTGTATGACAACATGAAGGAGGTACTTTCATTGGGATGAGAACTTCCCCTTCCTGAAGGTTTTGACTGAGAAGTCACCTTCATAGCCTATCTATGCAAAGGAGTGGTTGGTTGCAGCTTTGGGGAAGGATAAGTCACCTTCTACATCATCCAGCTGAAGATGTGTGTTTATGGTGGCTGGAGTGATAAATATTGTCCTCCCCTGCACTGTGACAGACAGTGCCTTCGCCCTGTCTATGGTGACCTCTTCGTAGGTCCGCCAAAACTCCAACAAATGATCCTTATAGAAAGGATGATTAATGGTGAGGGAGGTGAAGTAGTTGGTCAAAGAAAGGTAACGACAAACCTCTGAGAAACCTGGATCTTTCTCAGAGTCTAACAGAGCAACTTGATTATGTTGCCTGTGAAGATGCATGGAAAAATCGTGTTGATTTATGCGGTCAAGGTTGGCCATTTAAAGTAGCTTTTTGGTGAAGAAAGATAAGAACGAAGGCGGTTTGTTGGTGAAATTAGGTTAGAGAACAAGATAGATGAAGAGGAGAGTGAGAAGAGGGGGAACCGTTGAGAATATATATGAAATGGATTTGAAACAAAGTTAATACAAAAGGATAAACTTTGAAATCCAAAAGTGGGTCCCACCTTTGAAAAAGTGCCCAAAAAGGTAGTTATTTTGGAAGTTGAAAATCTTTCGAAGGTAATTTAGCTTCGGAAGTTTTTATGAAAAAGCTTCCGAAGGCAATTTGGCTTCGAAAGATATTCTTAAGAGTTGTGAAAATTTGGTTCTTCCGACACATATTTGGTTTCGAAGATATTAAGAATTGGGAGTTTTATTCTAAAGAGAACAAATCTTCCAAGATTTAATTGCTTTCGGAAGATGTTTGTCCTTCAAATACATGTAAGTACTTAGAAGCATATTTAAGCTTCGGAAGATATTCTCAGAATTTCTTCCAAAGTTAAATTTCTTATAAGTAGTTAGTTGATTTGAAGACATAAATTTCTTCCGAAGTCAACTTGAAATCTTCCGAAGGAAAATATGATTGAAAAAATTTCAAAATTGTAAGGAATATCACAAAAAATTTTCTTCCAAAATAAACTGGGCTTATGAAGGTGATAAAATAGACAACTTAGGACACACAGGTTTTAGAAATAAAGTTGATTTAAGTTTTAAGAAAATCTACTCAAAGTTAATCATCCCAATAGCTTATACAAGATATTTGAATCTCTGTTCATCAAAAGCTTTAGTGAACAGATCAGCATATTGTTCATTTGTGTTAACTTTGACTAATTTGATTAATCCCTTCTTAAAATTATCTCTAATCAAATGATACATGATGTTGATGTGTTTGGTCCTTGAGTGATGCATAGGATTCTCTGTAATGGAGATACACTGTTGTCTATGTGGATGGGAGTCTCTTTGAAGTTGAATCCATAGTCCAGCATCTGATTCTGAATCCAAAGCACTTGAGCACAACAACTTGCAGCAGCAATGTATTCAGCCTCAGCAGTTGATGTAGAGACACAAGATTGTTTCTTGATTTGCCATGAGACAATCCTTCCACCAAGGAATTGACATCCCCCAGATGTAGACTTTGCAGTCATGTTCCAACCACCATAGTCACTATCTGTATAAGCATACAGATTGAAGTCAGAACTCTTTGGATACCAAAGGCCAAGCTCGGGAGCACCTTTGAGATATCTAAGAATCCTCTTGACAACAACCAGGTGTGACATCTTGGGGTTGGCTTGATATCTTGCACAGATGCATGTGGCAAACATGATATTAGGCCTGCTGGCTATTAGGTACATAAGAGACCCAATTATAGCCCTGTAAAGATGTTCATCCATACACTCCCCCTAAAGATCAGGTCCTAGGGAGTGGTTTCTGGATATGGGTGTCTTAACAACCTTACATTTAGTCATCTTGAATCTTGTAAGTATGTCTTGTACATACTTTGACTAACTTATGAAGATGCCATTGTCGACTTGCTTCTTGTGTGTACCGTTGAACAACCAGTCTTGCCTTGTTCTTGATGACAAGTCCTCTGTCATCCTTCTTGTTCCTAAAAACCCACTTGGTTCCTATGATAGTCTTCCCATGAGGAAGAGGACATAGGTTCCAAACCTTTTGTCTTTTGAATTGAAGCAGCTTCTCTTGCATTGCTTCAACCCAGCTTCGATCTTTCAAAGCCTCATCAACTTTCTTTGGCTCTACTTGGGACAAGTAGCAAGAATATAGACAAACATTTTTGTCATGGGTTTGTCCTCTTGTTCTCACCCCTGTATCAACATTTCCAATGATGTTTGTGGTGGGGTGTGACTTGTGGATCCTTAGTTGAGGGATCACAGCAAGTTGATTTGAAAGATCTAGATTAGAGAAGTTTAGATCAGGCAATGGAGTGTCATCCACCACATCAGCACACTTATCAAGTGAGACTTGATCCAATGAGTGTGTGACATCATTTATGTTGTCTTTTATGGAGTGGTTATCAACATCAAGAAATTCTTGATCACTATCACCACCTCTATTTCCTCCTACATTTGAAGCTGCTTCACCTAAGTTTTGAACCTCTGAGCTGGAATTTGAAGGTATTTCAGATGTATCAGCTGAATTTGTGATGTTTGTGCTAATAGGAGCTTTATTTGCAGGGTTAGTCACCAATGGAGCTGAAGTGATAATCTTGCTTGGTCTTCTCAGTTCAAATCTTGGGTCGGGATCTCCTGTTGATATATTATCTGTAGATCCTGAAACATTCTCACAAGACTTGTTAAAACAGTTGGTAACTAAGTCAAGATCAAGTAGCCAATCCGGACATCAACCTTTCACACTAGGAGTGTGCTCATTGAAGGTCACATTGGCTGACTCCTCAACTACTCTAGTTCTGAGATTGTATACTCTATAAGCCTTAGCTTGGGAAGAATATCCAATAAAGTGTCCATCATCTGACTTCTCATCAAATTTGGGTACTTGATCTTTGGTATTCAAGATGGTGCAAGGACATCCAAATGACCTGAGGAAACCTATAAATGGTCTCCTTTTGTGCCATAGCTCATAAGGAGTCTTACCATGAGTCTTAACCACTAAAACTCTGTTCTGCACATAGCAGGCTATGTTATCTGCCTCTGCCCAGAAGGTGATGGGTAGTTTAGAGTCAGACAACATGGTTCTTGCAGCTTTAATAAGTGTCCTGTTTCTCCTCTCAGCAACACCATTTTGCTGAGGAGTCCTGAGAGCACTATATTGTCATGTAATACCCTTTTCATCACAAAATGTATCATGGATTTGGTTCTTAAATTCTGTTCCTTGATCACAGCTTATGGTCTTGACCTTATGATCAGATTGATTCTCAATTTTCAGAATGAAGTTCTTCAAGATCTTTGGAGTCTCATCCTTAGTTCTAAGGAAAAAGACCCAAGTGAATTTTATGAAATCATCTGTGATCACTAAACAATATGAGGTCCTTCCTAAACTCATTATATTGGTGGGGCCAAAGAGATCCATGTGTAATAGGGGAGTAGTGATAGAGTTCTCTTCCTTTGTACAGGATTGGTTTTGACTCTAAACACAGAACTCACTAGATCTCACTTGAATGATGAAACCCAGAATCTCAAATTAAAGTTGATAATAATATACAAAGTTAATGAACAAGAGAATGGTTTTCAAGATACTTGTATATATTACTTCTCAACTCAGTATTACAAGACTCTTAAGCTCATGCTATATAAGTTACAATGGGAAAGTATATATACTACTATCTATAGCAGGTTATACTTGGAAAACCAGCTGGAATCTACTACTAGACAAATACTACATTGCTAGAAGTAAAGTATCTAAGATAAAATAATATCCTAGATAAGGTTGTCATGACAGGTCCATGACTTACCTTTTGGCACCAACTAAGGATGGTATCTGTACTAAATTGAAAAGGTGAATAGTAGAGTAAAGTATGGTCAACTACATGGGTTAGGAAAAGCACCATGTAGTGTATCAGAGTCTGTCAGACAGACCATACTTTTGTCCACTGGTTCATAGTTGATTCTTCCGACGCTAAATGCCTTTGGAAGAATAAGTTCTTCTGAGGCCATTTATACTTCGGAAGAAACAACTTCTTCCGAATCTTCTACAGGTCTTTATGACTTTATTCTACGAAAGACTTCTTCATCTTGTACACAAAATTGTTCTAAGTGTTGTTTTGGTTGTACCAGCCTCATATGATCCAACAAACTCCCCCTAGGCTGATGTTACCAAAACATCACTTCCTCCTGCTCTTCAAAGCCTTCAACACTAGAGAAAGCAGATATCTATCTATCTCTTTTTTTCCCTGATGTGGTGGTGAGGAGTTTGTACAGGTCATTTGTAGATAATATGTCCAGTCGATTACTCTAAATCACATGTACTCTTTGCTGCATCCCTTTAAAGAGAGTTAGTTGATTAGAAAGGTAGTCATATTCCCATCTAACTATAGGATCTGAAGTGGAGCCCTCAACCATTTGTAGAAAGGTCTTCCCTTTAGTGGTTGTGCCTTCTTCAGCATCCTGTGCTCTCCTTTTCAACTCTTCTTCAATCTTGGCCTTCTTTGTGAGCTCGGCTAGATGAAGGCTGCTTCTGATGTGAGCAGCTATCTCAGAGTTGGAGGGATTGGAGAATGGCTTCTCTGCTAACTTAACAATGTCAAATCTGCTGGAATGTAGCAGAGATGAAGGGTAAGCCCTGGTAACTTCACCATTCTCCCTTTCCACAGCAAAGCTGTGGGAATCTTTATTGAACCTCCACTGGACAATTTGCTTTCTAGGATATAAGGGTTTTGTTGGTAGTTTATCCCCTTTCATAGTATCCAACAGAGTCACCAGCATTCTTCTTAACTTCTTCTCTACTTCATTGAGAGTATCTGAATTTGTTGCAAGAAGTTGAAGATCTTGGTCCAGTTTTCCTTTAGGAAGATCAAGGAATGCATCTCTTTTGAGGGAACTGGAAGAGCCATCAATGAAAGGTAGCTGGATGGACTCTTCCTCATAAGAGATGTCGCTCAGTGTTGTGCAATTTGTGAGCTTCTTCTTTATCTCCTTGAATTCTTCCAAGGTCAGGGGTTTTGATGGATCAGAGGATGGTTTGGTTTTTGAGTGGGTTCTTGGTTGAGTTTTGGGTCGTAGGATAGGTGGTGGTGGTGGTTGGTGGGAAGTACTGGGTGATGGTATAGGTAAAGTTGATGGAGAAGGTTCTAGGGTGAAAGGTTCTGTTTTGATGGGGAAGGGAGAAAGTGTAGGTTGTGTTTTGGGTAGTGGTTTGGGTGTTGGTTTGGGTGCCATCCTTTGAACACTAGGAGTTTGAGCAACCACCTACCTTCTTCCTAAGTGAATATCAGCTTTGATCTCACTGACATGTCGCTGTAGGGTCTTGATCGACAAGGGACCCACTTGCCTGCCGGAGAAGCCTTGAGCTCGAAGATAGGATCTCATTTAATCCTTGTATCCCTCCTTTTTGGTAGCCGCAAGTGCTCCTTCTTCCTCTTTTTTCTCTTCTCTCTCAACTTCTCCCTAGCAACCTTCTTCCTCTCCTTGTTGATTAGATCTTGTTCTTTGTGAAAAAGAAACAAGACCATGTCATTTTGGTGAGGTGCCAGCTCCTTTTGAGAATAGCCTCTATTGCAGAGAAAGGATATTCTCTCCATCCTCTCTCTTTCCATGGCTTCTTCCTTCTTCTCCCTTCTTTCCTTCTCTTTGGCCAACCTTGCTTCTTCTTCCTTTTCTTTGTTCAGCAAGGTTGCCTTTTCTAGTTTCGCAAGCTCATCAGTTGGGAGTAGAAGAGTTTCTTCATTAGCTACTCCCAGGCTGATGAGTCTGTCAATGATTTCCACCCTCCTTTTATTGTTGAGACTTGCTTGGGCAACTGTTGCTGCTTTGCTACTTGCAGCAAACAACTTTCCTGTATCAAGTCTGCCTTTCTTCTTTAGCTTCTCCAATCTTTCTTCTTCTAGTAGCTCCTCCGCAGTAAGCTTTCTTTTCCCCTTAGGATCAGAGGAAGATTCAGCCTTTAGGAACTCAGGTTCAGAAGATTTAGGTTGGAGTGAGGGTGTTTGAAGTGATGGTTCTTGTAAGAGAGGGGTTTTAAGGAAGTCCTCACTGTTAATCTCAATGGCTAGTTCAAGGATTGCCTCTATGATGAACAGATCACTAGTTAATGAAAACAATCCAATTATTCCTTCGGCAACTTGGAATCTGCCTCGAAAATAACTGGAACTGCATCACCTGTCCCATCCAAATCAATTGCTGGGCCATCAGTCTGTACATCCCCTTCAAAGTTAATCTTGGGTTCAGTAGAGACCTTAGGTTGAGCAACTTCCTCTTTAGAGGTAGGTGGTGCATTCAGCCTTTGAAGCTCTTTAGCTCCAAAGTAGGCAATAACTAGATCAGGGGAGGGCTGTTTAATGGAGGAGCTCAACAGAAATTTGGTTAGAAACCTATTGAGATCTATGAGCATCCTTTGGTCCACTTGAAAGGTAATGGGAGCTTGTTGAGGGAAGACTGTTGTTGGGTGATGCGGTTGGGGGTAAAAGATAGATAAGGCATCAGGAGAAGTTGTTGCTATGGGGTAAGTGGGTTCCTCATGATGTTGTTTCTGTACAATCTTTAGCCATGTGGTTATGCAGAACATAGATTATGCACTCAATGTTACTCTTGATGGGGCGTGATGGCTATTGGTTCATGCACTCCTTTTCTTCAACAGCTTTCCCTTTTAACTTCTGATCCTTCAGTTAGACAAGAATGCTGGTACTACATTCCTTTCCTGGATCAGAGTTTCCAACCACTTGGAATCTGGCTGAAATGAATACACACTTTTGTCTGGGATCTATCTTCATCCTAGACTCAGTCACCTTCTTTGCAGTTTTCTTTGCTACCTTGATTTTGTTCTTTCTCTCTTTGGTGGTTAGGGGTAGGACATCAGCGGTGGGAATGAGGTTTTCTACCTTATCCTTCCCTGTGGTGGTCACCATAGTTTCATCATTCTTTTGTTCATTGGGTAGTGGGTCAGCAGTTGGAACCTCTTGCTTATGAGTGCCACATCTTGGCTGTCTAATAGACACATAAGAGTATGGTGAAGCAATTTCATTGGTTCCCAACCCACTTTTGTTTTGATAACACACCTTTGAGTGGGAGGATGATGCAATGATGGTGTTGAAGTTATGCTCTTCAATAGCATACTTCTTTTCTTTAGCCTCAGTTATTACTAGTTAGGCTTGAGCCTCGGTCAACTTAGAAATTAAATCCTTTATTTGTGTCCTGTAGTTTGCATGGTCATGTTTTAAAGCAGAAACAGTTTTCTCTAACTCTTCAATTTTGAGTTTATAGTTAGATTCTGCTTTCTTGAAATCAAATTTTAGGATGTTCAAGGACTCAATATTGGATTTAATTTCCCTGTTGTAATCCTGATAAAGTTTAACCTCAGCAATAAAATCTGGAGTACAGAGGTTTTCATATACCTTGCTGTCTTCAGTTCCAGCCATGAGTGCTTTAGCAGGAGTGACATCTTGCACCATGAAGCTCCAGTCAACTTCTTGAGCAATAGCCACAGTTGGCTGCTCAGTAGGTTTTGGTGCAGCCCTTGAGGTGGTAGGATGTTGGGAGGCTTGAGTTGCTCCAGGATTGGATCTTGGAGCTTTGCATTCCCTAGCAAAGTGACCAAGCTGGTTACAGTTGTAACACTTGGCATTGCTTTTATCAAATCCAAATTTGCTGTTGGTTGGATTCTGAGGGAACTGCCTTCCTGTTCTTTTGAAGAACTTCTTTGCTCTGTAGGTTAGGAGAGCCATCTATGGACAATGTCCATGTACTCAATGTCATCTGGGCTAAAGCACTCTAGATCATCAAAGCAGAATTAAAAATCTCCAGAGTGTTCACTTCTTGAGACAAAGGCACAATTATCCTGAAAAAGAGTGTGTTAAGCCTGTTGAGACCTGGGTGTCTCAGGGAAAGTGATGTATGGCCCAGAGGAAGATGATGACTGTTAGGGATAGTTCAGGTACAACTGAGGTTGTCTTGATCCTTAAGCAACATGTAGAGCATCGCTAACAGCAGGATTTGAGGGTCGGTTCATATGTTGCCTTTTCTGAGTTTCCATTTCCATACGGTATCCATCAAGGATTCCGTACAGTTTAGTCATGGTGAGCGTGTTAAGATTCTCAGTTCTCTTGTGCACTCATGAATTTCCTTACAATGTCTCTCTTTTGAAGATCCACTCCCATAGACTGAAGAGAGGTGATCAAGTTCATGTACCAAAAGTATTGTGGGTTTAAGGTCTCACCAACGATATATGTGAAGTTTTCAAACTTCTGCTTCAGTACATCCTTCTTGGACTCCTTGGATTCAGTGGAACCAGAGTACATCAGCTTCAAAGCGTCAAAGAGAGTTCTTGGGCTGACTCGCATTGCTAAAAGCCAACCATTATGGAGTTTGTTATGGCTGTTAGCAAACAACTTCTTCGAATCTTCTACAAGCCTTTATGACTTTATTCTTTGGAAGACTTCTTCATCTTGTATACAAAATTGTTCTAAGTGTTGTTTTGGTTGCACCAGCCTCATATGATCCAACACTTTGGCTTGTGAGACACTTTGTGTTGCTTCCCTTTCAGGCATGCAACACAATGATCATCACTTGTAAACTCTTCCTTTGGCATTCTAGTTACCAAATCATTCTTAATTAATTTATTCATGTTCTTAAAGTTTACATGGCACATTCTTTTATGCCCTAGAAAAGGCATCACTATTTGCTTTAAATAGAAAGCAAGAAACATCTCCCTCAGATGTTTTCTGCAAGTCCATCTTGTACATGTTCCCTTTCCTGGGGGCTCTGAGCAGGATATGCTCTTGAGGAATGACCACCCCGTGCTTGAGAACAATGCACTCATGCTCAGTAAAGAGCATGTTGTGTCTCTGATCACAAAATTAGGATACACTCAGTAGATTGTATCCAAGCTCCTTAAAAAAATTTACCTTCTCAATGGTGAGCTTACCATTTATGACCATACCCCTTTTAGTGATGTAACCACAAGCATCTCCTCCAAAAGCAACTGGTCCTCCACCAATTTTCTCAAAATTATGAAGCAAAGAACCATTGCCAGTCATGTGTCTAGAACAGCCACTATCAATGATCCACATATTTTCCTTGGTCTTTAGCTGTTCCTGCATAAAAAGAAGTGGTTAGTTACACTTGGAAACCTAAGCCTTATTGGTCTTGGGCTTTTCAAAGTGAACTGAAGACAATGTAACAGTAGCAGATCCTATATTCAAGCTTTGAGGATCATTAGTTGCTGTTGATGAAGAACTCTCAATCACCAGGTCTTTCTTCATCTTCCACACCATCTTTGAAAGATTGGAGTTGACCTTCAACACCTTGGAAGTTTCAATAACTTCTGAAGTTTTGGATGTTGGGCCTTCAAAAGATCTTGCTATCACTGCAACATGCTTTAGTACTTCGGAAGTGTTCCTTTCTTCCAAGACCAAAAATTCTTTCGAAGGCAAGTTCTCACTTGTCTTCTTCTTCACTTTAGAGCTTCCAAAGGAAACAGATTTTTCTTTTGAAGCTTGCTTTTCTTTTTTCTTCCTAAAAGCTTTCTCTTTGACCATGTGGATAGTGCTTTTGGGATTGTAGATGCAATCCTTAGCCAGATGAGAAGTACTACCACACATGATGCAGTCCATTTGCTTCCTTCTGGGAGTCTTTGTTTGAGAGCAAGACTGAGTTTGATCACTTTCCTTCTCCATCTTCATCTTCACAGATGATGCAACAAGCTTCTTAGGGAGAGGCTTGCTCTTGGGGCTAGATGGTTCAGGCTGTGTAGCAGTGGTACGCAACTGGTCAGTCTTCTTCTTCTTGCTGGAATGTTTGGGAACTAAAGTAGAACTCCTGGTACTAGAGTTCAAAGTTGAGTCTTCAGCCTTTACCACTTCAAACCCCGCAGAGATGACCACTTGTTTTTGCTTGGAGTCAAAAGTGGCCTTGATCTCTTGAGCCTTCTTTGATCTTCTCTTAGCTCTTCTGATCAAGTTCTTCCTCTTTGACTTGGTCATTCCAGACTCTTTCCTCTCCTCAAGAGAATAGTGACCCTTCTTAGGATGATCTTCTTCACTTTCTCAAAGTCATCCTTTACTATCTCTTCTTCATCCTCTTCAACAATGGGTTCTATGAGGGGAAGCTCATCTTCACAAGTTCCACACCTTGGAGATCTTACAGATAATAGAGTGTGTGGAGGAGCTATCTCAGTAGATCCTAGTCCCTGCTTATTCTGATACAAACTTTTGCATGTAGGGATGAGGATATTATGTTCTTAAAGGTCTCTTCTTCAAGAACACATTTTTCAGCCCTGGCTTTACTGATCACAAGCTCATCCTGGCATTCAGTTAACTTTGAGATGAGATCTTTGATTTGAGTCTTGTAGTTAGTGTGCTCATGCTTAAGAGTTGAAATGGTTTTCTCTAGATCTTCTATCTTAAGTTTATAATCATTTTCAGCTATTTTAAAATCAGCTTTTAAGATATTTAAGGACTCAAGATCAGATCTCATTTCTAAGTTATAGGACCTGTATCTATTAACATTAGCAATACATTTAGGTGTACAGAGATGTTCTAATACCTTGGCTTTATCATGATCTGCCATCAATGCTTGGTTTGGAGATGCATCTTCCACCTGAAAGCTCCAGTCAAAGCCTCCTTCTTCAACAGCAACTGCGGCTTGCTGTCTTGGCTTCTTATTCTAGTGAGCTCCTTCAGTGTAGTTTGGCCTTGTTTGTGCTTGCCCACCATTTGACCTTGGTGCCTTGCACTCTCTGGCAAAGTGTCCCATTAGGTTACAGTTGTAACACTTCACTTTGCTTTTATCAAGCCCAAACTTTCCACTGGCTGCATTGCTAGGAAACTTCCTTCCAGTCCTCTTGTAGAACTTGTTTACCCTGTGAGTAAGAAAAGCCATCTGCTGGACTATTTTCATATACTCCAGATCATTTGGATGGCTACAGTCCAGATCTTCAAGGGTGAAGAGAAAGTTGCTTGAACTTTCATCCGAAAACATAAAAGCTTATGAAGAGCTTGTCTTCTGGAATGGGCTTCCAGGGATGTAGCCTTCCCTTGGTGTCTCCGGAAAGGTGATGAAAGGACACTTTTGTGATTTGTCAGGGTAGCAGATGAGATGGTGCTCTAGTTCTCTGCAATCCCTTTCAACCATTTGAAGGGCTAAACTCTGTTGGTTGTTGGAGTTACCAGATGGATTTTGCATGTTCATCTCCATCTGGTACCTACTGAGGTTACCATAGAACTTTGCGAGAGTAAGGGTCTTGAGGTTCTCAGTCCTCTTGATAACCACACAATAGTGTGTCCATTGTCTGGGAAGAGAGGACATGAACTATCTCATAATGTCCCTGTTTTCAAGAGTTACTCTAACATCCGCCAGAGTGTTTCAACTGTCTTGAACATGAAGTTCTCAAATTGCTGCTTCAAGAGGTCTTTCTTTTTTTCTTTTGCTTCATCAAACACCTCATACATCAGCTTCAGTGCATCCCAGGGTTGCTTGGCAGTCTTGCACTTCTTGAAGCCTCTGTAGATAGAATTTTGAAGAGTAGTTTAGAGGGCGGTCATCGCTTTCTGATTAATATCAATCTTCTTCCAGTCTTCATCAGAATAGTCGAACACTTCCTTTGGTATCATACCACCACCAGCAGCAGCTGAAGAGGTGGATGGTACATGTGGTCCATCGATGACAGACCCCCACATCCTGGAGTCTTGAGACTTGATAAAGCCTTCCATTCTTTGACACCAAGTATCAAAGTCTTCAGGAGTGATTAGTGGGGACTTTGTCATTGTACCGGTTTCCATATTAGCCTTTGTGATAGCTACCATTTGAAATGTTAAGTGACCTGTGAAACTGAGAGGATTAAAGTTGGTGAGATCTTACAATCAAGAGCCTGAAATGCTCTGATACCAATTGCAGGACCGGGTAAGGGTGCCTAACACAATCAATTTCACAATGAGGAGAGACTTGGAACACATAACAGTTCAAATAGGGAACCGGGTTTGATTATGAGGATACTAAGAACACAAGTAAGTAAAGAGATAGAACAAGCAACAATAACACAAAAATATGGTTTTCAAGGAGTGTTATATATTGCTCTCAAGTTCTATTACAAGTGTTACAAAGCATAAATTACAAGAACATGAGACTCTTTATACTACATCCTATAACCATCAATACTTAGAAAGACAGTAGGAATTGACTAATCTAGACAACAAGATCAATCTAAAGTCAAAAGGTAGATTGCCTTTTGAGTAGTGACTATGGCATGCCATAGCTCACATCCGTTTCTATTACAAAAAGGTTTACAGGTACAAAAGTAAGAAGTTACAGACAATGACCTTAATCTATAGTTTACAAAAGCACATACTTTTCACCAACTCATATGAGTTGGTGAGTCTTTAGATTTGCAGCGGAAAGTGTGTCAGCTTTATGTAAAATAGATCAGAGAAAGCATGTCTTTCTCTGTCTTCGGAAGAAATCAGTCTTTACAGCAAAATGGCTTCGGAAGACTTTGTCTCTAAAGCTTCGGAAGACTTCATCTTTGGCTTCAGAAGATTTGGACTTTGGCTTTAGAAGATTTTACACTTAGAGTATTTTCTGATGTAGTGTGTAAAACTTCCGAAGCACTTCTACCTTTGTACGTCTAGTGCGTGCATGCAGGAAGACCTTTGGTTGTTTTGGCTTCTTTGGATACATCATCCTTATAATCTTCTAATATTACCTTACAGAGGATGGGACCAAGTTCCAAAAGACTTACCCTATATAGTCCATGGGATGGTCCAAGGTTCAAGTTCAAGTACTCATAGTTTGTATATACAAACTTACTTGATAGCTTTGATTCCTTAGAGTATTACATGCTCCCTAGATATGTCTAGCATATTCTCAACTGTAAATTGGGCTCACAGTTGAGGGAATAGATTATATTTGTAAATTGGGACAGATGAAGCCCGATATTTTCAAAATAATGATGAAAACCATTGTTGGTTTTACTAGCGTAGAAACAGCCCTTGTCCTAAAAATGTTAGAGCTCCCTGCTCAAGGTGCCAACTTGGCTGCACCAGCCAATGTTGAACCCATACCTTCTTTATCTTTGACACCCATGCAGCCACAAATAACCATTACCTACCATAGAAAATCCAAACGAACCCCTGCTCAGTCTATTCAGATTGAGTAGGCCCCTATACACTCACCCATGCAGGAGGAAGTGGAACCAAGAGCTCCCACTTCCCCTGAGGAGCAGACCACACCCATCCTTTCAATGATCAGTGCTGAGGTTCCTCATGCTAAACCTAATAAGCTCATAACCCAAGCTGTAAGCCTTAATTCTGAGTCTCAAAACTCAGATGAACAACCTTCAGTGGACGGTTACCATCCCTAGTTGTTGGGCCTCAATCAACCAATCCCTGACCTTCAACTCTATGATGATAAGGATATGGGATTCAGTAAGTACCATGAGTCTGTCTTCTCCTACCCTATTCAAGAAGAGATGAGTGCTCCTACTACTCCCATATCTAGCCCCCATCATCCACCCATAACTGAGATGGACCTTTTTGAACATGTTCAGGAGGTCGATGTGGAAGAGGCTCTCACTTTAGCAAGTGATTGCATCTTTAAGACCTCAACCATGGCAACCCAGCTCCTTAGCACTTCTTATGAAGCTGTTATTGAGCAGGGGAAATCTAGAGACCAGGAAACAATATCTGTTGGTGAGCACTTTGGTCATGTACTCTCATCCCCTCCCCCCCCCCCATTATTCTTCTGATGAATATGAGGGAGTATGCAACTAAAGGTGTAAAAACTAACCAAAACCTACACCTATTTGGTTTCTAAGGTTAGTCACCTGGAATCTTAGGTGGCTACCTTACAAAGGCAGGTCCTAATCAACAACTTGAGAACACTAATCTCAAGGGCAAGTTAGTTGAGAGGCCTTCCAGGCGTGCTCAACCAAGCCCATAAGAACCTGTGGATGTGGTGGATTTAACCTCCATCTCATCTATGCAAGTTGGTGATACTACAAAAAAGGGGGAGACAATCATATAAGGAATACACTTAGAGGCTGATGCAACCAAAGAAAAACCAAAAAGCTCTCAGCATGCACATGTGAAGTACAATGAAGTTACTTTGGAAGATTTGATATAACTTAGTGATTTATGCTAAGTATCAAATCTCACGAAGCCAGAAGGCCATATCTTCCAAAGCCAAAGATTAAGTCTTCCGAAGCCAAAGACTGATTTCTTTCAAAGACAGAGAAGACATGCTTTCTCTGAATCTCCTTTTGTCAAAACTTGAACCACTTTTCGCTGCCACTTCTGATGACTCACCAACTTATATGAGTTTGTGAAAAGTCCATGCTTTAGTTAACTTTAGATTAAGGTCTTTTGTCTGTATCTTTCCAACTATGTACTTTTATCCTTTTGTAATATATTAGGATGTAAGCTATGGTATGTCATAGTCACTAGTCAAAAGACAATCTGCTTTTGACTCTACATTGATCTTGTTGTCTAGATTAGTGTTTCCAGCTGGCCTTTAAAGTATGGCCAGCTGTAGGATGTAGTATAAAGTATCTCAAGTACTTGTATCTTTAGATTTAGCTTTGTAACACTAGAAAGAACTTGAGAGCAATATACATCATTCTTGAAAACCATATTTGAGTGTTCTTGTTATTGTTTTTTTACTTGTGTTCATTGTTTCATCCTTACTGGTTCCCTATTTGATCTGCTAAGTGTTCTAAATCTCTCCACCTTGTGAAACTGTTGCATTAACCACTCTTCAACGGTCCTTCAATTGGTATCAGAGAGTTTCAGGCTCTTGATTGTAAGATCTCACCATCTTAAATCCCTTCAGTTTCACAAAACACTTATCAACTCAAATTGAAACTATCTCTAAGGCTGATATGGAAATCGGTACTATGACAAAGTCTCTACTGATCACTCCTGATGACTTTGATACTTGGTGCCAACATATGGAAGGGTTCATCAAATCTCAAGACAGTAGGATGTGGAGATATTTAGTTGAAGGACCTCATATCCCAAGCACCTCTTCAGCCACTACTGGAGGTGGGATGATACCAAAGGAAATGGCTGACTACTCTGAAGAAGATTGGAAGAAAATAGATGTTGATCAGAAAGCCATGACCGCTCTTCAAACTATTCTTCCTAACTCCATTTACAAAGGCTTTAAGAAGTGTAAGACTGTTAAGCAGCTCTGGGATGCACTAAAGCTCATGTATGAGGGGTTTCAGGAAGCCAAGGAGAACAAGAAAGACATTACGAAGCAGTAGTTTGAAAACTTCACCTACAAGACAGGTGAAACCATGACTCAATAATACTTCAGGTATGTTGAGGTTGTGGATACTCTAATGGATGTTGGAGTCCAGTATGAGAATATAGATATAGTGAGGAAGTTCATGTTCTCTCATCCCAGACAATGGACTCACTACTATGTGGCCATTAAGAGAATTGAGAACTTCTCTACTCTTACTCTCACAAAGCTGTATGGTATCCTTAGTGGGTACCAGATGCAGATGAATTTGGAAAATCCATCAAGCAGCTCTTTCAACAATTAGCAGAGTCCTACCCTTCATGTGGTTAAAAGGGATAGCAGAGAACCATAACATCATCTCATCTGCTTCCCTAAAAACTCACAAAAGGGTGCTTTCATCACCTTTCCTGAGACATCAAGGGAGAGCAACATCCACGGAAGCCCATTCCACGAGACAAGCTCTACTCAAGCCTTTGTGTCTGCTGATGAAAGTTGTAGCAACTTTCTCTTCACATTTGAAGACTTGGACTACATCCATCAGATGATCTAGAGTACATGGAGATAGTTCAACAGATGGCTCTTCTCACTCACAGAGCTAAAAAGTTCTACAAGAGGACAAGAAGAAAGTTTTCCAGCAATGTGGCCAGTGGAAAGTTTGGCCTGGATAAAAACAAGGTGAACTGTTACAACTATAACCAAATGGGAAACTTTGCTAGAGAGTGCAAGGCTCCAAGGACAAGTGGTGGCCAAACACAATCCAGACCAAACTACACTGATGCAGCTCCCAGAACTGAGAAGCCAAGCCAACCTAAACAACATACTGTTGTTGCTGTTGAAGAAGGAGGCTTTCACTAGAGCTTTCAGGTAGAAGATGCTTCTCAAACCAAGCACTGATGGTTGATCATGAAGAAGCCAAGGTATTAGAACATCTTTGTACTCCTGAATGCATTGCTAAGGTTAATATGTACAGGTCCTATAACTTAGAAGTGAGATCTAACCTTGAGTCCTTAAACATTTTAAAAGCTGATTTCAAAAGCGCTAAAAATGATTATAAACTTACAATAGAAGATTTCGAAAAAACCATTTCAACTCTTAAGCATGAGCATAAAAATTATTGGACTCTAATAAAGGATCTCATTACCAAGTTAACTGAATGCTAGGCTGAGCTTGTGATCAACAAAGCTAAGGCAGAAAAATGTGTTCTTCAAGAGGAAACCTTTAAGAACATAATATATCTTTATCCATGCATGCAAATATTTTTTATTAGAACAGGCAAGGATTGGGTTCAAGTGAGATAGCTCCTCCACACACATTATTATCTGTAAGACCTTCAAGGTGTGGAACTTGTCAAGATGAGCTTCCGTCCATAGATCCCATTCAAGAAGAGGATGAAGATGAAGAGGAGATATTGAAGGATGAATCTGAGGTGAATGATAAAGGTTATCCTAAGAAGGGACACTATTCTCCTGGAGAGAAGAAAGAACCAAGGATGACCAAGCCTACAAGGAAGAACTTGATTAGGGTAGCCAAAAAAAATCCAAGAAAGCCCAAGAGATCAAGGCCACCTTCAAATCCAAGAAAAAGCAGGTTTTAATTTCTACTGGATTTGAGATGAAGATGAAGAAGATAGCTTCGGAAGGAAAAACTCTTCCTTTCGAAAGCTCCAAAGTGAAGAAGAAGATAAGTGAAAACTTACCTTCAGAAGAAAATTTGGTCTCGGAAGAAAGGAATGATTTAGAAGTACTGAAGTCTGCTGCAATGGATGCAAAAGCTTCCGAAGGTCCACTCTCCAAAACTTCCAAAGTCATAAAAACTTCCGAAGTCATAAAAACTTCTGAATTGTTGAAGGCCAAGTCTAGTCTTCCAAAGATGGTGTGGAAGATAAAGGAAGGCCATATGACCGAAAGTTCTTCATCAACAATAGCAACTGATCCTCAAACCTTACATATAGGATCTATTACTGTTGCATTATCTTCTGCACTTTGACAAGCCCAAGACCTATGAGGATTGGGTTTCGACATGTAACTAACCATCTCTTTCTATGTAGGAACAACTAAAGACCAAAGGGAACGTATGGATCATTGATAGTTGTTGTTCCAGGCACATGACAGGCAATGGCTTTTTGCTTCAAAACTTTGAGAAAATTGATGGAGGGCCATTTGCTTTTGGAGGAGAATCAGATGGTTATATTAAAGGAAGGGGCAGGGTCATAAATGGTAACCTCAACATTGAGAAGGTAAACTTTGTCAAGGATCTTGGGGACAATCTTCTTAGTGTATCCTAATTTTGTGATTAGAGACACAACATGCACTTTATTAAGCATGAATGCATTGTTCTCAAGCCCGGGGTGGTCATTCCGCAAACACATATCCTGCTTAGAGCCCCCAAGAAAGGGAACATGTACAATACGGTTTTGTAGGAAACATCCCCTTCAGGAGAAGTTTCTTGCTTTCTATCGAAAGCCAATAGTGATGAGTCTTTCCTCTAGCATAAAAGAATGTGCTATTTAAACTTTAAGAACATAAATAAATTAATTAAGAATGATTTGGTAACTAGAATGCCAAAGAAAGAGTTTACAAGTGATGACCATTGTACTGGATGCCTAAAAGGGAAGCAACACAAGGTGTCTCACAAGCCAAAAGAAATGAACTCCATCACTACTCCCTTACACTTATTACATATGGATCTCTTTGACCCCACCTGTGTAATAAGTCTAAGAAGGACCTCCTATTGCTTGGTGATCACAGATGACTTCACAAGATATACTTGGGTCTTCTTCCTTAGAACTAAGGATGAGACTCCTGAGATCTTAAAGAGTTTTATTCTGAAAAATTAAGAATCAATGTGATCATAAGGTCAAGACATAAGATGTGATTAAGAAACCAAATTCAAAAACCAAATTCTTGATGCATTTTGTGATAAAAAGAGTATTACAAGACAATATAGTACTCCCAAGACTCCTCAGTAAAATGGTGTTGTTGAGAGGAGAAACAAAACACTTATTGAAGCTGCAAAAACCATGTTATCTGACTCTAAACAGCCCATCACCTTCTTGGTAGAGGCAGTCAACACTGCCTGCTATGTGCAGAACAAAGTTTTAATAGTCAATACTCATGGTAAGACTCCTTATGAACTGTGGCACAAAAGGATACCTTTCATTGGTTTCCTCAGATCATTTAGATGTCATTGCACCATCTTGAATTCCAAGGATGAAATAGCCAAATTTGCTGAGAAATCAGATGATGGACATTTTATTGGATATTCTTCCCAAGCTAAGGTTTATACAGTATACAATCTCAGAACCCGTGTAGTTGAGAAGACAACTAATGTGACCTTCAATGAGCACACACCTAGTGTGAATGGTTTTGGTCCTGATTGGCTGTTTGATCTTGATTTAGTTACCAATTGTTTTAACAAATCTTGTGAAGATGTTTCAGGATCTACAATTACCTTATCAACAGGAAATTCTGATCCAAGATTTGAACTGAGAAGACCAAGTGTTAAAACTACTTTAGCTCCAGTGGTAACTAACCCTACATTTAGAAATCATGTCAACACAACCATGACAAATTCTTCAGCTGATACATCTGAGGTGCCTATAAATTCCGGCACAGAGGCACAGAACTCAGATGAAGGAATTTCCAATGGAGGTGGTGATAGTGATCAAGATTTTCTTGACGCCATAAAAGACAACATCAATGATGTAACACACTCATTGGATCAAGTCTCACTAGATAAGTGTGTTGATGTGATGGATGACTCTCAAGCACCAGATCTGAATTTCACCAATTTAGATCTATCCAAACATCATTGGAGATGTTGAGACTAGGGTGAGAAAAAGATGACAAACCCATGAAAAAAATGTTTGTCTTTATTCTTGTTTCTTGTTCTAAATAGAGCCTAAGAAGATTGATGAGGCTTTGAAGGATGGAAGTTGGGTTGAAGCAATGTAGGAGGAGCTGCTTAAATTCAAGAGATAGAAGGTTTGGAATCTATGTCCTCTTCATCAAGGGAAGACTAATATAGGTACCAAGGAGGTATTTAGAAACAAGAAGGATGATAGAGGACTTTGTCATCAAGAACAAGGCAAGACTAGTTGTTTAAGGGTACACATAAGAAGAAAGGATTGACTATACAGATGTTTTTGCTCCTGTAGCAAGACTTGAAGCTGTTAGGATATTCCTGGCTTTTGCTGCATCCAAGGACTTCAAGGTTTACCGACTTGATTTCAAGTGTGCCTTCTTATATGAGGTGATTGATGAGGAGGTGTATGTCAAACAATTACCTGGCTTTGCACACCCAGATCATCCTGATTATGTCTGCAAGCTTGACAAAGCTCTTTATGGGCTGCATCAGGCTCCAAGGAAATGGTATGTGACACTATCATAGTATCTCTGTTAGCATGGATACAAGAGAGGTACTATTGATGGAACACTCTTCATCAAAGAAACAGGAAATGGCTTGATGCTGGTTCAAGTTTATGTAGATGACATTATCTTTGGGTCAACTAATCTGAAGCTCTACAAAGACTTTGAGAAGCTGATAAAGAATATATTTGAAATGAGTGCCACAGGGAAACTTAATTTCTTTTTAGGAATTCAAGCGAAGCAGGTTAACAATGGCATCTACATAAATCAGTCAAAGTATGTGCAAGACATACTTACCAGATTTCATATGACTGTGTGCAAGGTTGCTAAGACACCCATAGCTAGAAACCACTCTCTAGGACCAGATCTTGAGGGGGAGTATGTTGATGAACATCTATACAGGGCTATGATTGGGTCTCTTATGTACCTCATAGCCAGCAGGCCTGATATCATGTTGGCTACATGTATTTGTGCAAGATATCAAGCCATCCCCAAGATATCACACCTGGTTACTGTCAAGAGAATTCTTAGATATCTCAAAGGTGCTCCCAAACTGGGCCTTTGGTATCCAAAGAATTCTGACTTCAATCTGTATGCCTATACAGATAGTGACTATGGTGGTTGTAATATGACTACATAGTCTATATCTGGGGGATGTCAATTTCTTGTTGGAAGGATAGTCTCATGGCAATGCAAGAAATAATCTTGCTTGTCTGCATCAACTACTGAAGCTAAATACATTGTTTCAGCAAGCAACTATGCTCAAGTGCTTTGGATTCAGAATTAGATGCTAGACTATGGATTCAACTTCAAGGAGACTCCCGTCCATATAGGCAACAGTAGTGCTATTTCTATTACAGAGAATCCTGTCCATCACTCAAAGACAAAGCACATCAACATCAGGTCATCTGATTAGAGATAATTTTGAAGAAGGAATGATAAAACTAGTCAAAGTTAACATAAATGAACAATATGCTAATCTGTTCAAAAAACCTTTTAATGAACAGAGATTTAAGTATCTTGTATCAGCTATTGGGATGATTAACTTTGTTTAGATTTTCTTAAACTAAAATTAGAATTATTTTTAAAATATGTGTGTCTTAATTTGTCTATATCATCACCTTATAATCCCAGTTTACTTTGGAAGAAATTTTTTAAAATGATATCCCTTAGAATTTTGAAAATTTTAGATATGTTTTCCTTCTAAAGACATCAAGTTGTATTCGGAAGAAAATTATGTCTTCAAAACAAATAACTACTTCTGAGAAATTAACCTTCGGAAGAAATTTTGATATATCTTCCAAAGCTATATTTGTCACCAAGTACTTACATGTATTGAAGGACTATTTTCTTCTGAAAACAATTAAGTCTCGAAAGCTTTATTCTCTCATTGAATAAAATTTCTGATATTTGATATCTTCCAAAGCAAAATTTATCTAGGAAGTAAAAATGCTCTAAGTATTTTTCTTTCGAAGCAAAATTCTTGAAAAGCTAAGGAATATCTTCCGAAGCCAAATTGGCTTCGAAAGCTTTCTCAAAAACTTCCGAAGACAATTACCTTCGGAAGACTTGGACTTCCAAGAAAACTACCTTTTTGGGCACTTTTTCAGAGGTGGGACCGACATCCGAATTTCAAAGTTTATCCATTTGATTTAACTTTATCTCAAATCCATATCATATTTATATTCGTACAATGGTTCCCCCTCTTTCACTTTCTCCTTCATCTTCAAAATTCAAACCCTAAATTCACCCATAAACCGACTTTTTTCTTACGTTCCTTCACTTCAAAGCTACTCAAAATGGCCAACTCTGATCCCAAAAACCAACCAGATTTTTCCATTCAATTACACAGGAAACACAATCAAGTTGCACTGTTATCATCTAAGAAATATCTTGGTTTCTCAGATATTTGCCACTTCTTGTCTCTAAACAACTTCCTCACCGCCCTCACAAGAGACCCTCCATTATATAAAGATCAACTTTTGGAGTTCTAGAGGACTTACCAAGAGATCTTGGATGGTGGGAAGGAACTGTCTGCCACAGTGCAGGGGAGGACAGTATTCATCACTCCAACCACCCTCAACTCTCATCTAAGGATGGATGATAAAGAAGGTGACTTGTCCTTACCCAAGTCTACTGTGAACAACTCATTCTAGCAGATGGGCTATGAAGGGGACTATGCTGTAAGAACCTTTAGAAATGGTAAGGTCTCATCCAAATGGAAGTAAGTCCTCCATATGGTCATCCACTCCCTATCAAACAAACATGGAGGTTAGGAATAAATTCCTAAAGACCTTTCCTACATAGTCCATGGGATAGTACAAGGGGTCATGTTTAGGTACTCTGTGAATCCAAGGATCGAAACAGGAATTATCAGTTTGATTGAACAAATAATGATCATGGAATTATCATAACTCTTTGTTTGATTAATTGTTTAAGAAATTGTAATTGTAACATAAATCAACAAAGAACAGATAAGAGAAATGGAAAACAATCTAGAGTAATATGATAAACAAATTTGCTTCAAATGATTTCCATTAATACTGAATTGGTTATAACTAGTTTTGATTTTTGCTGATATGATAATTGCTAGGTGATGTTCTTGGTGTTCTAATTGCTAGTGTATTGTTGGTGTATTATTGGTGTATTGTCGTTGTATTGTTGCTCTAGGTTACCCTAAAAGAGTGCACCCATGCCTTCTATTTATAGGCAAAGGGATTCACTTTTTACATGGGTAAAAGTAACTTTCCTATTGTGGTAAGAAAGTTACACAAATAAAATTCTTGACGTGACATGCAATATTCGTTTTGATAGAAGTGCAGTCTTCCGCAGATGTTGACTTGATGACATCACTCCAGAGAATTTGACTTGTTGACTTCATGAGGCTTCCTTGATGAATGGAGTTCATGCAAGTATTTTGTTCTTCCGTAGGAGATGGCCTACCGTAGGAGTTAGCCTTCCGTAGGAGTTAGTTCTTTGATCTTCATATTGAACTTCATCTGCAGGAGCAAGCTTTCTTCTTCAGCAGGAGCGGCAGTAACTTAATCTCATGAGCAGACTTGTTCTTCCATAGATGATATAATGCTTTTGTAGGTGATCCACGGATGCATATTCTTTGAAATGTTCTTCTGAAGATGTTCATGTACTTGGTCAATTTTCAAAATTGACCAAGTATGATGTTTTCCTGCAATAACACATATAATCAACACAAATAATAATTTGGGTTAACATATACATATCTTGCATACAAAAGATAAAGATTTACAAGAGTTCATTACAAGTGATAATAATCTTCTAAACCTATACAATCAATCTAGACCTAACAATACTCCCCCTTAGGTTTAAAAACTTGTAATCAGCTGTTCAAAGTCATCAACTCTTGAACTCTTTCTAAAATCTTTTTGTTAAAGTATGCAACAGCATCCTTCTGATCTTGATATGTATACTTGATCTTCATTCTACTCATATTCTTTAAAGTCTTAAAATTAAGACCAAGCACATCTTCTTCTGTAGTCAATGTTGTAACTACTTTGTTGTTTGAGACTACTTCCAACTCATCTTGCTCAGAAATTCAAAGATCAGTGATAGAAGGGATTTCAGTTCCCATGAGTTGACCAGACTCAAATTTTCTTCTTTTGTAAGCTTTGGCATGAAGCTTGTCTATCACTTGTATAATGTGCACATATAAACATATGTCACCTTGAGCAACGTTATCAGACAATTTTGGGAAGTACTTATCATGCAAGTATGAGGTGTAAGTTGGATGAAGAAGCTTTATTTCCATGGGATCAAATAGTCTGATACTTGAAGCTTTCTTGTTTGGATCATTTCTTTGCAACACCAATTCTTTTGTTCTTTCAACATTACCCCATCTATTAATGGGATATGAGTATTAGTTTCCTTCAATGATCTTGATGGATGCTGCACTCTTGTCTGCATATCCACTTCTTCTTAAAAATTCATCATCAACAAGTTGAGAGGAGCTGGATTGAGACCACTTCTGTTTTTGTTTTCTCCTTTTATGTGCTGCATTATCTCTTTTTGCTTCCTTCACAACATCTCCTATAAATTTGTTTCTTAATTTTGCAATAATAACAGATAAGTCTCTCCCTCTTGGATTGATTGGGTAATTAATGATTTGGATGTTTTGTAGATTAGATATGTTTGCATCTAGGAGTGAAATGAGTGTTTCCATCCATGGAAAATATTGAATCATCCCAGATGCTCTTTTTGATTGCTGCACAATCCTAATCTAGGCCAAATTTTGGTGGGAATTACATCCCTTGGCTCCTTGATAAGCTTTTGTTTCCCTTTGTGCATATCTTTACTTTCAACTACTATTGGCACAGCAGGGGATGGTTTTGTTTGTTGTTTATATACAGGATTAGGAGCCCCAGTTCTGAATCTAACACCAGTTTCCAATTCAACCTTCATCACATAATGCATCATGTTTCTAAGCTCAGCAACAGTTCTTCCCTTCGATTCATGAGACTCATAATTGTGGCTTTGCAACCAACATGTCATGTTGTTCTAGGTGAGCTTTTTGGTGTCACAATGGCCCAATTCATGCTTTATCTTCTAGATTGATTGTTACACATAGGTAACACAAATCGTACTACATCAAACTCTTTCAAAACTTGCTTCATCTTATTCATATTCATCCTTTCCACCATGTCATAAGGAAAACCATTGTTGATCAGATCCATGAACATGGAGGATTAGGCTCTTTCTTCAAATATGTCTTCAGTAGTAAGCAGGTCATCAGGCCTTGCTTCTTCAGCAGCCTTAGGAGACTTAATCTTGGTTAAATCCTCCCACTCAGCATCACTCTCTTCTTTATTGTATTGAATTGGTTTGATAGTAGATAGTTCTGCTGATGGAGTGTGCTCAAGAGATAATGTTTTTTTTTTCTTTGGAGAATCTTTAATCATAATAACTTCAGCTCTTATTCCTCCCATATACTTTCTCTTTCTGTTATACTTGATGGTTGGTTCTTTTGGCTTCATCAATCGAAGGTTAGCTGCCAGTGATGGTGTTGGTTGAGCAACTTCTTGGATTTGTTCTTGATGAATTTTCAATTAATGTACCAGCACTTTCTTCTTTAGAGCTTCTATCTCTTCATCTTTTGCTTTCAGCAGATCTGATTGTTTAGAGATAGTTTTCAAAGCTTTGTTCAACTCAGAAGTAAAATTCTCCTTTTCTTTTCTTTCTTTATCAGCAGAATCAAGGGACTCAGTTACCAACTGATATATAGTGTCATACACTTCACTATTTGTTTGAATTTCTTCTCTTAACTGTTTGATGGTTGCCTCTTGAGATGCAATTGTTTCATCTTTCTCCTTCATCTTCCTTTTCAACTCTCGCAACTTCTCTAACTTTTGATTACTTTTGATGATTAGTTTATTATATCTAGCAACAAGGAATCTTTTACTCACATTAATCTCCTCTTCTCTTAGATCATCTTCATCAAAAGTAGTGATGTCAACAAAGTGAGTATCACTCTCATCTTATTGTTCTTCACAAGCAGCATCAAGATGTTGATCCACTTCCTTGTCATTCTTCCCCTTAGCTTCAAAACAAATTTCTTTTGTTTCACCATCTTTCATTTCATCATCATTATCATCTTCAAGATTGATAATTTCAGTGAGTGTAGGGCTTTTAGTTGGTGAGGTGAGTTCAGGAAATGGGGGTGAGGAAGTTTGTTGAGTTTTTAGATGAGATGGTGTTTGATGGTGATCGGGTGAGATGTAAGGCCCCGTTCCCGAGAACCCCACAGTTGGCCAATCATAACCTCATTTATATCAAAACATATTAAGATTTGTTAAGTAATAAAATATTACAGCAGAATAATTCATCAAAAATCATTTCATGCTTTAATAAATACATTTGCCAAGTAATACATCATCGTTTACAAGATTATGAAATATCACTTAGTTGTATTACAAAATAACATCATTATTATTGCATGAGATGGATGCCACTCTTGCCCGCTAAGTAGCTTCACCCTCGTACCATCCTCAACAACAAGTTACCTTCCAACTAAAAATGCATGAAAAGTCAGCGTTGCTGAGTGAGTTCTAGTTTTATATAATAAAATACTTTACGTTTAGTAAAAACCTTTCCTTTACTTTTGTTCGTGATCACACAACATACATACATCTTGATAATATCATTATTATCTTTCAACATTCTTTTCATTCATTTCGTACTTTCATCATTATCTTTCACTTTCATTTAGACCAATGTCATATGCTAACCTCAAACATTGTGCACGAAGCTGGTACTGGGCCGAAGTCTATAAATAGACCCCTAAAATTGTGCACGAAGCTGGCTCCAGTATCGGGTCAAGCAACAAGGGTCCCATTTCATACATATTGGTCACAAGGCCTCATGGGTTAGCTAAACCGAACACAATTGAGCTAACAACCCCTTAATGAGTTATGAACCTCCTTTCAGTTGCTTGCAAGACTTTACATTCATTCATTAGGTTCCACTTCGTTAATAATCTCTTTCATTTTCATTATATAATACTTTACGTACAAAAGCATTAAAACACCACGTAAAGTCACGTAAAATATGTAATAAGGAACATCAATAACAGGCCACAACATGCATAACATGAACAAACATAACCCACCAAAATATTCCAGAGCTTAATCATTAATTTCCATTTTTCCCAAAATTTCAAAAAAATTCTAAGGCAACTTAGGCGCGTGAGCACTATGTGGGCGCATGGGCACTATGCAGGCGTATGGATACTTAGGCGCATGGGAACACTTGGGCGCATGGGGAAAAACTTAGGCTCATGGGAAAAACTTAGGCACATGGGTACTATGCAGGCGCATGAGTACTATGCAGGCACATGAGTACTTGGGCGCATGGGAAACTTAGGCGCATAAGCAACACTTAGGCGTATGGGCAAAAACTTAGGTGCATGGGAACTATGCAGGCGCATGAGTACTATGCAGGCGAATGAGTACTTGGGCGCATGGGAAACTTAGGCGCATGAGAAACACTTAGGCGTATGGGCAGTTTGGGCGCATGGGCACTATACCAGTTCTAACTTATGCAAATTTTTAGTTCCCGATCATCATCCTTACATAATTATAGCCCAAATCTAGCATACTAAGCTTATAAAACAGGCATACAACCATATAATTCAGTCAAACATTCACAAACACACACATACCCACATAAACAGGGGAAGACATATGGTTAACATACTGGAAATTTCAAAAATAATAGTTTACATGCATTTCAGCCCCAAAACATGTTTAAAACAGAAAAACCGGGGATCTAAAACTCACCTTCAGTAGCCTTCAAGTAAAACTCCTCCAAACTCGAGGGCACTTGGAGTTCAAACACCTACACACACCAAAAACACCCAATGAATGTGTAAAGTAAACGTAATGCAAACACACTCACACAGCAAAAACGAATCACTGATAATACTGATATCAAATCAACTAAGACAGAAATTCCTTTGAATTAATGGAATTTGTTAAGAATAAGCTAATTAATAACAAACTCTTAATTATCAGACAATTAAGCAGTTGTGGTCAAAATTAGTCAAACCTCTCGGTAAATTCTTAGATGATTTGAATTTGAGATGTTAGATGATGGGATCTGTTCAAATTTGTTGGAACAACCTTTAAATATCGAACAATAACACAAATCCACAAATCAAAATGATTTTGATGTAGATCTGAGTTAATCGAGCAATGGAACAGTACTTGATGATCGATATAACAGGGTTTGATGATTTTAACTAATTACACCAATTCGTTGAGTAAAATACCTTCGCTAGCTATTGATTAGCTAACCCAACTTGTGTTTTGATTAAATTGTTCAACAACACGCTTAAATAAGAGTTATGAACTCTCAAGCTGTGACGAACACTTAAAAGAAATTTTAAGCTAAATTATCATATCTAATCAAAAACTGATAGATCTAATGAAATTAACAACTAATTAGACTAATCAAAACTGATAGATCAATTAATCAAAATCAATGAGCACGTGGCTCTGATACCACCAGTGAATCCAAGGAGCAAAACAGGAATTATCAGTTTGATTTAACAAATAATGATCGCAGAATTATCACAACTCGTTGTTTAATTAATTGTTTAAGAAATTGTAATTGTAACGTAAATCAACGAAGAACAGATGAGAGAAATGGAAAACAAGCAAAAGTAATATGATAAACAAATTTGCTTCAAATAATTTCCACTAATACTAAATTGGTTACAATCGGTTTTGATTTTTGCTGATATGATAATTGCTAGGTGATGTTCTAGGTGTTCTTGGTGTTCTAATTGCTAGTGTATTATTGGTGTATTATTGGTGTATTGTTGTTGTATTGTTGCTCTAGGTTACCCTAAAAGAGTGCACCCATGCCTTCTATTTATAGGCAGAGGGATTCACTTTTTACATGGGTAAAAGTAACTTTCCTATTGCGGTAAGAAAGTTACACAAATAAAATTCTTGACATGACTTGCAATATTCGTTTATGACAGAAGTGCAGTCTTTCGTAGATGTTGACTTGATGACATCACTCCAGAGAATTTGACTTGTTGACCTCATGATGCTTCCTTGATGAATGGAGTTCATGCAAGTATTTTGTTCTTTCGTAGGAGATGGCCTTCCGTAGGAGTTAGCCTTCCATAGGAGTTAGCCTTCCGTAAGAGTTGGTTCTTTGATCTTCATATTGAACTTCATCCGCAGGAGCAAGCTTTCTTCTTCCACAGAAGCAGCAGTAACTTGATCTCACGAGCAGACTTGTTCTTCCATAGATGATACAATGCTTCCGCAGGAGATCAACGGATGCATATTCCTTGACTTTTTCTTCCAAAGATGTTCTTGTACTTGGTCAATTTTCAAAATTGACCAAGTATGATGTTTTCCTATAATAACACATATAATCAACACAAATAATAATTTGGGTTAACATATACATATCTTGCATACAAAAGATAAAGATTTACAAGAGTTTATTACAAGTAATGATTAATCTTCTAAACAATCAATCTAGACCTAACATACTCTCAATTTGTTTATACAAACTTACTTGCAAACTTGGACTCCTTAGAATATTATATGTTCACTAGATATGTTCAATACATTCTTAACTATGAACTATGCTCATAGTTAAAGGGAACAGGTAATATTTTTAAACTGAGACAGATGAAACCCGACATCTTCAAGACAATAAGAATGCCAACTGTTGGCTTCTCAGGGGTAGAAACAGCCCTAGTCCTAAAAATGTTAGAGCTCATTGCTCAAGGTGACAACATGGCAGTACCAGCCAATGTTAAACCCACACCTTCTACATCTGTAACCCTCACACAGCCACAAATCACCATCACCTACCAAAGAAAATCCAAACGAACCCCTATTCAATCTACTCGGGTTGAGCAGGCCCCCAAATCATCAACATGCAGGAAGAAGTGGACACTGGAGCTCCCACTTCTCCTGAGGAGTAGACCACTCCGATCATTTCTATGATTATTTCTGAGGTTCCTCATGCTCAGCCTGATGAGATCATAACCCCAACCTTATGCTTTCACTCAGAGTCTCAAAACTCTAGTGATCAACCTTCATGGGAAAGTTACTATCCCCAACCGCTTGACCTCAACCAACCAATACCAAACCTTGAATTCTATGATGATGAAGATATAGGATTCAGTGATTACCATGAGTCTCTCTTCTCCACCCCCCACACAAGGAGAGATGAGTGCTCCTTAATCACATATATCCAGCCCACATCATCCACCTACAACTGAGGTGGACCTCCCTGAACCTGTTCAGGAGGCCCATATGGAACAAGCTCTCACTTTTTCAAGTGATTACATTATTAAGACATCAACCATGCAACCCAGCCCATTGATACTTCCTTTGAAGCTATAAGTGTACAGGGGAAATCCAGCAACCAAGAAACAGAAGCTGGTGATGAAGAAAAAGACCTTGGTCCTATTCTCTCATCCCCCCATGATTCTTCTGATAAAGATGAGGGGAGTCTGTAACTAAAGGTGCACAAACTGCCCAAACTTTGCACCTATTTAGTTTCAAAGGTTAGTCACCTAGAATCTTAGGTGACTACCTTATAAAGAAGGGTCAATGACCAGCAACTTGAGATCACTGATCTCAAGGGCAAGTTAGCTGAGAGACCCATCCAGAGGACTCAACCAGGCCCACAATAACCTATGAATGTGGTGGACCTAGCTTCTAGCTCCCTTGTGCAAGAGGGTGATGCTACCAAAAAGAGGGAGAAAGTCTTACTTACAATCACAAAACCTGGAATTTCCTCTCAGAGAATGGACATGGAGGACTCATCACCTTCACTTGTTGTTGTCCATACTCAACAACCTCCTCAGGTCCATATTGATATGGATTCACTCATTCAAAGCTTGTTTGAGGAGGGTATACCAAGGGCTATGCCTACTCCATCTCACCCTACTAAGAATCCAATAGTGGGATGGAGGTATGATGATGAAAGGAGAGCCCTAGTAATTTCTAGGTCTCAGGGTCAATAAGAGATCTTCAACTTCTACAACCTGAGATACTATAAGAGCACGTATCTAGTTGACCTCCCACTTACCAACCCAAGTCAAAACAGGCAAGCTACAAGGTTAGCTGATAGGATTCAATAAAGGTGCTTGAAGAGTTCAAGCTAAGAACCAGATTATATAGACAGAGACTAGTTGGCAAAACTGCTGGTTAACTGGATGCTAAGGTGGACCCTAAGATTAGCTTCAAAGGGGAAACCTGTTAGGAACGGTCTGCCCAAGACACATATTGTAATGATGTGGCTAGTACGTTATGATCCAAGTTGGGTCATACCTAACAACAAGCTAGACAAACACCTACAATATTTATTTTATGATATGATCATGTAAATAAATATTGACACTTAAAGTATTTAGAAATTGGGTTTCTAAATATTGATACTAGTGTTGTGAATAAATTATATGGATAATTTATTCTAGAGAGAGAGTATTCTATATTTTTATTCAAATGGTTGAACAACAATACAAGTCTTTTGTCTGTATTTCTTAATTACTCATCCGAATTTACTAATGCGGATGTGCTTTTGAGGAAATACGGATGAATGTTTCTCATTCGCATCTACTAATGCGGATTATTTACAGGATATGCAATATATGATTACAATCAACCACTCTTTTTGATAATTTACAACACACACAAAAGGTGCACGTCTGTTTCCTATTGGTTTTCTCTCGATAGGTCGAAGAAAATAGAGGACAGAGATCGTTCAAGTGTAAAATCCTAGCAACCAGGTGTTTGTTGGAAGCTTGGGGTAGACAAGCTTGAGGCCTCCTTCTTTAGAAGCTGCCATTCACTAATTATCTTCCTCTAACCTATTCGAGAGGTAGTTATCTAAACACCCTATGGTTGTTTATAGGCATGTTTTTCATATAACGATCCATTACGGGTTTTAACAGATATATAACATGGTTTATATATGTTAACTGAAACAAGTTTTTCATCCTAATTCCGCTACGTTTTCATTTTATATGGATAAAATGACTCTGATAAACTTGTGAAAAACCTAACAATGGCATCAACAGCCGGTTATATGGATACGTGCTTCATCTAGACTGAAATCTCGGTCTCTTGCTGTTGATTCACCAACAGACCGAGAATTCTGGTCATTGTCTCCCTTGATTTTTCAATATTCTACTTTACATGCATATTGTAATCTTGAAAAATTTAATCATTTGGATGGTTTAGTTGTTTGGACAAGAATCATGATTTTCAGTTTGTTTATACATTAACCGAAAATCAGTGGTTCAAGGGGAAGCTCTTGGGTTTTTGCTTATATATTTGGATATGTATTTTGATGTTCATAACCTAGCTAAGACCTTGTGTTTAGGTGTGTTGTGATTTGTATTTGATTATTCAAAGGTTTGTAATAATTAAATGTATTTGTTCTTCTTTTTGGGTATGTAATTTATTTATTTTTCATTTGGTATGTAAAATAAATAGGTTAGTTGCATTTTACTTTTACTAGAAAAATGTATATATGATATATTTTTGTAAAAGAAGATGCAACAAGGATGTTTTCCGGTTTGGGCCAATTTTGTGCCTAAAGGGCTTTATAGTTCTTAATGGAATTTAAGCCTAATAACTGAAAACATATTTTGAAGGCACAAAGGAGTTTGGTGCAGAAATTTAAGTCCATTTGGAAGCCCAAATCGAATGGGAGAATCACAAGACAAAGTGGACGCTTGAAGCATTTGGATGCGGGATCAAGTGGGAGTTCACCGACACAAGTGTTGTGTCATTTACCCTTAGGAAGGACCTAATTAACTCACTTGCTTCGGTCAACAAGTGATGTTAAATTAGTTGGCTATGGTTATGAACTTGTAGATGAATATGATACTTGTGTGGTTGATTTAATCTTATTGTTTATGTGATATTTGGATATGCAATGTTAAACAATTTAAAATCAACAACAAGCTTCAAATGGTTCTTTTGAAAACATTAACATGGGTAATAAAATTGGTTTTATTAAAGGTTAATGTTTTCATAATAAAATTGGGTTTTATTAAAAGAGCCTTGAAAGTTGGTTTCACTAATGTACCACGCATTTGAATGCATGCAAATGTAAGGTGCAAAATGTTTTAATAACTAGAATTAATGGAAACAAAATCCCTTTTAAACAAGTTTAACACCATCCTTTTATACAACACTCAAATCACTTGGGAACTCTTTGTGGGATAAAGGTCACCTGACCACATTTAGGGAACTTGTGTGTTTGAGATGGGGTTAACATATTTGTGGGATAAAGGTCACCTAACCACTTGTATGTGTAAACTCACACGTGTGTGTAAGTAGGACGACTTGAGTTGGAAACCATGTGAATAGGGTCACCGAAGCATGGCGTACAATGGTGTTGATAGGACTAAACATGCAGATTAAATATAAATATGTTTAACCGATCCCATAAAACTAGAAGTTGCAAAGGGTTGCAATGGTCAAATGTTAACTACCTTGTTAATTTAAATAATGGGATAAAGGTCACCTAACCATTATTTAAATGTAACGTTGGATTCTAGATTTTAATTATTAATAGTCTATGAGACATGAAAGGATATTAATAATTAAAATTTCATTTTATAAATAATAAAATTGAACTTTGTTAATATTGTAGAAATGGCCACAAACAACAACGCTACCTCCCCGACCGTCCATAACCTATCACTAAGAACTATCCTTGAAAAGGATCGTCTCAACCACAATAATTTCATGGATTGGTTTTGAAACTTGAGAATTATTCTCAAGCAAGAAAAGAAATCATATGTGTTGGACGATCCTATTCCCGATGAACCCAACATTGATGATGTTAATGCCTACAACGATTGGGTTATGCACACTGAGGATTCAGTGCAAGTTTCTTGACTCATGTTAGAAACCATGATTCCCGAGCTTCAAAAGGATTTTGAGCATCATGGGGCATACGACATGATTACCCAGTTAAAGGAAATGTTCCTTCAACAAGCGAGGGTAGAGAGCTTTGAAACGGTTCAAGCGCTTCATGCATGTCGAATGTAAGAAACCCAATCGGTGTCTTCTTATGTGATGAAGATGAAAAGCCACATTGATCACCTCGAAAGGCTGAATTGTCTCGTCTCAAAAGAGTTGGCCACGAATTTGATCCTCAATGGTCTAACCAAGAAGTTTGAGACTTTTATCATGAATTATAACATGAATGGATGGGACAAGAGCATTAGGGAACTTCATGCAATGCTCAAAACAGCCGAAGCAGGGATGGGTAAAAGGATTTTACCGGTTCTCTCGATCAATGAGGTTGGGAACAAGAAAATCCATCACCCCGAACCCAAGGCAAATGTTGCCAAAGGCAAGGGATACGTCAAAGGAAAGGGTAAGGGAAAGGTTAAAGCGGGACCACCAAAACCAAAGCTTAAGAAGCCAAAGGTTACGGAGAACGATCCATGCTTTGAGTGTGGTGAGATAGGACATTGGAAGAGGAATTGTCCAATCAATCTCAAAGAGTTGAGAAACAAGAGGGATGCTGGGCAGACCTCAGATACAACTTTCATGATCCATATTAAACTTAATGTTATTTCTTCAAACACATGGGTATTGGATACCATATGTGGAACTCATATTTGCAATTTTTTGCAGGGGTTCAAAAGAAATAAGCATTTTAAGAAGGAGGATACTAGTCTCTACATGGGCAACGGAGCAAAGGTTGATGTCGAAGCCCAAAGAGACTATATCTTGAAGCTTCCAAGTGGTTTGGAAGTTATTTTGAAGAATATTTTATATGCTCCTAGTTTGACTAAGAATATAATTTCCTTTTTCCTTCTAAAACAATATGGTTATGTATTAAAGTTTGTAAACGATGGTATTTGTGTTTTTATGGATGACATACTTTATTTTAAGGCTATGCCTTCTAATGGTATTTATGAATTGGTTCATGATGACTCATCTTTTAATAACTCGTTATACCAGTCAAGCACTAAGAAACTTAAAATAGGTTTAAGTGAAATATATCTTTGGCATTGTCGTCTTGGTCATATAAACAAGAATTGCATTCAAACACTTCAAAGAATGGTCTTTTGGAAGAAAATGAAGAGGGTTCATTTGATAAGTGTGAATCTTGTTTACAAGGAAAGATGACCAAAGAACCCTTTAGTGGGACTAACCAAAGGGCAAAAGATTTATTAGGAATCATACATTTGGATATGTGGTCCTTTTAAAGCAATGACAAGGAATGGTGAAAGATCCTTCATTACCTTCATCGACGATTATAGTCTTTATGGTTATGTGTACTTGTTGAGATACAAAGATGAAGCTTTTGAAATGTTCAAAATCTTCAAGAATGAAGTAGAGAATCAACTCAACAAAACAATCAAAGTTCTTTATTCGGATAGAGAAGGTGAATACCTAAGTGATGCCTTTGAAGATCATCTCAGAAGTTGTAGGATTGTCTCACAACTTGCTCCACTAGGAACACCATAAATAATGGTGTGTTTGAGAAGAGAAACCAAACCCTATTGGATATGGTTCTATCTATGATGGCTAGAAGCACACTACCACTATCATTTTGGGGTTTTGTATTGCTCTCTGTTGCCCGTATTCTGAATATGGCCGCAACCAAGAAAGTGGATAAGACACCTTTTGAAATATGGCATGAAAGAGTTCCATCGTTATCATATTTAAAAGTGTGGGGTTGTGAAGCTTATGTTAAGCAGAACACTCTAAACAAGTTAGAAAGCTGATCCACTAAGTGTATCTTTGTAGGATATCCCAAAGACTCGATGGGATATTACTTCTACAATCCAACAGAGCAAAAGGTATTTATTGCTCGAAAGGCAGAGTTATTGGAAACTAAGTTCCTTATGGAAGGAACTACCAATAGAACAGTGGAACTTGATGAGGATCGAGAACCACAAGCCGATACACATTTGGTTGACATTAGAAATCAACAAGAGGTTGTTGATGATGATCAAGTGGTTGATCAATACACACAAAATGTTCGCAGATCTGGTAGAACTAGTTATCCACCCGAAAGATATGGATTTTTCATGAATGGATGCTATGTAGTTGACTCGGATGAACCAATTACGTACCATGATGCAATGTCCAATTCGGATTGTGACAAGTGGCTTGAAGCCATGAACGTAGAGATGCAATCCATGTATGACAACCAAGTGTGGGAATTGGTTGTGCCACCACTTAACTCTAAACCGGTTGGATGTAAGTGGGTTTTCAAGAAGAAAACCGATATGCATGGAAACTTGGATACTTATAAAGCAAGATTTGTAGCAAAAAGTTTCACTCAGACTCAAGGGTTGATTATGATGAGACCTTCTCGCCTGTGGCAATGCTAAAGTCAATTAGGATATTATTTGCCAAAGCTGTATATTATGACTATAAGATTTGGCAAATGGATGTCAAAACTGCTTTCCTTAATGGACATCTCGAAGAGAATGTCTATATGATTCAGCCCGATGGTTTTGTCGATCCATAACATCCTAATAAAGTATGCAAGTTAAAGAAATCAATCTATGGATTGAAACAAGCATCGAGAAGTTGGAATCAACGTTCTGCATCTGATATGCACTAGACCGGACATGTCATTAAGGGACAATATTGAATACTTCTAAGAAAGGTTTGGTACCTATTCAACGTTTTGAATCAACGTTTTGCATCGAGAACTCTAAGAAAGGTTTGGTACCTATTCAATAAGGGACAATATTGAATACTTCTCAAAGTCCAAGCTCAAAGGATAAGCAAGAGAGGATGAAGGAAATCCCATATGCATCTGATATGCACTAGACCGGACATGTCATGCGCTTTAAGCATGACGAGTAGATATCAGCAGAATCCAGGAAATAGTCATTGGATGGCTGTTAAAAGTATATTGAAATACCTTAGGATGACTAAGGATATGTTTCTAATATACGGATCTGGTGAAGAGGAACTCGTTGTAAAGGGTTACACGGATACGAGTTTCCAAACTGATCGAGATGATTCTCGATCACAATCGGGGTATGTCTTCATTATGAATGGAGGGGCAGTGTCCTAGAAGAGTTCAAAGCAGGATGTGGTAGCATTGTCCACTACAGAATCGAAATACATCGCCGCTTCATTGGCAGCACAAGAAGCTGCATGGTTAAAGAAATTCATTGCCGATCTAGGGGTAGTCTCTACCATTCAAGATCCCCTAGAGATCTTTTGTGACAACGAGGGTGCGATTGCTCAAATCAAGGAACCCCATGCACATCAAAAGACAAGGCACATTGAGCGGAGATTCAACTACATAAGGGATGAAGTTGAAAAAGGAAAGATATGTATTCGCAAAGTTCACACCGATCAAAATATTGCGGATCCACTCACGAATCTCCTTGAAAGACCAAAGCATGAGAGTCATACTTGTGCCTTAGGACTTCGATATTCTAGTGATTAGATTTGATCTATTTAGTATTTAAACAATGAAACTATTGTTATTTTGACTCATATATATATAATTATGATACTATGATTTATGTTCCATTTTAGCATGTTTAGATCCATGAATATGTTTATTATTCTGAATGTCCGTAGTCGGTCATATTTGTGGGAACAAATATGAAGGTAAGACTATTATGAACTTGGATTGGTGGATATTCATAAGGTATGAATATAGAGCAAGAGGTTGCTACCAAAGTTCATAGATATTTGTTGGATACAAATATTGGGCTGACCCGCTCTCAAATTTTACTGCATGGAATTATGTAATTGATCAAGAGTAAATTTGAGTAAAGGCGAATATCATAGTATCCTCCGACCTGAGGTACATATTGGGTTTTGATATTCACCAAATATTATACTTTGATCTAGTTCTTTACTATTCTGAAATATGGATAGTACACAAGGCTAGTTTCAGGTGTGATACAAGGTGATTATGAGAAACGTATGTAGTCAAGATGGGATTTTTTCCTCTTATTCGTTGAGAGTAAGATGTTTAAGGCCTAATAAAGTTAAATCAATAGGGAATGATCATTCTATGTCTCTAGATTTAACATGACATCTGTAACAAAACGATAAATGATAGATTCACCTAAATCATTTCAAGTATGGGACTTGAAGAAGATGATAGTAAACCGTTGTTAGGCGGTATTTACTACTTGCATCAATCCTCTATGTATCTTGTGCAAGTGGGAGATTATTGGGAACGGTCTGCCCAAGACACATATTGAATTGATGTGGCTAGTACGTTATGATCCAAGTCGGGTCACCCAATAACAATCTAGACAAACACCTACAATATTTGTTTTATGATATGATCATGTAAATAAATATTGACACTTAAAGTATTTAGAAACTGGGTTTCTAAATATTCGCACTAGTGTTGTGAATAAATTATATGGATAATTTATTCTAAAGAGAGAGTATTCTATATTGTTATTCAAATTGTTGAACAACAATACAAGTCTTTTGTCCGTATTTCTTAACAACTCATCCGAATTTACTAATGTCGATGTACTTTTAAGGAAATGCGAATGAATGTTCCACATCCGCATTTACTAATGCGGATGTGCATTTGTGGAAATGCTGAAGGAATTTCTTCATCCTCATTTACTAATGAGGATGAGCATTTGAGGAAATGCTGATGAAACTGATCGTCCGCATTTACTAATGAGGATGAGCATTTGTGGAAATGCTGTGGAAACTGTTTGTCCACATTTACTAATGCGGATATGCATTTGAGGAAATGCTTATGAAACAACTCGTCCGCATTTACAAATGCGGATGTACATTGTGGAAATACGGATATAGTTTCCTTATCCGAATTTACAAATGCGGATGTACATTTGGGAAATGCGGATGGAATTTCTTCATCCGCATTTACAAATGCGGAAAGAGTTTATTCATCCGCATTTACTAATGCGGATGAATGTTTGAGAAATGCGAATGGGTTAAAGGGCTGGGCCCCGCCCACTTTTCTCTCTCTCCTCGTTTGAAATATCAGTTTCACAGGACATGCAATATAAGATTGCAATCAACCACTCTCTCTGATAATTTATAACACACACAAAAGGTGCACGTCTGTTTCCTATTGGTTTTCTCTCGAAGGGTCGAAGAAAAAAGAGGACAGAGATCGTTCAAGTGTAAAATCCTAGCAACCAGGTGTTTGTTGGAAGCTTGGGGTAGACAAGCTTGAGGCCTCCTTCTTTGGAAGCTACCATTCACTAATTATCTTCCTCTAACCCATTCGAGAGGTAGTTATCTAAACACCCTATGGTTGTTTGTAAGCATGTTTCATATAACAATCCATTACGGGTTTTAATAGATATATAAAATGGTTTCTATATGTTAACTGTAACAAGTTTTTCATCCTAATTCTGTTGTGTTTTCATTTTATATGGATAAATTGACTCTGATAAACTTTTGAAAAACCCAACAAAACCTTGGCTAAAGGCCCAAAGTTGAGCCTGTGAAACCTTAAGACAGAAGCTGCTTCAGCACCCATTACCCTAAGTGAGGCATGAGCTGGTGAAGGTGTCTCAAAGCCTCTCTCTGGCCAGAGCTCAAGTGTAGCACCAAGCAATGAAGGCCAAAGCTCTCTCCACCCTGAGTCATACAGGCCTGTGAGTGACAAAGGGAAAAGAAAGATGACTCCTGAGGATATTAAGGAGGAGAAGAGAGAGAGGAAGACGAAGGCAAGGGGAGAGAGTTCAAGTGGGACCCCTGGCTTCATGGAAGCAGCAATCAGGGCTGTCCCAGGCCAAGCACTCAAGATGATGGGTTAAGGGTAGCCAGATTAAACTATTTGGGGACCAGGAATTATAACATTGATGAACTCATCTCTCTCCCCTTGAAGGAATTAAATGAACTGGCTGATATGGAAGTGTCAAAGGAGAGGACGGAAACTGAGACTGCAGAACTACTTCTCAAGATCAAAGAAGAAAGAAGGAGAAAGAGAATCTACAAAGCTCTTACCCTCTCCCCAGTTCAGGAAAGTCATAAGACAGAGACTGTCGCTACTGAGCAACAAACTCAGGTAGGTAGGGAACAAGACAGACAATACATGATCACCTACCGAATAGATTTGAAATGAGTGCCATGGGGGAACTCAATTTCTTTTGAGGAATTCAAGTGAAGCAGGTTGAAGATGGCATCTTCATCAGTCAGTCAAAGTATGTACAGGACATACTTACAAGGTTCAAGATGACTGATTGTAAGGTTGCTAAGACACCCATAGCCAAAAACCATTCCCTTGGTCCTGACCTTGAGGGGGAGTGTGTTGATGAACATCTCTACAGGGCTATGATTGGGTCACTTATGTATCTTACTGCTAGCAGGCCTGATATCATGTTTGCCATATGCATATGTGCAAGATATCAAGCCAACCCCAAGATGTCACACCTAATCACTGTCAAAAGGATTCTTAGATATCTCATAGGTGCTCCAAATCTAGGCCTTTGTATCCAAAGAATTCAGACTTTAATCTGTATGCTTATATAGATGGTGACTATGATGGCTGCAACATGACTGCAAAGTCCACATCTGGGGGTGTCAGTTCCTTGGTGGAATGATAGTCTCTTGGCAATGCAAGAAGCAATCCTGTGTGTCTGCATCAACTGCTGAAGCTGAATACATTGCTGCTGCTAGCTGCTGTGCTCAAGTGCTTTGGATTCAAAATCAGATGCTAGACTATGGATTCAATTTCAAAGAGACTCTCATCCATATAAACAACAACAGTGCCATCTCTATTACAGAGAATCCTCTGCAGCACTCAAGGACCAAACATATCAACATCAGGTATCATCTGATTAGGGATAATTTTGAAAAGGGTTTGATAAAACTAATCAAGGTTAACACAAATAAACAATATGCTGATCTATTCATAAAAGCTTTTGATGAGCAAAGATTTAAGTATCTTGTATCAGCTATTGGGATGATTAACCTTGAATAGGTTTTTCTAAATAACTTAATCAATCTCACTTCCTAAAATTGTGTGTCCTATGTTGTCTATTAGATCACTTCATAAGCCCAGTTCTCTTTGGAGGAAAAGATATTTTCAAAATGATATTTTTTTAGAGTTATGAAGATTTACCTTCGGAAGAAATAAAATTGCCCTCGGAAGAAATTTACAGCTTATCTGACAATTATCTTTGGAAGAAATTCATGAAGTATCTTCTAAATCTTAAGTTGAATATAAGCTCCTAAATGCATTTTAGAATAAATTTCTTCCGAAAGCAATTAAGTCTCGGAAGACTTGTTTATTTCTTCCAAAGCCAAAACTTTCAAAACTCTTTGAAATATCTTCCAAAGCAAAATTGCCTTCGGAAGCTTTTTCTAAAAAGCTTCCGAAGCTAAAATAACCTTCGGAAGTTTTGCAACTTCCAAGAAAACTACCTTTTTGGGCGCCTTTTTCTGAAGTAGGACCCACTTGCAGATTTCAAAGTTTATCTTTTGCTTTAACTTTGTTTCAAATCCAGAGTATATCTCTCCAAACGGTTTCATCTTCATCTCTCTACTCTCATTGTTCCTTAACCTAAAATTACCCCCAAATTCATCTTCTTCTACCTTCCTTCACTACAAAGCTTCTGCAAATGGCAAATCTTGATCGCCGAAACGACCCAGATTTCACCATGCACCTACACAGGTAACACAACCAGGTTGCTCTGTTAAACTCTGAGAAGGATCCAAGCTTCTCAGATGTTTGTAGGTATCTTTCTTCATCTCATTATCTCACCTCCCTTACAATTGATCCTCCCCTCTATGTGGATCAGCTGCTTGCGTTCTGGCGGACCTATCAAGAGGTCACCTTGGACGGGGAGAAGGCACTGTCTGCCACAGTGTAGGGGAGGACACTGTTCATCACTCCAGCCATCATCAACACCCATCTTCAGCTGGATGATGAAGAAGTTGAAATGTCCTTCCCAAAAGCTGCTGTCAACCATTCCTTTGAGCATATGGGATATGAAGGTGACTTCACAGTCAAGACCTTCAGGAAGGGGAAGATCTCATACCAGTGGAAGTACCTCCTCCATGTTGTCATCCACAGCTTGTCTAACAAACATGGAGGATGGGACCAGATTCCAGAAGACCTCTCCTTCATTGTCCATGGGATGGTTCAAGGGGTCAAATTCAGGTATTCTCAGTTTGTTTTTACAAATTTACTTGCGAATTTGGACTCCTTAGAATATTACATGTTCCCCCGGTATGTTCAATACATTCTCAACTATGAAATGGGACCACAGTTGAGGGGAACAGGTAATGTTCTTAAACTTGCACATATGAGGCCCAGCATTTTCAAAATATTGAAAAAGGCAACTGTTGGGTTCTCATGGGTAGAAACAGCCCTTGTCCCAAAAATGTTTGAGCTCATTGCTCAGGGTGACATCCTAGCAGCACCAGCTAGTGATAAACCAACACCCTCTACATCTCAACCACCATCAAGGCCAACCATTACCCTCACTTACTAAAGAAAATCCAAACGAACCCCTGCACCTGCTATTGAGCATATGCAGGCCCCCATATCACAACCCACACAGGAGGAAGTGGACACTAGAGCTCCCACTTCCCCTGAGGAGCAAACCACTCCCATCCTTGACACAATCAGTGCTGAGGTTCCTCATGCTCAGCCTGATGAGCTCACACCTTCTCAAATAGCCTTAAACCATCACTCTGAGTATCAACACTCTGGTGATCAACCTTCAGGGGAAGGCTACCATCCCCAGCCTCTTGATCTTAATCAACCCATGCCCAGCCTTGACTTCTACTCTGATGAAGATTTGGGTTTCAGTTAGTACCATGAATCTCTCCTCTCCACCCACACTCAAGGTGAGATGCGTACTCCTGCCTCACCCACTTCTAGCCCACATCAGACACCACAAACTGAGATGGATCTCCTTCAGATTGTCCAGGAGATCCATGTGGCAGAGGCTTTCACTGTTGGCAGTGATTACATCTCTAAGACCTCAACCACAGCAACCCAGCCTCTTGAAATTGTCATAGAGTAGGGGAAATCCAGCAGCCAAGAAACCTATGCTGGTGATGAGGGAGAAGACTCAGGTCCAATCCTCTCATCCCCCTATGATTCTTCATCTGAAGATAAGGGGAGTCTGCAACAAAAGGTGCACAAACTTTCAAACATGTGCACCTACTTTGTGTCCAAAATAGCTCACCAGGAATCTCAGGTGACTATCTTGCAGAAAAGGGTCAATGACCAGCAACTTAGTAAGCTAGCTGAGAGACCAATGAGATCATCTCATCCAGGTCCATAAGAACCTGTGGATGTCATGGATCAATCTCCCAGCTCACCTATGCAAGAGAGTGATGCTACCAAAAAAGGGGAGAAAATCCTAACAATCACAGAACCTGGGAGTTCCTCTCAGAGTATGGACATAGAGGACTCACCATCCTCTCTTGCAGTTGTCCATACTCAGCAACCTCCTCTAGACAGTGATCTACATTTGTTAATACAACAACTGTTTGAGGAGGGAGTACCAAGAGCAATGTCTGCCCCTTCTGAGAACCCAATCTGGGGTTGGGGGTATGACAGTGAAAGGAAAGCTCTTGTACTCTCTAGAGCTCAGGGTCAACTAGAAATCTTAAACATTTCAAACCTGAGTTTCTATAAGGGTATAAATCTGGTAGATCTGGCACTTGTCAACCCAAGCAACAAAAGACAAGCTGCCAGACTAGCCAGTAGAATTCAAGATTGGGTGCTGGACGAATTCAAAAGGAGATCAGCACTATATAGACAGAGGCTAACAGTTGAAGCCTTTGGTTAACTGGATGTTGAGGTGGACCCTAAGATTAGCTTTAAAGGGAAAGCCTTGACTGAAGGCCCAGAGGCTGAGACTGTGAACCTTGAGACAACATCTCCTCCAGCACCCCATACCCTCAGTGAGGCACCAGCTGGTGATGGTGCATCACAACCTCTCTCTGGCCAGAGCTTGACTGCTGAATCCAGCAACAAAGGCCAAAGCTCTCCTCAGCCTAAGTTATCAAGATTAGTACTTGACAAAGGCAAAAGAAAACTAACTGCTGAGTAGATTGAAAAAGAGAAAAGAGAGCGGAAGAGGAAGCTGAGGGGAGAGAGTTCAAGTGGTTCCCTAGGATTCATGCAAGCTGCAATTCTGACTACCCATGTTCCAAACACTCAAGAAGATGAGTTAAGGGCAGCCAGTCTTAATTATCTGGGGACCAGGAACTACAACATAGATGAACTCATCTCTCTCCCCTTAGAGGAATTAAATGAACTGGCTGACACTAAGTTGTCAAAGGAGAGGAAGGAAGCTGAGGATGCAGCCTTGACCCTCAAGCATAAAGAGGAAATGAGAAGAAAAAGAATATACAAGAGTATTCATGTCCTCTCCCCAGTTCAAGAAAGCCCTGAGTCAGAGGTTGTGGCTGCTGATCAACCTCAGGTAGTTAAAGAAGAAGAAAAGACAAAGATGATCAACTACCTGAATGCCATAGGCCTCTACCAGGCACATGCACTTCTTCCCTTGCCATATGATTGCATACTGTTTGAATACAACAAGCAGCTGGAAGAGCAAGCCAAAAGAGATAGGCAAGCTGCTAGGAAAAGGGAAAGGGAAGAAGCTGCCAAGTCAAGAGCCATCATCAAGAAAAGTCAGAAAAAGTCTGCAGATAGGCAGAAGATGATGAGCTTCTTGAAGCTGTATGGGTTCTCCGGAAGGAGGCTTGGTCCCATGTCTCTATCCACAATGGATGAGCACATAAGGGTGATCAAGCAGAAGATTAAAAGGGGAGAGCTTGTGGATCTCCACTCACCATCAGAACAAGCTCAACCTGAAGTTAAGGTAAAGGTTGAACCTACAAAGACAACACAAACTGCACTTGAAGCTATACAACAGCCAACTTCATCTTCTGATCCACAGCAGGGTTCTCCTCCCTCTCCTTCTGAACCTGGGAGAGAGGAGATCCCAATTAAGAGGGAATCCACTGAAGAACCTGGTACTGAAGACCAACCCTCTCAGTTAAAATCATCTGGGAGGAAAAAGAGGATGGCCAAAAGAAGATCCTCTAAGAAGAAGAAAAGAAGAAAGGCATCCACCTCCCAAACTTAGGATGAGTCAGAACATCCTGAGGAAGTGCATGAAGAGGGCTCTCATCCAACTCCTATCATAGTAGAGCCTCTCTCGGTTGGAAGACCAATTCTATCATGGACATTTGCTGAAGATCCTGATAGATGGTATGTCACTAGAGATCAGGGAGAACAACATGTCTACTTCACTAGTAACATGCTTGAACTCCCTCTGCATGATCTCTATGACATGAGAAGGTACTTCATGGGTCTGAAGAATCCTGATCTACTGATGAAGAAAAGAATTTTGAAGATCCTCATATGGACTATCCCTGTCTGAAGACCTCTCTATTTTGGTAGCATCAGCCTAGGGGGAGTTTGTAGGAACCTCTGAGGTTATAAGGCTGATGTAACCAAAGGATACCAAAACAACCAAGTCTTCTAACATGCACTAACGAACAAAGAAGAACTACCTTCAGATGTTTTACACACTCAAGTAAAATGCTAAGTGTAAAATTTTCCGAAGCCAATGTTCGGAAGAAACTACTAAGGAAACTTTACACTAAGTGTCAAGTCTTCCAAAGCCAAAGACTCAACTCTTCCAAAGGTTAAAGATGAAGTCTTCCGAAGCTCTCAAGACAAAGTCTTCCAAAGCTGAATAAAGACAAGACTGATTACTTTAGAAGAGAGAGAAAATACACCTTTTCTGTCAACTTTATCATAAAGCAACCCCCTATCAGCTGCATGCTCTGGTGGTTCACCAACTATCATAAGTTGGTGAAACTTCCATGCTTTATGATAAAGTAGATAAGGTCTTTGTTTGCAAGTTTCTGTATTTGTTTCTTTTTGGCTTTTTGTAATAGGAAAGTCAGTGAGCTATGACCTGTCATAGTCACTAGTCAAAAGGCAATCTGCCTTTTGACTTTAGGCTGATCTTGTTGTCTAGATTAGTCACATCCAACTGTCTTTTTTCATATTGACGGTTGTAGGTTTAGTATAAAGAGTCAAAGGTTCTTGTATTTCAGATATCAGTGCAAACACTTGTAATAGAACCTAAGAAGCAATATACTACTTCCTTGAAAATTATTTCTTGTGTTCTTGCTCTTACTACTTGTGTTGTGCATTGTATCATCAATTTAAGTTCTAAGTTCCCAATTTGAATTGTTAAGTGATCCTAAAGATCCTCCTAAGTGTGTTAACTAAGTGCAAAGGCCCTTTTAATGGTCCTACACTCATCAACTTATATAAGTTGGTGAAAAGTCCATGCTTTTGTCAACTGTAGATTAAGGTCTTTTTTCTGTAACTTTCCATATATGTACTTTTATCCTTTTTGTAATATATTAGGATGTGAGCTATGACATGTCATAGTCACTAGTCAAAAGACAATCTGCCTTTTAACTCTACATTAATCTTGTTGTCTAGATTAGTGTTTTCAGCTGTCCTTCAAAGTATGGTTGGCTGTAGGATGTAGTATAAATTATCTCAAGTACTTGTATCTTCAGATTAAGATTTGTAACACTTGTAGGAACTTGAGAGCAATATACATCATTTTTGAAAACCATATTTGAGTGTTCTTGTTATTGTTCTTTTACTTGTATTCATTGTTTCATCCTAACCGGTTCTTTATTTAATCTACTAAGTGTTTTAAATCTATCCACCTTGTGAAACTGTTGCATTGACCACCCTTCAGTGGTCCTGCGAATCACCACAACCATAGAACTTGGGAGCAGTACCCAGAGTATGGACATTGAGGACTTACCACCCTCACTTGCAGTTGTCTAGACTCAATAACCACCTCATTCACACATCAATGTGGATGCCATTGTTCAAAGTCTATTTGAGGAGGGTGTACCAAGCGCTATGTCACCACCATCCCATATTGTTGAAAATCCAATAATAGGATGGAGGTATGACAAGGATAGAATAGCCCTGGTGCTTTCTAGATATCAAGGTCAATAAGAAGTTTTCAGCTTCCATACCCTGAGATTCTATGAAAGCTTTGCTTTGGTTAACCTGTCACTTGCCAACCCAAGTCAAAACAGACAAGCTGGTAGGTTAGCTAAGAGGATCTAGCTGAGGGTGTTTGAGGAGTTTGAGAGAAGAACCATTTTATATAGATAGAGGCTAGCAGGGAAAACAGTTGGTCAACTGGATATTGAGGCAAACCCTAAGATTAGCTTCAAAAGGGAAACCTCAGTTGAAGGCCCAGCTAAAGAAGATGTGAACCTTGAGACTACAACTCCTTCAGCACCCATTACCCCCAGTGAGACGCCAGTTGGTGAAGGTGTCTCATAGCCTCTCCTGGCCAGAGCTCAAGTGCAAAACCAAGTCAAAAAGGCCAAAGCTCTCTCCTTTTGAGTCACACCGGCAAGTGCTTGACAAAGGAGAGAGGATTATAACCTCTGAGGAGATTGAGGTGGAGAAGATAGAGATAAAGATGAAGGAAAGGGAAGAGAGAATGAGAGAGACCCCCAGCTTCATGCAAGCTGCAATCAGGGTTACCCCTAGGCCGAATACTCAGGAAGATGAGTTAAGGGCAGCCAGATTGAACTATCTAGAATCTAGGAACTACAACATAGATGAATTGATCTCTCTTCCCTTGGAAGAAGTTAATGAACTGGTTGATACTGAAGTATCAAAAGAGAGGAAGGAGGCTGAGGCTGCTGAATTGCTCCTCAAGATCAAAGAAGAAAATTGTATAAAGCTCCTGTCCTCTCTCCAGTTAAAGAAAGGCTTGAAGTGGATACTATGGCTATTGAGGAAGAAACTAAAGCAGGTAGGGAACAAGAAAGACAGAAGATGATTACCTACTTGATTGCCACAGGTCTCTATAGGCAGCAGGTCTACTACCTCTATCTTATAAGTACATAGAGTTTGAGTACCTTAAGCAGCTAGAGTAAGAAGTTCTCAAAGAAAAGAAAGATGCTAAGAAGAAGATAAGGGTGGAAGCTGCAAAGTCAAGAGCCACCATCAGAGCTACTCAAAAGAAGTCTGAAGACAGACTAAAGATAGTGAGCTTCTTGAAGTTGTATGGGTTCTTCAGAAGGAGGCTTGATCCAATGTCTCTATCCACAATGGATGAGCACACTAGGGTGATCAAGTAGAAGATTAAGAAGGGTGAGCTTATAGACTTGCATTCTCCACCAAGTCAAGTTGCACCTGAAGGTGAGGTTAAGGTTGAACCCCAAGAGACGATTCAACCTGGACCTAGTGCTGATCCACAGCCAGCTTCATCTTCTAACCCACAGTAGGGTCCTAAACCTTCTTCTAAACCAGTGAAGGGGAAGGACCCAACTAAGAAGGATAAAGAAGGAAGATATGGTAATCAATACCAACCTTTTCAATTGAAGTATAGAAGGAGAAAGAGGATGACCATCAGAAGGGACTTAAAGAAGAAGAAGAAGAAGTCCAAAGCACCCACCTCTTTACCTTAGGATGAGTCAGAACATCCTGAGGGTGAACCATAAGAGGCTGCTCAACCAACTCCACTACAAGTAGAGCCTCTTGCTATTGAAAGACTCATCATGTCCTGGGCTTACTATCCAAAGCTAGACAGATGGTATGTTATAAGAGATCAAGGAGGTCAAGACATATAATTCTAGCAAAATATGCATGATCTTCCTTAGCATGATCTCTTGGACGTAAGGATGTACTTTGAGAGCCTGAAGAATCCAAACCAACTGATGAAGAGAGGAATGGCTCTGGTTCTAATGATGGCTATAAACAAATGAAGATCTGATCAAGACATATAGTCATCCTCAAGTTTTGGTAGCACTAGCCTGGGGGGAGTTTGTAAAAGTTATCTTACAGACTGATGCTAACCAAAGATCTCTCATCATGCATTCTGAAGTACAAGGAAGTTACTTCAGAAGATTTAACAATGCACAAAGAAATTCACTAAGTGTCAAATCTTCTGAAGCCAAAGACCCAATTTTTCAAAAGCCAAAAGTGAAGTCTTTCGAAGCTTCAAGACAAAGTCTTTCGAAGCCTAAAGACTTATTTCTTCCCAAGACAGAGAAGACATGCTTTCTCTGACTTAGTTTTGACAAAAGTTGAACCACTTTTCGTTGTCATCTCTGAAGACTCACCAACTTATACAAGTTGGTGATTATCTCCATACTTTTGTCAATTGTAGATTATGGTCTTTAAGTCTATAACTTTTCGATCTTGTACTTTTATCCTTTTTGTAATAGATTAGGATGTGAGCTATGGCATGTCATAGTCAATTGTCAAAAGGCAATCTGCCTTTTAACTTTACATTGATCTTGTTGTCTAGATTAGTGTTCCAGCTGAGTATGGCCGGCTGTAGGATGTAGTATAAAGTATCTCATGTAACCAGTCCTTAGTACTAAGCCTTATAGCAAGTGTAAAACACTTGAGAACAATATACATCATTCTTGAAAACCAATACTTGTTTGTTCTTGTGTGTTCTTATCTTTGTTCTCTGTTTCATTTGTCTGATTCACTATTTGATCTGTTAAGTGTTATACTCTTGATCTGTTAAGTGTTATACTCTCCACCTTGTGAAACCGTTGCATAACCATAACCAGTCTTGCATCCTGCCACTAACAGAAAAAGTAGATTCCGAAGCTACCATGGAATCTTAGACGGTTAGTTAAACTCGGGCCATGGTGAATAGGATGGGAAATTGATCTTCCTTACTTTTCCTCCAAGACAACAAGTCAAGAATTTTAAAATCTTGTGGAGTCATGGTTTATAAAATGTAAGTCCCGTCATACCACCCGAGTTCGCTACTAGGAGTGTTACCAATTTGAAGTTTATTATATTCATCCATTAAAGTATTATACAAAGCAAACATTGGATCATTTGAACTTTCAGCATGTGCCGCATGCCTCATTGACTCATGAATGCTTGATATTTCACCATATTTTGCTAAATAAACATCAAACATGTTTGATAAATATTTGTTAAAATTCGCTTTTAAAGTTTAACCATAAGATAGGTCTTCATCTAAACCCAAATCATTAGTAATTTTATCAAGTAAAGTTTCAACACCCGAAGTATTTAAGTAGGGGTTTAAGGCAGTGGCACATGTAATAATCGGAGGCATTTCTTTGAAATACTTTTTAAGTTTTTCTTTCATCGGAGGTATCATATCCGAATAAGGTATACCCCTAAACAATAACTCATTTAATTTTAAAGACATTAAGTAAAGTTGATGAAGTACTAATGGACTCGTTTGGATAATAAACTCCAGAAAGACAAGTAGTTGCGATTTTTAAAACTTGAAGCAGTTTGCTTATTTCTTCAATAGTAGCCCAACCCAATGAATGGTATGTTAAAGCCTTCCCGCGACTCATCAAAACATTATGAAAGACTATTAAACTTTCTTTTTGCTCAATAGTCTTTTCATACACGTTACAAGTCAAATTTCATCTTGTAGGTACGTCCCATTTCAGATCAAAACATTTTGAATTTGCATCTTTACAAAACTTACGATACTTACTATACCTTTGGTTATTACTAAAAATATCACATAGCATTCTTTTAAAAGCATATTTTGTTTGTTCAATCATTTTTGAACCGTCTTGAACGGCTAACTTTATGATGTGTGCAACCTCGATTATGAAAAACACACCGTCACAAATTGGTTTATATTTTAATTTTAGATGTTCTATTTTAAGCATATTATTTGACGCATTATCAAAATATATAGACAAAATTTTGTTTTCCAATTTATATGTTTTAGTAACTTTGTTAATAAGATAAAAAAAATATTTTCACCGGTATGAGGATAATTAAACAATCCAAATGCAATCGTACGTTTTATCATTTGCTGTGAATTGGGTTCAACTCAATAGGCGGTGACATAAATGTACGAGTCTAGTGAACCGTAAGGAGTCGACCAAACATCACTAGTTAAGTTAACACAGATTTGTAAATTTTTAAAATAAGATATTAATTCATTTTTTTCATATTTTTAAACAATCTTTTTGAAGAATAGCACAACTAACATTAGTATAACGTGATTGAAGAGTTCGTTGAATGAGTCGAATCAAACGTTCGTTGTCGTAATGTTTGAATGACAAGATTTTTTGAATTACAAAATGCTCCATTTGCTCCCGAACTGTATCAACGTTATAAGCCCAAACATTTCCTTCGCTTGTCATCGAAGCTTGACCTAGAGGTGGTTCGCTTTTCAACGCCTTGCTATATTTATACGCAATGTGGTTTTTCAAGGTTGTGTTTGCATCTTTTTTGAAAAACTTATTGTAACTTGCAACAAACTTTGTTCGAAACACTAGCCATTTGACATAAATCGTAATTACACCATATTTCGGGTTCCTATTCGTAGAAAAGATTGCTACTACCATGTTGCTTGAAGATGCATCACAACTGACGGATGATTGAGCGCTTGATAAAGCCATTTGAGAGTTTTTTTTTTTAATGCACGAAAGTATTAAGCGTTTTTGAGGTTTTTGAGAGTAGGGAGCGTATAAGTTGTGTGATTCAACCAAAATATACAATACATATTTATACTAACCTAAGGGGGGTATAATGGTAAAAAAAACCCCAAAAACGATCAGAAATACCCCCAAACGGTCAAATAAACGGTTATAATACCGTTGGATAACGACTAGCTTTTAAAACCGGTTTGGAAACCGGTTTGGAAACCGGTTTGAGAACTGTTTGGGGGCCGAACCGGGTTGTAAACTTTTGAGAACTGGACCGGTTTGAGTCCTGGAGTATAGAAACCAATAGGGAACCGCTGGGTTGGATCGGGTTGGTCCAAACCGGTTTTTTTAAACCGATTCCGGTTTATTTGGCCGAACTGGCGAGTTCCCAAACCAGTTTTTTTTACAAGTCTAATAGAAACTGATGATAACATCAGCAACTACCTTAACAAAATAATTGCTGCGGAACTCGCCACCATTTAGTTGAGTTACAACTGATGATGACATCAGCAATTACCTTAACAAAAGTTGTATTAGATTGCATTTCACATTGTGATTCGGTTTGGTAGGGATTAGATAGAAGATCTCCGTAATTAGTTTTATATAGTAATCAACTCTTATAATAAGTTATTCTTAGCTATTTGGTGTATAAAACTAATGAAGTAGCCACATATAAGTTAAGTTGCACGTATCATTGTTTAATAATCCATACATGATTGTAAAGATGTCTTACATTACATTGTTTTAATACTCGAAATCCTCTCTGCTAGTTTTCACATATTACGTTGATTGTTCATTAACGGACAAAGTTTTTGATGCTATGCGAGTTAAAGGATGATACAGGATTGTTAATCGCGTATAACATGCATTTATGTTTAAATTAGTGAAAAGAATGTCTGGTAAAGTATACTTGTACTAGGCTCATGGTACTTTTGTGAGGTGACCATATAGACTAATTAAAGTGCTTTTCTTGTTGAAATATAGAGTACTTATTCTATCAAGTTGATGTCCATACTATTCAAAACATCGACAATTGTTTACCTTTAAGGATTGCTCGAATGTTTCTTTCGGTCATTGATGTAGTTTTGTTGCAGCTTTCAGAACTAACCAGCAATTGTTTATGAAAATAACATGTGATCAGCAGAATTTTAGATCGCTTTATTAGAACAGAAAAATTACAGGCCATAACGCCTTGTCAAGACCTTTCGGGGAGTTAATATCCTAACAATGTGTAATGCATATGGGGTTGAATCACAACAGTTGTATCAATAAACTGTGTGAAAATGGTATGGGGCCTTTGAGAAAAAGCTTCATTTAATCATATACTGTTGGTGAAAGTTATGCACTATATTATTACATTTAAATAGACATTAACCATATATATAGATACAATTTAATATATATATTTTTCACAAGCCAATATCAATCGTCCATTGGCTGCTCACTACTTCATGCATCCAAACATATTCAAGTAATCAATAAGACAGGAGGAACACCTTTTGTTCTTTGGTTTACATTATTGACTTGTACTGAAGTGCTTCTTTAGGCTTTCCCAAAAGCGATAAAAGCGACGAACAAATATGTTTCGCAGAAAGACCAGCTTCTTCAAGCTGATCTTGTGGTGCTCCGTGGTCGATGTATCGATCGGGAAGAGTCATTGCTCTAAGCTGCATATAATCAATCCCATAATCATAATAAGTTTATGTTAATGATTGTATTTTGTTTAATTGAATGTGTTTTGGAACTAGATTTACCTTAAGTTTTCCATCTAAAAGACCATTTAAGCTCAGAAAGTGAGCCACGTGTGATCCAAAGCCACCAATCGAGCCTTCTTCTACTGTAAGTAATATTTCATGCTCGTTGGCTAATCTTCTGATCAATTCTGTATCTAATGGCTTGCAAAACCGGGCATCGGCTACTGTTGCAGACACGTTATGGGCTTGAAGCAAGCTAGCTGCACCTAGACATTCTTGAACTATGGAACCATATCCCAATATTGCAACTCTAGTACCTTCAAGTAGGATTCTTCCCTTACCAACCTGTTCAAAGTCAAATGAACTAATTTCAAATTCATAAGAGCTTAAGGCAATTTAACATCAAAACTAATTTGTTCCAAGCGTGAATTACATCGGTAATTGTAATTACAAAGCCTTTTCCAAAAGATATTAAAGATTTGATGTCATTTGTTAAGTCAAAAGGTAGGTTGTGTTAACCTCAAAAGTCAAAATAAAGAACAAACCTCGATGGGGACACCTTTATTATTAGGAGGGAGTACTGCTCCAATTCCATTGCCTCTTGGGAACCTAAAGCAACTTGGCCTGTCATCGATGGCTGCAGCCGTAGCAACCATGTTCATCAACTCAGCTTCATCTGATGGAGCCATCACCACCATGTTTGGCAGGCACGCCATGTAGGTTATGTCAAATGCTCCACAGTGTGTCGGTCCATCAGCCCCAACTAAACCAGCTCTGTCCATTGCAAATCGAACAGGTAACTTTTGAAGATCAACATCATGCACCACCTGATATTAAACCAATCCACTTATGCATCATCAAATAATCGTCTGTTAACAGTCACCAGTTATCAGTTATCTGTTATCAGAAATTAAGTGCTCACCTGATCATAGCCTCGCTGTAAAAACGACGAATAGATGGCACAAAATGGCTTGAGACCTTCTGTTGCTAAACCTGCTGCAAAAGTAACTGCATGCTGTTCAGCGATACCCACGTCAAAACAACGATCTGGAAACTTCTTCTGGAAATAATTGAGTCCCGTCCCCCCTCCCATGGCTGCGTGTATAGCTACAATCTTATTATCTGTCTCGGCTTCTTTTATAAGCGCTTCTGCAAAATACTGCGTATACGAGAGTGTCGGGGACTTTGTCTTGAACTGCCTTCCCGTTGCAATATCAAACTTCACAACTCCTGAAATAATAACAAGCTTCTGAGTTAAGCTCATTTACTTAGTTCATCAGTTATTTTTTCTAAAAGTTTAGATTATAATAGAATTAATATAACTGATGTAAATTTCATTTGGGCAGTAGGCACACCAACTATTTGTGATCAAATTACAATCTTGACACCAGTTTTGACCCGTTACCCAACTTAACCAACCCGAGTAGTTTAGCATGCTTACCATGCATTCTATCAGCAGCTGCCTCAGCAGGAGGGTAACCCTTCCCTTTCTCGGTCACAATATGAATCAGAACTGGCCCAGGTGCAGGCATCGACTTAACTTTCTCAAATATAGTCACTAAATCTTCAATGTTGTGCCCATCCACAGGACCAATGTAGTACAAACCGAGCTCCTCAAATAAAGTAGACCCACTAGCACTAATCATACCCCTCGCATATTCATCCACCTTTGCTGCCACTTCATGTGCTTGAGGTCCAATTTGCTTCGTAATGGTCTATACACATAACAAAACAAAAGAAAACAATCCAAATTATGTACATTTTGTCGATCCATACAAATTAAACGAAGTGGGATTGGTTCAAATCATCATAAGTGAATATTATGATCACCTTGGCAGCTTCACGAAGCTTGCGGAATTTGGTACTGGCTTGCAGTTTGGCCAATGCACTACTGAGAGCTCCAACGGGGGTTGCTGGTCCGTCGAGTGTGGCAGTGGGTAATGAAACTTGCTTGTTATCGTTTAAGATGACGATTAGATTTGAATCAAGGAAGCCTGCATTATTCATGGCCTCATATGCTTGTCCCGCGGTCATGGCGCCATCTCCGATCACTGATATCACATTGTTGTTCTTCCCTAATAGATCTCTTCCAACAGCCATACCTATTAATAAAACAAGACTATCATCATAAGCTTTTTTTCATCCAAGGGTCATCAAATCTACTCTTAACTACACCTAAAACTACTAAATTGAATTGCAGGATTCCAACCCTCGCCAGTTTTTTAACAACACGTAGATTTTTTATGATAAAAACATCACGTCCTGTATCGTATAGGATTAAAAGTAACGTTTCATTAATAACATAAATTAGTTAGCATTTAACTAAAAAGTTACAATACTAGATTAAAAAATAATCAAGATGAATGCTTATCAAATTAGTAATAATTAAGAAATGAAAGGCACTATTTTGATTGTTAAGAACCACTTGCCGGCTACATGCGTGGGAGAAACACTAATAACATAAATAATGGGACAAAAAGGTTTTCATTTTTGTAGCCCAACAAGCGACCCAAATACGGTATTGGCCAATTTTAAATGTCCACTGATTTTTGAGAAATATTATTCTTTTTAAATCTTTTCCTTCTTGAATATAGCAAGACATCTATAATATTCCTTTTTAAAAAAAATACTCTTTTAGCAAGAGTATTAATTAATAATAAAAGATTTGAGTATCTGACAAATCTGATTGCGGGAGAATATTACTATTTTGCAGACTTATTAATTAGTTTATACGCCGTGTATACATAAAAATGCTTTTAACATTATAAAAATATATATTAAGCAAAGCATTTCTGTATTTCATTTGAACTTTAATTTTAATTTATAGCACTTCATTTAGTTACTATTCGTCCGTTTAGAATATATACCTTAGGATAAAAAAAAATCCAAGAAATGATAAAAATAAAAATATTACCTAACAGATACGGGTCAATAAGTTTGATTCATTAGAATAACAAACACTTTCACACTTACATAACTCATTATTTATTTAACACATTAGTTACCAATAAAAGATTAAAAAAATAAAATAAAGAAACAATAAGACAAAAAAGGTATATGGTTGAATTATAGAACTAAAAAGATTCTTCTTCGAGTATATTGTCTTTTCTTCAGCATAAAAATATACACGCATACATACACATATTTATTCATGTATGTATGTGTAAATTATTTTCCATTATGATAAAAAAATGATCAGAAATAAAAACTTAAATATTTAATTAAAAATTTACCTAGGCCAGCAGAGATGCTTGTAGAACTATGTCCTGCACCAAAAGCATCATAAACACTCTCATCTCTTTTAGGAAAACCAGCTAACCCTGAAGTTTTTCTTATGGTGTGCATCTTTGATCTTCTTCCTGTAAGAATCTTATGCGGGTACGCCTGTTTTGCATCAAATTAACATCAAACATCAAATTGAACTCGGATTTCATTTCCTGATCATACTATTTTGATGATCGAAATCGATCATGATCTTACCTGGTGACCAACATCCCATATGATCCTATCATCAGGAGTATTGAAAACATGATGTAAAGCCACAGCCAGTTCAACCACTCCTAAGCTTGAGCTCAAATGTCCACCTGTATTCGCTACTGTATGTACAATATCAACTCTAAGCTCTGCTGCCAGCTGTTCTAGGTCCTGAAAAAACAAAAGGAAACAACATATGATGCACAGTGTACAAGTCAGAGAAGCGGTAACAGACTCTGAACAACCACCATCGACATCGTTGTGCTGTTAGTTTGTTACAAACCTGTGTTGAGAGGTTTTTCATGTGCACAGGGTAGTTGATGGTATCAAGCAATGGTGTATTCGGTTTCTCTCCGGTGAAATCGATCTTCCATCTGTTGTTGTCCTTCTTCAACGTCATCTTCCCATCTTCAGCATCCGATGAATTCGCTCCCGAAGCGTTTAATCGGAACTGTAGAAAACATGCATCAACATTTTAGCATATAAACTTCAAAACTAGATTAGATCCCTTCGGTTTCTGTGACGATTGACATAGATTTCCAAAGGATCAAAGAAACAAACAAAAAGGGGGCTTTGAGGATCAAATGGAATGACCTGTTTTCTGTTGAATTTACATAGTTGTGGTGGCGGTGGTGTGATGTAGGGGTATGAAGTGAGATGAAGGTTTACGGAAGAACCTGCAACAGCCATGGTGATCAGAGAGAGAGAAAATGAGATTTTGGTGAAGAGGGTGATACAGAGGAAGATGGAAGAGAGGACAAAATTTATAATCAGGCACGGTTGGGTGGAGAGATGAATGTTAACATATAATAATATGCCACATCTATTTAAAGTTTCAATTCCACATTAGTGTAATAAAGTATTTGTATATCCTAAGATATATAAACAACTTTCTATTTAATTTTTTAAACGTTTTGTTACCGGTATTGAAAGTTGTTAGACGACATATGGTACAAACTACTTGTCAATTCTTAGATTTAGGTAGGATGGGATAATGACTAAGTTTGGTGATTAACTTTGTTTTGCAAGACTCAAGTTTTATGTTAAAAATGTCAAACCTTTGTTGATAAATTAGTCTAAGAGGTTCTCTTACATAAAGCTAATTTATTGTTTTCATGTTAGAAGATATTTGGTAATATATCAAATTTGGTGTAAATTTAGACGCACGAATCTCCCTTTGTTGGGTATAGATGATACAAAACTCATGGTACCAAACCTTGAGTAATTGCAATTGCTATGTAATCACCATTGACAAATGTTTTTAATGATTTGTAGGCTCCACCAAAGCCGAAGACAAGTATCAAGGGTGTGTGTCAGGACATAGCTTTGTTACGATAGGTGCTGCTTAGTTGGAAAGAATTCTAATTAAACAAATGATTAGGCTAAAGTTAATTGCCAGTGTCGATGATTACAACAAGAGTTACCAGTTGCAAGTTACAATTGTTGTTTATTAATGAAGTCTCAACTGATACGTTATATCTAATGGTTCCAACTAAAAAGGTACCAATGTTCTTACTACATGAAGTTGAAACCGCTTGAAGATTCCTGCATAGCTACTTATCGTTACTAAGCTAAGTTTCCATTGATGGCAACTTCACACTAATAGAACATTTTGACTAACATATTACTAGGACGATTATGATAATGTTATCTATCTAGATCAAGTGACTTTAGAAGCATCTAAATGCAAAAACTTTCTTTTTGTATGATTGAATTACTTGTAATTTAGCTACTAAGAAGAAATTTCACGAATTCATTTTTTTGTGAGCTTAAGTATGTTCTTGGTGCGATTACGTGTAGGCGATCAAAGCTTGAGAGGTGAGACAATTAAAGAGAGACTTGTTTGCATTTGCATGTCAAATTGGTTAGAGAAAAAAATAAGTATGACCTTTACCTTTCATTTGTATCAATACTTGTCACAAATAATAACAGATAGATTTCAGTTTCACTTTTTTGTTCATATTACTATTCTTGGTAATTTGGTCTTTGTTTACCAGTTGATAATTACATTGTTGCCATAAACTATTATTCTCAATTATGAAAAGTAGAATGGATCCAAACAAGTGGTATCGGTGTAAGTTTCTTAAATCTCACCTTACAGTTAGTTTAAAATTGAACTTTGGTCTTACTATTCTTGCTTTTATAGATAAACAATTATTTTACACCAATTTTTTTTATTCAAACACCATAATCATGGAATCTTAGAATACAATTTCTACTTACAAACCCCCATTGTTGGTTAGAAATAAATTCACTATCGGGAAGATGATGATGTAACAATTCTTGGTTACTTCTTTATAGATATTAGATAGGGATGAACATCATGTTCCCTTGTTTGGCCCTATTGAAGGAGATGTTCTTATCCCTAAAGATCCATCAAAGGATGTAGAAAAGGATTTGGATAGGCTAGTTACTTGTGACAAAGCCTTTGGTATGATAGTTATGGGAATTTTTTTTAAGTTTATGGAGAATCTCTTGTTTGTATGGTGGTTTCTATTTTGAAAATGTTTTTATTATGATTTAGGGAGAGTCTGGTACCAGCCAGCAAACTAGAGCTTTTTGGACACTGACTCCGCTTGATCTGGCTCCGCTTGAGTGACTAGTGGGCTTTAGACATGCATGCTCTTTTGGTTACCATGTTGCAACAAGTAAAACTAAAACGGTCGGAGTTCGCTAGTTGAGATAGTGGACTCTCGATAACCACTTTAAAGTTATTTAAAACTAAAAACCAGCACACAAACTCTAAACACTCTACAAATTTAAAAATTTTAGTTATGCATTTACCTCTTGAAATATATTAGGATCTACTTTATTGTTATGATGTAAAAGAATTATGGGATAATCTAAACACTCAAGCATATTAAAATGAGTATCTAAAACTTATCTCTTTTGTACAAAGAAACCCTAAACCGAGAATAATGAACTGTGATCTACACATTCAGACGTAATCAACTTTATTTTTTCAATGGTGCATAATCACCATACAAACATAGATTTAGCGTGAATCTATAAATGGTGTAGAGAATTTATACATTTAGCTTGATTTTAGACTTTATCTTTGTACAACCATTTTCTCTTTTAGCTTATTTTAGAAATTTCTGATATCACACCCCTTTCACGGGCGTGACCTATTGTATCAATTACCACAATACACAACTGAAGTCTTATACACAATCAAGACCACAAACTAGATTGAATTTAAATCTTAATAGTTTTTACGTGAATCCACATGTCCATCACATTAAATTACAAAAACATAATTTCACTACACTGTCCCAGGCTGGTTTAATCCAACATTATCTTCTATATGAAGATTTTATTCAACTTATTCCGCTAAGTCTCTTTGACCTAGCTTATTACCTCCCGACGTTTCCTTCTCCTGCATCACGAGCTAAAATACATCAACAACAACGTTGTTGGTGAATCATAATCAATGACTCTAAAGTAGTTTGACAATCATGACAAGTGTGCAAGTAAATATTTATAAATCAAATCTATACCGAAGCTGCCACAATGAGCATCAAGTTTGACCACATAGGGTGGTGCCACTCTAGGCTTAATATATACAACAATGACCAACCGAATCCCATCAAATCTGCTCAACCCTATCCACAGTCTTTGTTGTGGCCTCAGACTAACCCTAGTCCTATCCATAGATTTCTACTATAACCTCAAACTATCATTATCCCCTAGTCCTATCCATAGTCTTTGTTATGAATTTGGATATTAAAAGTTGTTGTCCAAAATTTTCGGATATCCAAAAATCAGATACCTGAGTTTGAACCCCCCATGCTTAAGTCCATTAACCTTTTGATCTTAATAAATATAAAGAGTACATAGAATCATCTAAAAATATTTATACTTATAATTCTCAGAACTACTAGCATAGTGTAGTAGTAAAGATATATGCCCCTAATCTTAGATGTGTTGAGTTCAAATCTTCCTATCTTCTTTAAGACATGGAGTAGATTTAGGTGTAGAATAAATTAGGATTAGATTAGGTGCTTTACACATACATCTTACATGGATATCTTTCTATTTATTTTAGGAGAAGTTATATAGTCTTTCAATTATTAGTAACTAGGTAAGTACCCCGTGTATTGCATGGGTTTAATAAATAAGATATTAAACAGTTAGCAACGAAAATTAATTAATTATAAAACAATATATTGAGATAATATATGATTAGTATGCGTAAGAACTATAAGTAACAAACCAATGATGTCATTTTTTTGAATTTTTATTTTTAAACTTTTCTTGATTTTAAAAAAAAATTATTACAAATAATATAATTTTTTAACTAATTTCTTATTATAAATCTGAATTATAATTATTTTGGTTGATTAAATTTAAATTTTTAAAAACACAGATTTTAAAAATTTTATATTTTTAAACAAGAATAATGTTTTAGAATAATTTCTTATTTGAAAAAAAATTGTTTCTTTAGAAATTAAATTTATAAAAAATATTTTTCTTAATTTATAAAAAAATTATTTTTAAGTGATTAGATTAATTATTTAATAGGAGATATAAACAGAAAAAATAAAATAAGATGGTCCAGAATTATACTAAGTGTCTACTTTAACATTTATTTATTATAATAAATAGATTTATGTATGTTTTTCCATAGTAGAAAACATACTTTTAAATTCATTTATTTTTTGTAACATAGGCATGTGCTTGGTTATAATAAAATAATAAAAAAATACACTCAAAATCAGTGACATCCGTTAAAATAGATTTTACTATTGTTAGAAGGAGAATAATGGAGTTTATATATATTTAAAATTGGACGGTTTCTATAAACCAGTATAATAACGAAGTTTTTCTTTTCCATTTATATTTTCAAAATTGGACATCTTTTTAAAAACATTATCTATTTTAACTTTCTAAAACAATTACCTCACATGTGTTTTCTACCCCTCCTTTTTTAATATTTAAAATAGAATACTAGGAGGTGGTTAGATTACGTGGTTGAGTAGAGGATGCAAATATATAATTAACATATTATAAATTTCATAAATGATTTAGTTTTGAGTTAATTTTGATTTTAGTCCTTAAGTTTACAATTTTTTTTCATTTGAACATCAACTTTTATTTTGTCTTGAATCTTTTAAAATTCATACATGATATAGTTTTAAGTTAATTTTGATTTTAGTCCTTAAGTTTAATAAATTGTCTTTATTTGAGTACTAATTTTTATTTTGTCTTGATTATTGGCCCTAGTTTTGCATACTATGAGCGAGAGAGATGTGAGATTTTTTATAAATCATTTAAGCCTGCAGGATATTTTGATCTTTTCAAAAAAATTTAACAAAAAATATATAATCAACAATCAAAAAACAAAATAAAATTAATTTGTAAAATTCAGGCCAAGAAAGAAGATAAACTAAAAGTTGATACTCAAACGAGACAATTTATAAGACATAGGGACTAATATAAAAATTAATTCTTTGATTTCTGTAATGTTTTCAAAAATGTGTTTCACTTAAGCTAATTACCAATCATCTTTTTACACACAACAAATTATAATCATTCTTAGTAAGTTCGTTTAGCTCAATGATGTCAAAATGTACAAGTAGTTGTGTCCCTATTAAGTGTTGAGAGTTTAAGTTACGTTGCAAACAAAAATTATATATTTTAGACGTAGATGTTGGGTGTGTAAGTTTACTGGGGGGAAAGATTAAACGGTTTTAAGAAAATTTGTCAGCTTATTTTTCCCTGCATAAAATAGACAATTAATGATCTAATAATCTATTAATGTGCATGAAATGAGACTACATACACATAGATACATATATGATAGGCTTAATTAGAAAATTCATTTTGAAAACCAATAAAATTATCTCCACATGTGATGATGACCGATCACGACATGATTATAATTAACTGAAAATTGACTGAGTTATTTCTACGCATTATTAAGCGTAGAATAGGAAATTGCATTTTTCTTTTATTTTTGAGAAATGCCCACTAGGAAAAAATTTGCAAAGATTACTACGTTCTCTTCTCATTCTATCAGCGAGCTTTTGGTTTCCCTAACACAAATACATTTGATAAAGTCGATTCTATTAATATTTTTGAACGAGTTTCAAGAACTATGAAGAGCAACGAACTATAAATTCATGCTGAAGGATTAGTAGAGACTAAACAAGCTAAAGAGTAAGACAACATAATAAAAACACTATTTTCTTTTCTACATTTCATGGTTTGAGTTGTTCTTGTTAGAGTGTTGAACTTATTGATCTATTGTATTGCTACCATTATCTATTCAAATATATTTTCTCACTTTGCTCGTGACTTGTGAAAGTATTAACTAATTTCTTATTCCACATAGAAACTTGTTGAAGTCATTGATCGCATAACTAGTTCTTTGTTCAACCTCTTCGGGGACCAAGACATAACCAGCTTTACTATATTCTAGGACCTCGAGCGCTAAAATATTTTGATCTAACTGGTGTTTCCATCTATAGTGTTTGCTTTGATATCATTCTGAATAATGTGTATGGTCTCTTTAGATGCAGGATTTCATCGTAGTCTCCTTATGCAGGTTTTAGACTTTTGGGTTTTAGGACTGATTATTATTTTCTAGTATTTAAACATTTAAAAACCTCCCTTATGGTCCATTGCAAAGAAATACACCTAAGGCTATAAACGAATCGAATCGAACTCAATGGGGGGCTTTGTTCATGTTCATTTATTAAGAATTAAACTTGTTCACGTATGGTTCACGAACACATAACCGAACGGTTCACGAACACAAACCGAACAATTCACCAACACAAACGACTATATACTATTTAAAGTTAAGAGCTTGACATAATGATCATATACATTATAGACAAACATATTATCGAACGTTCCCTTATTTAAAATAAATTTATTTTTTCAATTAGTTTATGAAATATTTTAACCTTTTTTAACTAATTTTTTCATACCTTTTAACTGTAACTTTTTTACTCATGTATTAGAAAAACTATAACATTTTTAATTTATCAATTTAAAATAACTATTAAATTTGTTATTATTTGTTATTTAAGCACTATCACGTTATAATTAAAAAACCATTACTTTTATATAACTATAACTTTCTTAATACGCATTCAATAAAACTTATAACATTTTTAATTATTTGTTTAAAATTAACTATACCGTTTTTATTATTTATTATCTAAGAACTATCAGTTAAAAAAACTTGGAAATTTCTTCAACTAAATACAACATAAGAACAAAACATTGTTAGAAAAAAAGTTAGTTATAAAATATGAATTTTAATATAAATTTAAAAAACTAAATTGTAAAAAATTGAGGAAGCACGACTACTTGTATGACATGACAAAACTGGAGAAAATTGAAAAAACTAATTTAACGCTAATGACACAAAAAAAAAAAGGAAAAACAAAACGATTGTCACGAAACTTATAGATCCAGAAGGGGTGTGCTTTTCTATAACAAAATCCACACAAAGACAGTTCATAGGGGAATTAGAACTCAACTACTAGTTAAAGCATGCACTTAACATGCTCATCCGTTCGCTAGTTTTACAAAGATTAAAATAAAACAAACAACCGAGTGTACTTAACTGCTTATGTCAATAATTACCAAGAACCAAGAATCTTGAGTAAACCTCAAACTTGTGGTTCTTTTCCTTTGTTAATAATGAAAGAAGTTCAAAAGCAGGCCTAGACAAAAAGGCATGGCTATCTCTTTTGATATTCTAATATAGTTTGTGTACGACGGGTATGAGAGGCATATTGAAAATACAAAGCTTATTTTATTCCCTTTATTCTTAAAAAACCATAAATAAGTACTACATTTATTGAATTTGGTTATAAAAAGAAAAGCAAAAGACAACCAATCACGCACAATGTTTTTGCACACATATATTATATTGATTAACATGTTTTAAGATGTACTTGATGAAAGAACATATATATGTAACCCAATCAACTGATCTCATGGATGTAATTCAGCCACAACAAAAAAAAAAAATCAACCATACGCTAGTACAAACAACTTGAAATCCACATATGCTTATTATAAAACCATTCATTATAGAACTCGTGGTTTAGGGGTATTAACTCTTTGTAGTGTATTAACTCTTTATTAATCACCGGTGATAAATTTATTTTTGGAACGGCTAAAAGATCACTGACGGGTATTGGACACAATGGCTGATCTCCATTAATAGAGTACGAAACCCGAAACCATTCTCAGGAAATTATACATAGGTCTTACGTCTTTATGACTTCCAAATCTCATTTGACCTTTGCACGACTCCCAGTTATTTGATTCAATAAAGCATCTATTTTCTAAGTTCTTTTTTTTTATTTTTGAACGGCATCCATTTACTAAGTACAAAACTCAAAAATTAAAATCTTTAAAAGCAAGACTGTAGAAATTTCTCTTTGGATTTGTTATTATAAAATGGATTATTAGTCTAGCTTCTGGTTCGCATAAAGTCTCACGATATAGGCTTTGCAATAAAAGACTAATAAATGTGATTATTAAACACTAAAACTTCTTTCTCTTCATAACTTCGTGCAATGTTTATTCACATGTTACTCGTTTCATATTAATACTATGCAGTATAATTTTATATGACAAATCTATAAGAATCAAATGACTCTTTGGTAACCGAAACTTTATAGATCTTCAGATTTTAGCTTAAATGTTTGCATCTACTATAAATTAAAATGCTTTCATTTATTAGTCGAGTTGACATTAAAACATCTATTGAACTAGTATTTCAGCATTAAAACATCATGCTGAAATATATCCAAAGAAATAACATTTTTGAACTCTATATATTTAGATTATAAATTTCACCATGACGCAATGTTTAATGTATAATATTCATTGTAAAATAACTATTTTTACACATAGGAAAACTGAAACTGGACAACATAATTTTAGGTATCTCAAATACAAGTAATTTAACTAGAATAAATTTGGCGTAGACAACAACTCTGATTCCATTGCAGTAGCACCAATATAAAACATAATTTTAGTTCCTTGCTGATTCTAGGTCCTCGTACATTTCAATAAATGTTGCTATTTTATAAAGTATCTATACTTATAAACTGAAGAATGATACATTTTATCTCATAGTTGTTGAAGTAATAATCCTACCAACAACCTCCATCTTCTTTTGTTGTAGCTCCTTCAATATCACCTTCAATGATCAACTTCACCACAACGGTTACACATGTCATTTTTTTGTATTTTCCATTTTCCTTTTTTTATCTTAAAACAATGCTTCTTCCCTTGCTGGTTTCGTCCTTAAAAAAACCTTCCAGTGTTAATACTATGGTGTAATACCATATCCCATTTCATATGATTCTAAAATGAGAGAACAATTGCTAAAAAGGGGTTGCTACCTCCTCTTAGAACTTGGCGGCGCGTGCAAAACTCGTAAATCCTATCCGTCCACCAACACATTCACTACCTCGTAGTTCATCATCCAGAGTAAGGCTATCTTACCCTCCTCATATTCGCTATTTTCCTTCATTGGATATTGTTCAAGGCACACGCCTAAATTATCATCCTATATGTAAGGAATGGTTGATCAAGGCGGTAACTCCAGGTTCAAAATTGCGATACCACCACCGTTCATGATAATGTGTCTACCGCACTCATTATTTTGATGGTTAACTACCCTAAAAAGTGTAGACTGTGGATTATGATACTGAACAACTACAAGACTCATTATCTCAGAATTATAGGTAAAAGTTTGAACATGAATCTTCTAAGAAACTTATTGAGGAGTTTATACGCGTTTATAATGAAGAGGCACATGATAGAGAGGCAACAGAGAGGAAATTGGTTGATGTAAAAGGAAGATTAAAGTCAGAGAAGAAATGTGAGTTCAAGATCTGTTGGCTAAGCAGCTTATTATTGATTCCAAAAGCTCTGATTTGAAGAAAGCTCACTAAGATGCAGAATCGCTAAGAGAGTTGATTGGTGAAAAGGACTTTTAATAAAAGAGCCTAAGGAGAAACTGACTAAGGAAAAGGATTATCATGTTGCGTGTCTACGTCTTTTATGAAAATCACAATATTTAGTGTGTTTTCTCATGGGGTGCGGTATCTCGAATTTCATCTTTTCCGTAGCTACAATTGCACTTGGAAATTTGGTTAAAGTTGGATATATAGATGAGCTGGCCTAAGCTTTATTAAAAATCAAATGACGCCTCATGTCGAGGTGTGAAAGAAAACCTGTATGACCTGTTTCTTCTGTTAAGAGTGTTTAATTTTTCTAGAACTGAATGTTGGGCTTTTGTCGTGTGAATGAGTCTATATTGGTACCTAGCTCATAAAATTTCCACGACTATTTGGGTTTATTAAGAGCACATCTCAGTACCACAAATATTTCTACATGTTACATACAATGGTGATTGCCATTAATGCTTCCATTGTTGTACGTATACCATTCGATCTATGGAATATTCTTATTAGATGTTTGCCCTCAACTCCTCGTACAGAACCAGTTATCATAAGATCCTTAATGGCGTCTCAAATTTGTACACTTTCCCTATTATATATTGTAATGAAGTCTACGAATCATTTATTTTCTTTTCTTTGATTCTACAAGATTTAAGTGAAATCTTTGTTATGTCTTATTAATCGACGAAGTTGATGGGAAAATTTCTTCAAAAGTCTCCAAAACTGTCTATACTCCTAGTTCATAAACTATCAAACCATACCTGGACCACTCCAAACAAAGTTTGGATAAACATGCGGCACAAAACTTGTATAGAACAATTTGGACTGTGCTATAAGCGTGGTTGGTCGATATGGCTTGGACATATAATTTGTCCCTATCTTCCACTACTTTTCTTACAACAAGCGTTATTAGTACATTAGAAACTTCTACTTTCACCCTAGTCTATCTAACAAGCAAGACTTGGTTGACATACTAGTGATGGCGTTTAATACGTACCCTCACTATATAACAAGCAAGTGTTTAGTCCCATCAAATTTGCTTCACACATCATTTGCTGATACATATGTAGTTGTTTTTGCTTCCCCCACCATTCATTCGTCGCAAGTGGCATTTGCCCTTAGGAGAGCGCGTGCAATGAAAATAGAGTCATATAACTTGGTGCTCTGGTATGGTGGATTGACAAATTAGTATGGTATTATTGACAGTTGTGTTATTGGGTTGAGAAAGTGGGGTAGCACCCTGAATGACGTTTGTGTTTAAGGCAGAGAAATGAGTACGAGAATCGCTGAGGTAGTCGATGTTCCTATAGATGTTTGAAATGCTATGATAGGAATGGCGATATAGTATATAGGTGTGTGCACTTGATTCGAAATATTCTCTGTAATTGATGGCATGAAAACTGAATGGGAAAGGGTTGGTGAAGATATTGTTAGTATAAAACAACTTGTTCAGCTGCCTGAACAGGGGATGCTATTTTATTTTCTTCCTTAGTTTCATAATATACAAGGGGAATCAACATTACTTGAATTACTGATGTTTGGAACTTAGATATTATAGTGATAGGTATTTCAATTATTGCTTATTTTTGTTTAGATAAGTCTATGTGTTTAGGATTATCAGCCATGATTGTATGAAAATAAAGAAATAAAGAGAAAGGAGAAGAAAGTTAATCTATTTGATCACTACGTGCCACCAATGTTGATGTACTTTCCTAGTTCACCATGTATGAATGCTTTTAGGAATGTCGATGATGTTCTTAGTTCCTCATGACTTCAAATCAACCACCTGGAATGATCTCTATACCAAAGGAATCTATGTACTAACAACACATTTAGATATCATGAGGATCATATGGGTGTGTTCTTTTAGGAATGTCGATGATGTTCTTAGTTCCTCATGACTTCAAATCAACCACCTGGAATGATCTCTATACCAAAGGAATCTATGTACTAACAACACATTTAGATATCATGAGGATCATATGGGTGTGTTCCTCTTAATAACCCTATGGCATGAGAATAAGTTTCTATATCAATAAAAATTAAAAGAAGATTAAGTACATAAAAAGATATTAGAGGAAAGGGAGGGAGATTTCTTGCCTTTACCTTACTTCACTCCACCTTATATAGATTTACATATTAGGTTTTTTGAGGAGATTTTGTGTGATAGGTAATCCCTACCCACCTTTATGTCATTCCTTTCACCTTATTGGTGAGAAATCTTACTTTGGGTAGTAGGCCACTATGTGTCATAACTAACCTTTTGTGGTCATTATCCTAAATGGGTTGGTTTCTGGTTTATGAACCTGGATAACCCGCCAATGCATGTTATACCTCTGAATATCATTATTTTGGTGCCATATTACTTTGTTGTTCATCAAGTCAAGGGTGTCATGCAAACCGGTCCTAAGCACGCTTATTTTACTTTGTCACTAAGCTGTGTTAATTCATGAAATATTCCATCAACCGATACCATGTAATCGTACTTTTTCTTTTTACGAACATACTAGACTTGAATTCTATGTCAATACATTTGTTCCTTGCCTTAGTTATGCATTGAATTCTAAGCCTTTTATATTATCTAAATTCAGACGGGCATTGATTCAATAGTTGGTAATTGGAGTTTCGGTTTCGTTACAGATCCAGACTAACAGTGGTGTTGGTTTCGATAAGGTTACCTTGTATTAGGTGATGTGCTTAAACTTATACACATAAAAGACATTAAAAGCACATCAGTTATTCCTAGAACTCTTGCTTAAAGTGATAAAATTAGATTTAAAATTGTTAAATTGTGTTTTCAAGCTTGAAATAGACCAAGATGGACAAAAGGAGTCCTTTGGGGGAGCAAGGTAGCAAAAAGTATATTACAAAGTACATCAATATTAACTCGACTACAGTAGTCTCATGAGCATGTAATTACAACCCCAAGGTTCAAGAGAAACAAAGGAGAAAAATAATAAAGAAGAAGAAATTAAAAAAAAATTTAGCTTCAAAGTCCAAGCATGGGGTCGTGCCTCATGAGGCACACCCTCATGACCAGTCTAAAACACACACACCTGTGCTAAAATTAACACACCCCCATGTTCGACAATTGGACAGGACAAAAGTACTATACCCTGAAAGGAAGCACGGGAGCGTGCCACTAGAGGCACGGGGGCATGCCCTACCTCCAACATGAGGTTGTGCCCTATCAAGCATGGGGCCATGCCTAACCCATTATGCGCGTACACCCACCAACTTTCGCGTACATTGTACCAGCATGGGGTCGTGCCTGGTATTCCAAAACGCCTATAAATAATAGCTCATTTGCAACTTTGAAGAGTGCTTTTGGAGGGGTGAAACTCTACTGTTTTCTCGGGAATCCAGTCTTGATGGTTCTTGGGAACGGGATTGTCTAAAAATCACCATTGTGGATTACCAGTTTGATTATTCCATTTTACTGATGATTTCATACTTATCCTCTCTATTTGTTGTTGTTATGTTTAAGCTCTTATGATCTAAACTCTTATTATCATCCTAATTAAGCGAAACTTATGTAAATTGTGATGAACTAATAGTGTGGTTTATCTTATGTTAATTTTATGGTACTTTTAGGTAAAGTTTTGATGGGTAGCATCTAGATTTGAACGAAAAGTTATAAACTTACGATTTGTAACTGTGAATGTCATACAAGGTTAAAAAACTAATGAACTACCTTTTATTCCTAAAATTGGTTTACATAACAACTCATAGCTAATCAACTAGAAATGATTATTAGAAATCATATCACCTTAATTTTTTGATCATTTTCTTTTTATTAGTCTAAGATATCTACAGTAATTATTATGGTTTTTAAGATTAATGTTATGTTAAAAATAAACTTGATCCACTCTCTTTCTAACATTAAATTATGTTTTAGAAGTCATATGTTAAAAGGATACAAAAATATTATTTACATCACTAGGGGTTCGGTGGTTGTGTTGTAAGTGACTTAATGTAACTTTACTTGTTACTACAGAGTTGGTTTATCATAACTCCACACTGACTCGTATTTATAAATATTAACATAACTACTTTAATTTATATCTTTAACCACTTATTACAATATATTATCATTACATAAGTGTAATCTAAATTAGGATGATAGCCTCAAATCCCTGAATTATTCCCAAAAGTCTCAATCTTTATTTAAATTACTGTTTTAAAAAATTAAAAATCTAGTTACCTTAATTAAAACTAATCATTTTCTCCAATCAAAACCCAAATCTAATAGTTAATTATTAGAGTTGTTGAGTAGGCTAAGTGTGTTTACAGATTGATACTCGGTTCTTACCAACACTATATCACTACACGAAAAGTATACTTGCCTTTTTCTGTATGAAAATTAATATTAGTGAAAAGCTATTAAAACTGAATTTGTGCGAAAAATCTCTCTAAATATATATATATATATATATATATATATATATATATATATATATATATATATATATATATATATATATATATATATATATATAGGGGAGGAATCAAATGAGAACTCACTTATTTTGTGAGAACTCTAGGAACAATGTGAGCCACATATTTTTAAGAGCAAAATGATAAATAATGACAACATAATAAAAAGAATTATAAAATAAAAATGTTTCCCTTGTTCCCTCTTGCATAAAAAAAATACAAAAAATAAAAAAACTTGTTTTTTTTAACGTCATTTTACACATATGTAATATCTGGAAATACACATGTGTAAAACAGGATTTATACATATGTAATGACTAATTTACACATATGTAAATAACGGGTAGATGATTTTTTTAAAAAAAGGTATATCAATATGTACGCGTTGAAAATATAAAAATATACTGAAATTAATGGTGAATTTTTTTAAAAAAATAATGTAGTGAAAAAAAGTTATGAACATTAAAAAAAAGGTGAAAATATCATATGACTTGCATGTGACTTAAATATGTGGCTCATATTGATTCCTAAAGTTCTCATGAAAAAACTAGTTCTCAAATTAACCTACCCTATATATATATATATAGATAGAAGAGGAAGTTTAAATAAAAAAGGATAAATTACAAATTTTGTCCTTTAAGTATACCTAAAATTATGGATCTTGTCCTTTTTGATAAGTACACTAAACGTCCTTTATTTAAAAACTTATCACGCTTTCTGTCATTTCGACTAACAAAAGTTAACTTTTTCAGTTATTTTTATGTAAAAGACCATTTTGCTCTTACCCCTTAAATGATGAAATCTGTAATTTTCACTAATGTTTTATTTATTTCTTTTTTGTTTTTATTTTATTTACTATACTTTTCTTTATTTTTTCTCTTTTCTAATTACTTTTATTTTTATAAACATTTTTTTAAATGATAACTTTGCCCTTAACCCTTAAAATAATGAAATGTGTTATAATTAATCTTTTATTTTATTTCTTTATTTTTTTATTTATTTTATATACATTTATTTATTTTAGCAACTTTTATTTAAAAAAATATTATAAATATTAGTAATAATTTAGTTTTAATTTTTTTATAAAATGTAATTTTATTTATAGATTTTTATTTTTTATAAATTTATTTTCATTTGTTCACTTTATTTAAATAAAACCAATAGAAATTAGAAAATTCATTTTTTAACATTTTTGGTACAAAATTTTTTAGTTGTTTCAGATTATTTGGTTTTGGGTTAATATTAGAAACCGGTTAGAGAAAGTAAGATTTTGGTTTATGATATGAATTTCTAATTTTTTGTATTCGATCAAATGGTTTGTTTTTAAATATAAACATAGTGTGATAATTTATAACTTTAATTTAAAATAAAATATGCTAAAAAGGTCTCTAAACAACTGCTAGGGAGTTTTTAAATAAACAAATCATTCATATTTTCTTTAGTTAAATGAATTTTAATTCAGGGTTTTATTTAAACTATTAATAATGATTTTTTATCAATATAAATCAAAACCAAACCACTTAAAATTAAAACAAAACTGAACCAAGCAATTACTAAGGGTTTTGCTTTGTTTTGGTTTTACGATTAAACTTATTGAACCTATAGTAAAAAACACCTAAATGCCCATGTATTAATCAAAGCTTAATTATACATATAGTTCAGCTTAGAATTATTATAACCCAGTAAAATATAAAAAGTCACATCTCAAAATCATATGGTCTCTAATATAAACTGTAAGCCAAATTGTGTAACATAGTTGAAAATTCTTATACAAAAAAGTTAATAAAAAAGCGACGGTGAAACAAAAGCGATTACTAGTTTAAATTTATAAAATAAAAAATTTATTTTGAACTCTCTAATTTGTTCTTGTATAGAAAGATAGATAACTAACTTTTAGAAACAAAAAATATAATAAATTAAAAACCAATAAATAAAAGTATATATTATTAAAAAATTAAAAATAATTAAGTAATTATATTTCAGATAAGTTTATAAAAATAAAAATGACTAAAAAGGCAAAGTAAATAAAATAAAAACAACATGGAAATAATTAAAGATTAGTGACAATTGCAGATTCCGTTCATTAAGTGGTAAGGGCAAAATGATCCATTCACATAAAACTAACTGAAAAAATTAACTTTTGTTAGTAGAAAAGACATAAAGCGTGATAAGTTTTTAAATAAAGTACACTCAGTGTACTTATCAAAGTTTAAGAACATGATCCATAATTTTAAACATACTTAAATGACAAAATTTGTAATTTACTTAATAAAAATAATATTTTCCTAAGAAGTGTAAGAAGAAATGAGGTGGTGACATGTGACAAAGCTAGAAAATAAGGTTAAGGGGTATTTTGGTCTACTAATTATTTAATCCAATTCCCTTTCTTCTTTTAAAAATGTAACATATTTTTTACACTCTCTTCACCCCAAAACCCTATCAACAATTAATATCAAAATACAACCAAACTCTAGAGATCTCTTCTCGTCTTAAACTCCATAATTGCATGCAACAACTAATTAGTGATTAGAGGTGTTAACTTGAGCGGTAGGTGTTAATGGATAGTGTTTTAAGACAATGATTCGGTAGTCAACGATAGTGGTAATCAAATGTAATGAATACTGACGGTGGATGACATCGATGATCAATGATACTCAAATGTCATTCGTTTTATCAGACTCAGTTTGTCACTTAGATTGTTCAAGCATAAAACAACACATAGATTGTTGTTCTAACGTCAAAACAACACAAAACGTATTATATTCACTCAAAATAATACAGAAGGTTAAAACAAAAAAGAAAGTGTTGTTTCTATGTTGTTTGTAGTTTTGACATAATACATCATAGAAACAACATATGATATTTTCTTGTTTTGACGTAAGAGAACATAGAACATGCAAAACATCACAAAACTGTACTGTTTGACGTAAAGCAGTACAAAATTATGCTGTTTGACGCAAAGCAGCACAATTCTATGCTGTTTTGACAAAATATAACACAAAAACGCTAAAATAAAACTCAATTTCATATCGTTTATTATTTTTTTTTAAAAATATAGCAATACTATACTTAACTCAAAGAGAAAAAAATACTTGATTTTATGGTACAATTTATTAAAAAAAGAATCTATTATGAAAAAGTTATAAAAGTTTAAAAATTTTGGGGAAAACTCAAAACAATCAACAAACGTGGTTATATACACAAATTATCCTTCCATCTTTTTATTTATTATGTTTTTATATTAATCATTGATTGAAAAATTAAAGGCTAAGATCATTTTTTAGCCTTTTTAGGCAAAATATATTTTTTTAGTGAAACCTCTCTCTCTATATCTCTATATGTAATAAATAAAAGAAGGTTTTGCCACATGGGTTGATTTTAGCTACTTCATTGCCACATGGCATGATTTCATAACACAACAGCCATGTGTTAGCATGTTAGCTTACTGTTTAAATGACGGCTAGGGCAATAATTAAGGCAATAATTTAAAATTCAAATTTAAAATTGATATGTAGTTATTTTTTCTAAATTTAGTATCAATCTTATTTTAATTTTTCTAAATTTAATATTGATTATTTTTTGTCGGATAATAATGATGATAATTAATTAAGACAATAATTTAAAATTTAAATTTAAACTTGATATGTACTTATTTTTCCTCAATTTAGTTTCAATTTTATTTTAATTTTCCTAAATTTAGTATTAATTATTTTGTAAGAAACCTAAATTTAGTATTAATTTTCTAAATGTATCTCTTAAAACTTTTTGATTTTTTAAATGTAATTTCTAAAAGCATTATAGTCTTTTTTAAAACCATTCGGTTTTTTAAATGTAATTTTTATAATTATTTATTTTCTAAATATTGTTTTTAAAACTATTTGTTTATTAAACATTTTAAAAAATATTAAAATTATCGTTTGAAAATGAATAACTTTTGAAAAAGATGTATAAAAAAGTGATTATTTTTTTAAGATTCTTGAAAAAATAAATGGTTTAAGAAAACACTTTAGAAAACCAAATAGCTTTATTAAAACATTAAAAATATCAAACGGTTTTAAAAACAACATTTAGAAAATGGACAGTTTAAACACGTTAAAAAGCAAACATTTTATAAAGTATGTTATTAAAAAAATTTATTCATGTTTTTAAAACGTATTTTATTATATAATACACGTATTAATAATGAAATAATAAAATTATTAAAAAATAAAAAAATTTGGTAAAACAAGAATACAAAGCTTTCCTAAATAAAAATAATACTATAGTTTAAAAGGTAAACTAAATGGATGGTCGATACGAGTAAAATGTTATTTTTATAATTTCTAACATTATTAATTATTGACTAACAAAATTTCAGAACATAGATGAAAAAGAATAAAATGTTAAGGATCATATTCAGAATTTTTAAACTTTAAGAACCAAACCCAAAATTTTAGCATAACTAAGGACCATGCGTGTAATTTACACTGTTTTAAATATGTTACGCGGGGTGGTTGGGCTAGTATATATATATATATATATATATATATATATATATATATATATATATATATATATATATATATATATATATATATATATATATATATATATATATATATATATATATATATATATATATATATATATATATATATACTCAGCACACATCATTAGGTTAAGGGTACTAGGGGTATAATCCAAATCACTTCATTTTACCACCCATATTTACGCAACACTTCCCAAATTAGTAGGAGGCACAACCCAAACTACACAAATAATTTTTTTTAATTATTAATTTTAACTAAATAATATATTTAATAACAACAAATAACATTTCATTAATTAACATTAAAAAATAGTGAAAGACATGGGGCTGTTTACAACATTATACACAAAAAAACGCGCTCTTGATTTTTACAACCATATGGAGATGGAAGCATACATGTGAGTCAATCAAAGAAATACAAATATATACAAGATAGAAATATATAATAGATGTATTTCATTGATAAACAAGTCATCATAAATTACAAAACTGTAACACCCGGAAATTTTTATAAAAAAAAGAAGAGAAAAAGAAAAGAAAAGAGAAGTATATAGAAAGAAATGTGAAATAACCCAAGTTGAGGGGTTAAAGTTATGCAAGAGGCAAACTTTATTATAAATATGTTTAAAAAGTGGGCAAGGCCGCTCACTCTTCCTGCTCACCAACAGCTTCGACTGCAAAAGGGAAAAAACAGAGTTTCCATCGGTTTTAGAGAGAAGAAGAAGAATAATCGGCTTGAAGGTAAGTTTTTATGTGTTTTGTTCGGTTTCAGCTGATTTTCCATTTGTGGACCGAGTCTTATTGTTTCTCTGCGTTCAGTTGGGTGTTTTTGGTGTGTTTAGGTGTTTGAACTCCAAGTGCTCTCGAGTTTGGAGGAGTTTTACTCGAAGGCTGCTGTAGGTGAGTTCTAGATCCCTGGTTTTTCTGCTTTAAACTTGTTTTGGGGATGAAATGCATATAAATTATCATTTTACAACTTTCAGTGTGTTGAACCATATGTGTTACCCCTGTTTTATGTGTGTATAGGTGTTTGTGAATGTTTGACTGAATCTTGTGGTTGTATGCTTGTTTTATGAGCTTAGTATGCTAGATTTGGGCTAAGAATATATTAGGATGATGATCGGGAACTGAAATTAGTATAAGTTAGAACTGGTAACTGCCCATACGCCTAAGTACCCATGCGCCTGCATAGTACTCATGCGCCTGCATAGTACTCGTGCGCCTGCATAGTTCCCATGCGCCTAAGTTTTTTGCCCATACGCCTAAGTGTTTGCTCATACGCCTAAGCTTCCCATGCGCCCAAGTACCCATGCGCCTGCATAGTACTCGTGCGCCTGGATAATTCCCATGCGCCTAAGTTTTTTTTGCCCATACGCCTAAGTGTTTGCTCATGCGCCTAAGTTTTCCCATGCGCCCAAGTACCCATGCACCTGCATAGTGCCCATGCGCCTACATAGTGCTCATGCGCCTAAGTTGACTTATAATATTTCTGAAATTTTGGGAAAAATTGAAATTTATGATTAAGCTCTGGAATGTTTTGGTGGGTTATGTTTGTTCATGTTATGCATGTTGTGGCATGTTATTGATGTTCCTTATTACGTATTATTACGTGACTTTACGTGGTGTGTTAATGCTCTTATACGTAGTATTATCATAAACGAAGTGGAAGATTAAAGATAATGAAAAGTGGAACATAACGAATGAATGAAAGTCTTGCAAGAAAATTTAAAGAGGTTCACCACTCAATGAAGAGTTGTTAGCTCAACTGTGTTCAATATAGCGTGCGATCTTGGCTAACCCATGAGGGTGTACACACAGGGGGGTCAATCTTGGTGACTGATCCATAAGTGTGAAACGGGATCCTTGTCGCTTAACCCCAAGACTGTGGTGGCTTCATGCCCAATGATGGGGTATAGCTTATGACAGGATCTAGATAGAAGTGAAAGATAATGAAAAAGTGCGAAACGAATGATTATGAACGATGAAAAAAGATAATAATGATATTATTAAGATGTATGTATGTTATGTGATCACGAACGAAAGTAAAGAAAAGGTTTTTACTAAAGGTAAAGTATTTTATTATTTAAAATTAGAACTCACTCAACAACGCTGACTTTTTATGCATTTTCAGTTGGTAGGTAGTTTGTTGCTGAGGATGGCACGACGGTGAAGCTACTTGGCGGGCAAAGACTGGCATCCATCTCATGCAATAATAATGATGTTGTTTTGTAATACAACTAAGTGATATTTTTTAATCTTTTAAACGACGATGTATTACTAGGCAAATGTATTTATTAAAGCATGAAATGGTTTTTGATGAATTATTCTGCTGCAATATTTTATTTACTTAATAAATCTTAATATGTTTTGATATAAATGAGGTTTCCGGAAACGGGGCCTTACAAGTTGGTATCAGAGCCAAAGTTTAAGAGAAATGGGTAAATATTTTCAAAACCTAAACTTAAACTGAGAATGGGACCGAATGGAAGGATGCCAGCCTAAGTAGCTACGTGCCATCAGGTAATTTATTTTCTTAATGTTAAGCGGTGTTATGTGCGTGTGCTATCTGATTTATGTGTTCTTAGTAGATTTGGATACTGATGTAGTCAGGATAGGCAATGCTTGGGGGATGAAGAATAAAGTAAGTGGCTAATCACAACTGGCCACTGTAATTAAAGACTTACTATACTTGACATAATCCGAGCTATTACCTTGAATAACCGTGTTGGTGTTTGAATCTTATAGTGTTTAGAGGATGGCGGGTGGTAGATCTTCAAAGGCTTCTCGAGGAGGTGTGCAGGGTGGTCGTGGTGCTAGGCCACGTATGACCGGGAACAAGGCTAAGGCTGCTGAGACGGCTCCTGCAGAGCCCGAGCTTCATCACCAGGAAGGCGGTGATGAGAGTGCTAATTTGAGAGCTTTTGTGAAGGAGGCCGTTATGGAGGAAGTTCATCAGGTCATGCAGACAATCCTGCCGTCTGTGGTGACCAAGATTATTCGTGCTGTGAGGGAGGATGAAAAGAAAGAGAAGGAGGAGAGGAGGAGGACCGTTGGGAGAGGTTCAAGTGAAGGGGAGCAACCAGAAACTGAGATGGTTGTCTCCAGTGACGAAGAGGAAGAGGAAGCGATGCAGGAAACTGCCAAGGAGTGTAGTTATGGGACATTCCAGAGATGTAAGCCCCCAACTTTTGATGGGAATGGTAATACTGCTGCTGCTCACTGATGGGTGAGGGAGATGGAGGCGGTGCTCGATATCAGTGAGTGCCGAGAGGATCAGAAGGTGAAGTTTGCTACCCACTCACTTGTGGAATCGGCCTTATGCTGGTGGGACAATATTGTCCAGGCCGAGGGTAGCAGGGCTATTAGGAGGTTAAGGTTAAGTGAACTAAAGAAGATGGTGATCGAGGAGTTTTGTCCTCACAGGGAGCTTGACAAGATTGAGAGAGAGTTCCTATAGCTGGAGGTGGGAACCATAACACACCAGCAATACACGACTAAGTTCAATGAGATGGCAAGGCTGGTGCCTGATCAGGTGACGTCGGTGTCAAGGAAGATCAAGAGGTATATCCAGGGTTTGCCGGAAGATATCCGCAGGCATATGATCGTCGCCCAGCCGAGTACTTTTAGGTCGGTGGTTGATCTGGCAGGGAGGCTGTATGATGAGAGAGAGGTGGCAGTGGTAGAGGTGAGTAAGAAGGGTGGCGGTGATAGGAACTGGAATCGAAAGCGGTTTGGTCGTGGTGGTTTTACCCCGAGCAACAAGAGGGCAAGGATGGATGATCGAAGGGTAGTAACATCAGGTACGGGAACGAAGAGGTGTGGTAAGTACGGGAAGGAACATACTGGGGAGTGTAAGTGGGGATTGAATCTCTGCTTCAAGTGTGGGAAGCCCGGTCATATGGCAAAGGAGTGTGGGGTTGTAAGATGTTATAACTGTGGTGAAGAGGGCCATCTGAGCAGGGATTGTAAGAGGCCAAGGGCCGAGAGCTCCGGGGTGAAGAAAGGGGTTGAGAAGGAGGGACCGAAGGCAAAAGCCAGAGTATTCACGATGACCCGATAGGAGGCTAGGGTGGACCCCGATGTCGTGTCAGGTACGTTCCTAGTAAACCAAACTTGTGCCTTTGTATTATTTGATTCTGGTGCTAGTAAGAGTTTTATTTCTGCTGCCTTCTGTGCTAAGTTGCCTGTTAGGAGTAGAAAGATTGATGAGCACTTCGATGTAGAAACTGCCATTGGTAAGTCTACCAGGATTTCTGATCTGATAGAGAAGTGTGACATAGAGTTGGAAGGCCATAGATTCTCTACTAAATTATTTGTGATGCCCCTAGGCGGATTTGATGTGGTTCTAGGGATGGATTGGTTGGCAGCCTATGAGGCAAATATTGTGTGTCGCAAGAAGATGATTCGATTGACTGCGCCTGATGGGAGTTCGGTGACAATCTATGATGATCGAGTTACTAAGGTTCCGAAGGTGATTTTGATGGTGGTGGAAGAGAAGTGCATGAAACATGGATGTGGTGCCTATCTGGCTTACGTGAAGGATGTGGATGCATCAGTACCACAATTATCCGACGTACCAGTTGTGTATGACTTTCCAGACGTGTTCCTAGAAGATTTACCACGTGTGCCACCGGACCACAAGATCGAGTTCTGGATCGACTTGATACCTGGTGCTCAACCTGTTGCCAAGGCACTGTATCGATTGGCTCATTCTGAGATGAAGGAACTGATGGTTCAGTTGCAAGAGTTGTTGGACAAAGGGTTCATTCGACCGAGTATCTCTCCCTGGGGTGCTCCGGTCTTGTTTGTAAAGAAGAAGAACAGTAGTATGAGAATGTGCATCGACTACCGTGAGTTAAACAAGTTGACGATGAAGAACTGATATCCACTACCCAGAATTAATGACTTGTTTGATCAGCTCCAAGGTGCCAGTTGGTTCTCGATGATAGATCTCTGATCTGGTTACCATCAGTTGAAGGTGAAGGAGCAAGATATCCCTAAAACACTTTTTCGCACGCGTTATGAACACTACGAGTTTCCCATTATGTCTTTTGGTCTAACTAACGCGCCAGCTGCCTTAATGGATTTGATGAACCGGGTGTGTCGGCCGATGTTGGATAAATCAGTGATTGTGTTTATCGATGATATCCTGATTTATTGGAAGAGTGAAGAAGAGCATGCCAGTCACATTCGTGAGGTATTGGAGACACTTAGAAGAGAGAAGTTATATGCTAAGTTCTCCAAGTGCGCTTTCTGGTTGCGCGAGGTTAAATTTTTAGGTCATGTGGTAAATTCTGAAGGGATCATTATAGACCCGGCAAAGGTGGAGGCGGTGATGCAATGGAAGACTCCAAAGATGCCATCCGAGATCCGCAGTTTCTTGGGTTTGGCTGGCTATTATAGAAGATTCATCCAAGAATTTTCCAAGATAGCCTCACCATTGACCAAGCTGACCCATAAGGATGTGAAGTTTGTATGGGGTTTAGAACAAGAGAGTGCTTTTGAGGAGTTAAAGACAAGATTGACTCAAGCTCCTGTTTTGACGTTACCTGAAGGGAATGAAGACTTGGTGGTCTATTCAGATGCTTCTTATTCAGGATTGGGTTGTGTGCTGATGCAACGGGGAAGGGTTATAGCCTATGCGTCCTGACAGTTGAAAATCCATGAGGCTAATTACCCTACTCATGACTTGGAGCTAGCGGCTGTGGTCTTTGCATTGAAGATTTGGAGGCACTACTTGTACGGGACGTAGTGCACTATCTTCATTGACCATAAGAGCTTGAAATACTTCTTTGAGCAGAAGGACCTTAATATGAGACAAAGGAGGTGGTTAGAGTTGATCAAGGATTAGGATTGTGAGATCCACTACCATCCGGGCAAGGCCAACGTAGTGGCGGATGCCCTTAGCCGAAAGGAGAGACCCGAGCCAATCCAGGTGAAAGCTTACCAGTTGGTGATGACCTCCGATGTGATGACACAGGTTAAGGAATTTCAAGATGAGGCACTGAAGGAAGACTGAATCAACTCTAAAAGAATGAAAGGTCTAGTCTCGGAGTTGTGTGAGAACACTCTCGGAGTTAGAACCCGCTTCGGGCGAATGTGGATCCCTCGTTATGGAGACCTACGGGGGAAAATCCTGGATGAAGCTCATAAGACTCGATACTCTATTCATCCCGATGCTACAAAGATGTATCATGATATGAAGAAAGATTACTGGTGGTTGGGTATGAAGCGTGATGTAGCGGAGTATGTGAGCAAGTGCCTTACTTGCTTGCAAGTGAAGGCTGAGCATCAGAAGTCATACGGGAAGATCCAACCTTTGGATATACCCGAGTGGAAATGGGAGCACATCACCATGGAATTCATTACAAAGTTACACATATGGCAAGAGGGTACGATGTTATATGGGTGATAGTTGACCGTTTGACGAAGAGTGCTCACTTTCTACCGATCCGCGAGACATATTCATCTGAGAGGTTGGCGGATCTGTTCATCAAAGAGATTGTGATGCGTCATGGTGTACCAGTGTCTATCATGTCTGACCGTGACACTCGGTTTACATCTAAGTTTTGGAAGAGATTTCATGATGCGATGGGGACAAGGTTGCATATCAGTACGGCTTATCATCCTCAGACGGATGGTCAGTCAGAGAGAACTATACAGACGCTTGAGGATATGCTCCGAGCGTGTGTCATTGATTTAGGAGGAAGTTGGGATGAACACTTACCGTTAGCTGAATTCTCATACAACAACAGTCATCATGCCAGCATTGGTATGCCACCATATGAGATGCTATACGGTAGGAAGTGTAGAACGCCCGTATGTTGGGGTGACATCGGAGAGAAGGAGTCGGGAAGCATTGAAGTGATCGAGGCTACGACTGAAAAGTTGGAGAAGATCAAGGCCTTTATGAAGGCGGAAAAAGATAGGCAAAAGTCGTATGCTGACAAGAGGCGTAGACCGATTGAATTCAAGGTGGGTGATAAAGTTATGCTGAAGGTTTCACCTTAGAAGGGGATCATTTGGTTCAGAAAGTGGGGTAAGCTGAGCCCGAGGTATATAGGACCTTTCCGAATCATTGCTCGAGTAGGAGAGGTGGCCTATAGGTTGGAGCTACCCGATGAGTTAAGTAGGATTCATCCAACATTCCATGTATCTCATCTGAGAAAATGCCTAGCTGATGAAGATATGATTGTACCACTGGAGGATATTGAGGTAGATGAACGGCTCAATTACGTAGAGCAACCAGTGGCAATCATTGACCGAAAAGAGAAGAGATTACGAAATAAAGTGGTTCCACTAGTGCGAGTACAGTGGAGGCACAGGAAGGGATTCGAGACTACGTGGGACCCCGAGGAAGAGATGAGACAACATTATCCACAACTGTTCGAGGAGTGACAGGTTTCGGGGACGAAACCTATATAAGGGGGGTGGACTTGTAACACCCGGAAATTTTTATAAAAAAAGAAGAGAAAAAGAAAAGAAAAAAGAAGTATAAATAAAGAAAGGTGAAATAACCCAAGTTGAGGGGTTAAAGTTGTGCAAGAGGCAAACTTTATTATAATTATGTTTAAAAAGTGGGCATGGCCGCCCACTCTTCCTGCTCACCAACTGCTTCGGCTGCAGAAGGGAAAAAAACAGAGTTTCCATCAGTTTTAGAGAGAAGAAGAAGAAGAATCAGCTTAAAGGTAAGTATTTGTGTGTTTTGTTCGGTTTGAGTTGAATTTTCAGCTTGTGGACCGAGTCTTATGTGTTTCTCTGCGTTTGGTTGGGTGTTTTTGGTGTGTTTAGGTGTTTGAACTCCAAGTGCTCTCGAGTTTGGAGGAGTTTTACTCGAAGGATGCTGTAGGTGAGTTCTAGATCCTCGGTTTTTATGTTTTAAACTTGTTTTGGGGCTAAAATGCATATAAATTATCAATTTACAAGTTTCAGTGTGTTGAACCGTATGTGTTACCCCTATTTTATGTGTGTATGGGTGCTTGTGAATGTTTGACTGAATCTTGTGGTTGTATGCTTGTTTTATGAGCTTAGTATGCTAGATTTGGGCTAAGAATATGTTAGGATGATGATCGGGAACTGAAATTAGTATAAGTTAGAACTGGTAACTGCCCATGCGCCTAAGTACCCATGCGCCTGGATATTACTCATGCGCCTGTATAGTACTCGTGCGCTTGCATAGTTCCCATGCGCCTAAATTTTTTGCCCATACGCCTAAGTGTTTGCTCATGCGCCTAAGTTTCCCGTACGCCCAATTACCCATGCGCCTGCATAGTACTCGTGCGCCTGCATAGTTCCCATGCGCCTAGGTTTTTTTGCCCATACGCCTAAGTGTTTGCTCATACGCCTAAGTTTTCCCATGCGCCCAAGTACCCATGCGCCTGCATAGTGCCCATACGCCTACATAGTGCTCATGCGCCTAAGTTGACTTAGAATATTTTTGAAACTTTGGGAAAAATGGAAATTTATGATTAAGCTCTGGAATGTTTTGGTGGGTTATGTTTGTTCATGTTATGCATGTTGTGGCCTGTTATTGATGTTCCTTATTACGTATAATTATGTGACTTTACGTGGTGTGTTAATGCTCTTATACGTAAAGTATTATCATAAACGAAGCTGAAGATTAAAGATAATGAAAAGTGAAACATAACGGATGAATGAAAGTCTTGCAAGCAAATTTAAAGAGGTTCACAACTCAATGAATAGTTGTTAGCTCAACTGTGTACAATGTAGCATGCGATCTTGGCTAACCCATGAGGGTGTACACACAGGGGGGGTCAGTCTTGGTGACTGATCTATACGTGCGAAACGGGATCCTTGTCGCTTAACCCCAAGACTGAGGTGGCTTCATGCCCAATGATGGGGTATAGCTTATGACAGGATCTAGATAGAAGTGAAAGATAATGAAAAGTGCGAAATGAATGATTATAAACGATGAAAAAAGATAATAATGATATTATCAAGATGTATGTATGTTATGTGATCACGAATGAAAGTAAAGAAAATGTTTTTACTAAAGGTAAAGTATTTTATTATTTAAAACTAGAATTCACTCAGCAACGCTAACTTTTTATGCATTTTCAGTTGGCAGGTAGTTTGTTGCTGAGGATGGCACGACGGTGAAGCTACTTGGCGGGCAAAGACTGGCATCCATCTCATGCAATAATAATGATGTTGTTTTGTAATACAACTAAGTGATATTTTGTAATCTTTTAAATGACGATGTATTACTTGGAAAATGTATTTATTAAAGCATGAAATGGTTTTTGATGAATTATTCCGCTGTAATATTTTATTTACTTAATAAATCTTAATATGTTTTGATATAAATTAGGTTGTGATTGACTAACTGTGGGGTTCCCGGGAACGAAGCCTTACAAAAACATAAATACATCCATGCATATATGTTTAACGCTCATATCTAACCCTATGGGAAACTAACTCTAGTCTCACCTTGTAGAACATTCACACAACTTGTATCAAAAATAACAAAATATATAAATTTGAAAAAATAAATAATATATTTCACTATATGTACATAAATACTGATTTAACAACTTCTGACGAGTCCAAGAAGTTTAGACTTGTAATATGCTTCACAAGATCAAATCAAATCTCAAATGTAAACTAGAATCATGCAATTGCGAAAGGAGATTATCATCAAGAACTGGATTTGTTAAAGGATCTTTTACATAAATCGGTGATATTGTGTTGTCATTGTCTTAAAATCATTTTGTGTAATATCATGTATACACATTATATTTCTAATCTTTTCTTGCTTATAAGACTAGGTTGGTAGCCTAGGTATTCCCCATTTAGCTTTCAAAACTCCAAAAGCTCGCTCGACATCTTTCCTCACCAATTCGTGTACTTTATTGAACTTCTTTTCTTTTGGATCATTTGGATATAGGAACGATTTAACAAATGTAGACCACGTAAGGTAGATACCATTAGTAAGATAGTAGTCGCATTTGTATCGTCAGCCGTTGACATGAAATGGAAACTTTGGTGCTGCTCCATGCATCTCGTCTGTATATATCGAAGAACATAGATGTTGTTGCTCGAATAGGAGACAAAAAAGAATCCATGCTAAAACCACATATCATTTGAAGTTGATGCTTCGAGCTTTATAGTCGTGTATTGGTGATCACCTCGCATATATTGGCCTGGCAAACTGGTCGGGCACATTCTCCATGTCCATTGTGTTAAGCCAATGCTTCCAACCATCCTTAGAAGGCTATGCTTTATCTCATGGGCATTGTATAATACTTCCATGTTGTTCGTTGTCCGTCTATGTAGAAACTCATCATCATATAAAATAGTTATTGAATTACAGAAGTATTCCAGACATTCTCGGGAAGCCCTATAGGCTATAGCTAAATACTCATCATATTCGTCAGGAGGATTACCAGTTGCTAGTTATTGACTACTAATGTGCAATTTTGTAATGGTGTTAAACTCTTTTTCATCCTCACGTCTAGCTTCTCTTGAAACCATTGAAAACTACTTTAATATCTCCACCAATTTTTTGAAACAATGACTTCCACGCCCGAAACCGAGGTTGAAACTTAACTTCATTTAGACCCTTTAGAGCTTTTTCAAGATCAGGAGGTATGTACTTCTTTCACTATGATGTTGTATCTTTAACTTTTGCTTGGGCAACAATATCGTTAAGAATTGGAGACTACTTGAAATGCCCACTTGCTCAAACCGAATTCATGTTTCAGATCAGGTGGAAAAATTAATTTATGGTTCGTTGTGTTGAAAATGTTATAATATCACAATAATTAACACAAGATTAGTGTTATAACCTTAAGAACTTTAAAGAGAATTGCAAGAGCAAGAAGAAGAGAAATGTATAACTTATGAAAGTGTATACAAGAGGTGCATCTTCTCCTCTACATTGAGGTGGTATTTATACTACAAAGATCAATCATTTTGGTAGACAAGTAAAACTATTTAGCATAGTAAACTTATCTACAAGTTTGACAAAGAGTTCATCCACTTGCTATGGTAATAATTCATAATACTCTCCCTTGGATGACACTTTTCAAACTTCAAGAGTTTAAGTACTGCCTCATTAAAAACCTTGCTAAAGAAAAACCCAGTGGGAAAAAACCTTAGCTAAGGAAAAAAGAGTGCAGCTTATAACTCCCCCTCAAATTGTCTTCTGTAGATCATCACATTGTGTGTACGTGCCGCATGCCAATATCATAAACATGTTTTCTGAAAGTTGTTTTTGGAAGTGCCTTTGTGAAAAGATCAGCTGAATTATTGCTAGATTGAACGTATCTCATTTCAACTTGTTTATCTTTAATAAGGTCTTGAGTGTATGAAAAGAATCTTGGTGGTATATGTTTTGTTCTGTCACTTTTGATATACCCTTCTTTCATTTGTGAGACACAAGCTGCATTATCTTCATAGATTGGTGTTGCATTTCTATCTTTCTCCAATCCACAAGAAGTTAATATAAGTTGTGTCATAGATCTTAACCATACACATTCTCTTGAAGCTTCATGTAGTGCAATGACTTCAGCATAATTTGAGGATGTCGCAACGAGTGTTTGTTTCTGAGAGCGCCATGAAATCGCAGTTCCTCCATTCTTAAATATGTATCCCGTTTGAGATTTTGCTTTATGAGGATCAGATAAATAACCTGCATCTGCATAACCAACCAACCCTTCTTTTGAATTATTAGGATAAAACAAGCCTAAATCAATAGTACCTCGAAGATATCGAAAAATATGTTTAATCCCATTCCAGTGTCTTTTAGTAGGGGCTGAACTAAATCTTGCTAACAAATTAACTGCAAAAGAAATGTCAGGTCTCGTACAGTTAGTAAGATACATAAGAGCTCCAATTGCACTGAGATATGGTATCTCTGGACCAAGGACCTCTTCATTATCTTCGCAAGGACGAAATGGATCATTATCAACATTGAGTGATCTAACAACCATCGGTGTGCTTAAAGGATTTGCTTTGTCCATATTGAAACGCTTTAAGAGTTTCTCAGTATAAGTCGACTGATGTACAAGTATTCCATTATGCATATGTTCAATCTGCAAACCAAGACAATATTTGGTTTTTCCAAGGTCTTTCATTTCAAATTCTTTCTTTAAAAGAGCAATTGTTTCATTAATTTCCTTTTGCGTCCCAATTATATTTAGATCATCAACATACACAGCTATGATCACATATCCTGATGTTGTCTTCTTAATGAAGATGCATGGACAAATAAGGTTACTTGTGTATCCTTTACTTGTCAAATAATCACTCAAACGATTATACCACATCCGTCCAGATTGTTTGAGTCCATACAAGGATCTTTGTAATTTGATGGAATACATTTCCTTAGGCTTTGAGTTTAATGATTCGGGGAATTTAAAACCTTCAGGAATTTTCATATAGATGTTACTATCTAGTGATCCATACAAGTAAGCTGTGACAACATCCATAAGACGCATCTCTAAATTTCTAGAGACTGCAAAGCTGATTAAGTATCTAAAGGTTATTGCATCCATAACAGGGGAGTATGTTTCCTCATAATCAATCCCTGGCCTTTGTGAAAAACCTTGAGCTACAAGTCTAGCTTTATACCTTGTAACTTCATTTTTCTCATTTCGTTTTCGTACAAAAACCCATTTGTACCCTACAGGCTTTACGGACATAGGAGTAATAACAATAGGTCCAAACACCTTTCGTTTGTTAAGTGAATCTAATTCAGCTTGCATAGCTCCTTTCCATTTATCCCAATCATGTCTATTTTGACAATCACTAACTGATTTTGGTTCAGGATCATCATCTCCACTCATGATGTCACTTGCTACGGAATAAGAAAATATTTCATCAATACCTTCCATTTCATCTTGATTCCATAAGATATGTGTGTGACCATAGTTAATTGATATTTCTTTGTTAGTTTCATCCAAATCCTCCTCATGAGAGGTTTTGGTATTAAGCGTTTCATCAAGATCATTCACTTTATTGTCAACTTCCTTTTCAAGAGTTTTTCTTTTTCGAGGATTTTTATCCTTGGAACCGATTGGTCTTCCTCGTTTCAAATTGTTTAGTTACTGGATCAAGATACAATTAGCAGCTGGTATATGAGACTTAGTAACTCTGCTTGTATCAGTAAATGCATCAGGTAATTGATTTGCAATTTCTTGCAAGTGTATTATCTTTTGAACCTCTGTCTCACATTGTTTAGTTACTGGATCAAGATACAATAATGAAGGAACATACCATGATACATCATTTTCTTGTTTTTTCTTTTCTCCCCCTAATGCCGGGAAAACTGACTCGTTAAAGTGACAATCAGCAAAACGTGCTGTAAATACATCACCCGTTAAAGGTTCAAGATATCTTATGATGGAAGCTGATTCATATCCAACATATATTCCCAACCTTCTTTGAGGACCCATTTTTATACGTTGTGGTGGTGCAATAGGGACGTATACAGCACACCCAAAAATTCTAAGGTGGGAAATGTTTGGCTCATTGCCAGAAACAAGTTGTAAGGGAGAGTATTTAAGATTTGCACTTGGTCTCACACGAATTAGTGATCCAGCATGAAGAATTGCATGACCCCAAATAGACACAGGGAGTTTTGTCCTCATTATTAATGGTCTAGCTATTAGTTGTAGACGTTTGATTAACGACTCAGCTAAGCCATTTTGTGTGTGTACATGAGCAACAGGGTGTTCAACAATAATTCCTACAGACATGCAATAATCATTAAAAGCATGTGATGTGAATTCACCAGCATTATCAAGTCTCACCCTTTTAATAGTATAATCAGGAAAATGTGCTCGTAATTTGATAATTTGTGCAAGAAATTTTGCAAATGCTACATTACGAGTTGATAACAAACAGACATGAGACCATCTACTTGACGCGTCTATCAAAACCATAAAGTATCTGAATGGTCCACATGGTGGATGAATTGGCCCACATATGTCTCCTTGAATTCTTTCAAGAAACAGAAGTGATTCCTTTTCAATTTTTACAGGCGAAGGCCTTGTAATTAATTTCCCAAGAGAACAAGATGTACACAAAGGAATTTTATTCGATTGTGGGATCTTTTGATATTTCAATGGGTGCCCATGAGTGTTTTCAATTATTCTTCTCATCATTGTAGATCCTGGATGGCCTAATCTGTCATGCCATAAGTTAAGTGTTTCAGGATCACAAAATTTTTCTTTAACTGCCATATATGCCTGAGGCACATTAATGTGTGTATAATGTAAACCAGACTGAAGCATTGGCAGTTTTTCTAATATTCGATCTTTGCTTATGATATGCAAATATTTTTCACTATCAACAGTCTTTGACTGAGTATCATATCCATTATGATATATGTTTTTAAAACTCAACAGATTTCTTGTTGATTTTGGGGAAAATAAAGCATTTTCTATTATAAGCTTTGTACCATTTGGTAATGCTAAATTAGCTTTTCCCACTCCTTCTATCAGGTCTGTAGGTCCTGATATTGTATTAATGATTCCTTTTGTTGGTTTAAGCTCAAAAAAATATTTCTTAGACCTAAGTATAGTATGTGTGGCTCCACTATCCGCTATACATATATCTGCTTCATTTGTTTGATCTTGCGCTCCAATGATGTTCATTTTAATCTTGAAAGTATAAAAAAAATTAATAAGTGAATAACGACGATATTGTTATATTTTAACGAGAACTTTATTTAATTGAAAGAAAACATTACATGAAGAAAAATACATAATTAATAAATATGAAAACACTTAATTGTTGCATATAACTATTATGGTCAAGCAACATGTGTTTCAGAGTTCCATGTCAAAGTCTGCAGTGTTCAACTCAACGTTGAGATTATCAAAATTATCAACATGGTTCACTTCCTTCTCTTTCCTTTTAAGAGAGGCTTGGTATAGCTCACATAAATGTGGAGCTGTGCGACAAGCCTTTGACCAGTGGTTTGTGCTACCACATCTAAAACAGGAAGTGCTATTGTTTTCGGACCTACCAGCTTCATTCCCTTTGTGTTGGTTAAAATTGTTATTTTGTGGAGCGTGGTAATTGATTGTTCTTTGATTTCTACCACGGCCATATCCACGGCCACGACCACGTCCACGGCCACGACCACTTCCACGACTATAAAAGTTACCTCGGTAATTATAATTACCCTTGAAAGAATGGTTGCGACCATTAGGGTAACTTTTATCAACAGAACCACGACCACGACCTTTTCCCCACTTTCTTCCAGAGTTTTTAGTAGCAACATTAACTTCTGGAATTGCTAATGATCCCGTGGGACGAGCTTGATGATTTTTCATCAAAAGCTCATTATTTTTTTCTGCTACAAGAAGGAATGAATTTAAATCAGAATATCTTTTAAACTTTTGCAACCTATATTGTTGTTGCAAGTTTATATTTGATGCATGAAATGTGGAGAAAGTTTTCTCCAACATATCTTCCTCAGTAACATTTTGTCCACAGAATCTGAGGGTCGAGCATATCCTGAACAAAGCAGAGGTGTACTCGTTTACCTTTTTGAAATCCTGGAACCTGAGATTGTTCCATTCATCTCTAGCAGTGGGAAGCAGAACTTCCCTTTGGTGATCAAATCTGCTTTTTAAATCTTTCCATAAAATATATGGATCTTCACAATTTGAATATTCAAATTGTAACATTTCATCAATATGCTTATGTAAAAAGACATCAGCTTTCGCTTTGTCTTGTTCCGAGCAAGCATTTCCCTCTTGTATAGTTTCTAAGACACCCATGGATTTAAGATGTCTTTTTACGTGGGCCGTCCATGGCATATAGTTTTCTCCATTGATATTAAGAGCTGGGAATTCAATTTTTGCAATGTTTGACATTTTTGTTTGCTAAACAAGAATTAAGCAAATAGTAAGATAATTATTAGAATCCATATATATCAATAAGCATTGCGATACAATAAAGCGGTAGAGCTATAAACAAATATAGAAATAAGAAAAGTTTAAATTCTTCAGGTGGTAGTTCAGCAATGGGGATAAGAATTAAAATGAGCATTATGGTTGCCAGTACTAAAACCGGGTGTATCATCTTTGAAAAGTTACCTTGGATAAACTTGAGAAAAGAGATAATCTGTTTATTGAAAATAGGTTGATAGTGGTCAATTTATAGTTTAAAATTATAACCGTTTTGTAACGGCTATGTACAACGGCTATATAACCGTTTATAACGGCTAATAACCGTCGTGTGTGTATATATCGACAACAGTTTTAAATAAAATAGATAAGTATAATATTATGTTATAAAAACATGTATGTAGTTTATAAAAACAATAGAGAATAAGAACGACAGGTTAGAATAAGACGTTAGTACGAATAAACATAATCAAAATGTTAGTTGTATAAAGTTAGTTGACATATAAAGAAATGTTAGTTGCATAACTAAAGAAAAAGTTAGATGCATAAGTAAATGTTAGTTGCATAAGTAAAAGTTAGATGCATAAATAATATGTTAGATGAATAAGTAAAAGTTAGTTGACATAAAATAAAATGTTAGTTGCATAATCAAAAGTTAGATGCATAAATAAAAGTTAGCTTGTTAGTAGTCCCATGGTTATCAAGATGTCCATAATATGATCTCCTTTATGCTTATTTTATTTATCTTAGTTATCTTCTCAATATAAGATATTATATATTATTACTTAATGAAGTCCTTACCTTAATTAATGGATGACTTTGTGCTTTATTGATCTTCTTGATTAGAGTTTAAGAGCTCTCGTGCTGATAACGTGTTATAATATCACAATAATTAACACAAGATTAGTGTTATAACCTTAAGAACTTTAAAGAGAATTGCAAGAGCAAGAAGAAGAGAAATGTATAACTTATGAAAGTGTATACAAGAGGTGCATCTTCTCCTCTACATTGAGGTGGTATTTATACTACAAAGATCAATCATTTTGGTAGACAAGTAAAACTATTTAGCATAGTAAACTTATCTACAAGTTTGACAAAGAGTTCATCCACTTGCTATGGTAATAATTCATAATAGAAAAGAAATTTTGTGAGAAAATAGGTAAGTTTTCACAGTAGGTTCTTAGTATTGTTGTGAGTATATTCTCTATATTATGTGGTTGTGAGTGGACGATAAAAAAGTGATATTGTTTATCTACATATTTAGAGAAAACATTGTTCACCCTTGTAATTTTTTTAAGATTTTTAAAAATAGTTGTAAGTGAAGAAGAGAAAAAAAACAGTGATAGAAAGAAGAAGTTATGTGAGAGTATAAATTTGTATTTTTGGTGTAAAAATTGAAATGTAAATGAGATATATATGGTATAATCAATTTTTTATCAATAATTAACGGTCCATTGACCGTTTGACAACAGTAAAAAAAAATCGGAAAAGAAAAAACAAAGAAAAAAAGCTAGCCGATTTGACAAACTGGTTAAGTGGCGACGGTGTTGTCGATCGATCCGATGTGATAGGCTTGCCAAAGATGCCTGGAGTACCCTATTTAACACTATCAATTCTACTTTAGTTATTGATTGTTGTTAAGTTCATCATGTTTCTGTGCTCTATTTTCAACCAAGGTTACAGATAATGGTTTATTTCTTTATTTTTTTTTTCTTAGCAGTGTTGATCATCCAATGTATTTATTTCTTACAAATACTTTGTGAATCATACTTGATTAAACCTTTCAAATTGGAACACCTAACTTTCCCATGTTACCTTCGTCTACTTTGTAGTTTTTAAGACCACTTCTTTTTGTGTTGTTTTTCTGATTGTCTTCTGTCTTGTAACAGACAATTGAAGTAAGGTCGTTTTCATAATCTAACTCTATGCTTGACAACTTTATCCGTAACAAACTATTGTTTGTACACAAAAACACGTTGTCTCACTCTTCATTGTAATCGTTGAAAACCATGTAATAAACAAACAAACAAACGCCTGCTTACATTAAAAATACAGTACATATACAAGGTTTGAAAAAAGGCATCTAAAAGCCGGCGTAAGACTACATTCTACAAGATGCTTTAATGGTTCATTTGTCTCATCTATTATGTAAAAACTTAATGTTAAAAAAGTAACACTCCTTTTACAAGATATGGATTAACCACTCCCTATCTAAAATCAATTATCTAATATTGTACTTAGCTATGTACCAGTATGATTAAAAATAATTTAATTTCTGTAACTATTGAAATTTCTTAAGTATTTAATATACGTAATTTAGATAAAATTTTCCTCTCACTATCAGAAAGTAATAGATTATTTTGATTTTTCTTTCATATTTCTTATGTAGCCTTATATGTAAAATAAAGAAACCGAATTATTACTATTTAATACTAGAGATTATATTTCTTTCAAGTTGATTGCAAATACTCAATACTAAAAACTACTAAATATTGTTAGCATTCCCTCTCAAGCAAAATGCTCAGTGTTTGACTTGAAACAATTTTTTTTTCAACGAGTATGTAAGAAACCGCTATGATAAGTTGGATATTGAAGACAATGTAAGATTTTCTTCTCTATTTTTTCTTCGTTGTGGTCTTCTTCTATGTTTCTCTTGTGAGGAGGAATGTAATAGATTATGAAATTAAATTTTCCATTCATTTTAAAACAACAATTCATAAGCTTATATATAAAATAACCAAGGATTAAGGGTGAGGGGAGCTAGGAGTGTGCACGGTGTGGTTAAGACCATTTACGATACCAAAACCGCGAGTACGGTTACTACCATTTTCAAAACCGAAACCGCAACCAATACTTTGGTTAACCACACTTTGGTTAATCGATGATTATGGTTAATTATTGCTAATTAACTAAATTATTTAACATATGCTTTTAAACTAAAATTTTAACTAATAGATTATTGTTAGGCTAGGTTTGAACCAACTTTACACGGGTGTCCATGATCCAGTTTGCTTTTAAGATCCCACCGAAGTCGGAGTGTGCATACAACAATGCGTGCACACATCTTGCATTAGTATTGCTTATCTAGAAGGTTCCTTCTATACATAACGGGATCCCATTATGTAAATATATTTTTATAAATGTAAAACAAAAAGATTAACATATGAAATTCTAGTAAATCATGAGTAGTATTCTAAATTTATCGTACATTAATGTCATTCGGGTTCGGTGCGGTTAATTCGGTTAATGTGTACAACAAAATCGAAACTGAACCGTAATGTGCGGTTAATTGGTTATGTCTTAACCGGATTGTAGTTTATTTGTTCAGTTCGGTTAGTGTGGTTTATTCGGTTATGATTCAATGAAATCAATATTTGCTCACCTCTAAAGGAGCGCATCTTTCTATCTCTAACCATTCTAAACCTCTCTCCTACATGTAAACGTTACATAGATTTTTCTAGTTCCCTTTCCTACACCATCCCCAACGGATTGTATACACCTTTCAACCTTCCTAATTTTTCCTTAGTTAACTTAATTTAATATTAATAAATTAATTGAATAACTTTTAATTTATTCATTTTTAACTAGTATTTCATGAAATAAAAAAATATAAGACTAGACACAATAAATAAAATACAATTAGATAAAACTTAAAAAAAGATAACTATTTATATAAAGATGAAATGTGTTCGTGCTCGATGTGGTTGATGAGATCGTCTCAAAGACTATCGTGAGTGTCACAACATTGCAACTCAAGAAGAATGTTATTATCAAGTTCATCAACAACTAGAAGATCTTGAATATCCTCGAGACACTAGAGAATTTATGTTTATTTATTTTAGATTAATCATCAAAACTTGATGAAGATGAACTAATATCTGATGAAAAGTTTTGACCTCATTTTTGAGAAAGTGGGGAGAATGTTAATAAAATTTTATGTGGGAAAATATGACGAACATATGTGCATACTAGGTTAGAAAATCATATATTACATGTTGGTATAAAAAACATTACAATGACTTGATATATCAAAAACAATGAAAGAAAGACAAAGTTTTGTTAAAGTGATTTTGAAGATGTTGATGCCATTATGGAGTTGAGGAATATAGAATTTGTGGAGAATTAAAGCATAGTTATTACTTTAAAATTTAAGTTGAATTATTTAAATTTACATCTAATTAATATAAAATTATAGAAGTTAATAGTAAAAAGATCATGTAATAAATTTTTTTAATAAAATAAATCAAAATGGGTATATATGATATTTTTATAATTTGAAAATGGTATACATGATTTTCATATTTTGTTTGCGTATATATGATATTAAATAAATTTACATGGGATATATGCTTAAAAGATTTATGTTGATATTTTTGTATTTGATAAGGAAAGAAAAGTGGTGATGAAAGAGAATTTATGAAGAGCTAACTACACAAATATCTCTGTGGTAAGATCGGTTATCAAGTTAGTTTTTAAGTATATTTTATTAAAATTTTTTACAATAAGTATGATAAGTTATAACAAATTTGTCTTTAGGCTAGACGGAGGTTAATGTTTTTTATTAAGTTAGTGTAAAATTACTGTTATATCCTTGTATATTAAAAAATCTAAATATAAAAAGAATAAAAACCCTAAGAATGCCATGGGCCCATAACCTTACATCATTTCTTGATTTCTTCTTGACGCTCCTCCAAACAGGTCAACTTCATCACCCACCACCATCGTGGCCTAAACAACAGCATCGCCACTTCCATCGCTGGAACCCTCCCCTCCTTGTTTGTTAGTGATATGGTGTCGAAAGATGGCTTCAGTTGACTATCACCCACCACAACACCGCCCAATCCGTTCGACTCTTCCTAGATCACTATCTCTTTCCTCAACCCACCATCACCGTTGCTTCATCTTAATCCGCCACCACCGTTCCATCGTCACCCTACCAACACCACCTACACCCTTAAATCCATATCACCTCTTTTCTTCCTTAACGTACCATCTTGGTCTTCACTTGTTGTTTAAACATCCTAAATTAAAGGACTAGCAGTACCGGCGACAGCAACGACTGTGTCACCACATACTCACTTGAATCTCATGAGTTTTCTATATATATGTTGGTGGTAGTCAGTGGAGGAGGTGGTCGATAGTGGTAGAGGCGGTGGCGGCGATGATGTTGATGATGAATTAAGGTTTAAAGTTATGTATTTATAAAAAGGGTCGCTGTTTTAACTATTTTTGATTATATAATTAATTTTAGTTTTAATTTGTATTTTTATATCAAGGACAATTCGATCAATTTATATTAACTTAACAATAAAAGGTAACGACATTTAAAGACACGGACAAATTTGTTATAACTTAACATATTCAGTGTAAAAACTTGTAATAAATGATATTTTAAGACTAAATTTGAAAATGAGCCTTATCAGAGGGACTATTTGTGTAACTAACTTTTATATGAATGTAAATATAAAAGATTTGCTAATTAAAAGAGAAGATTAAGGACAAAAATACGCTGGAAATTGAAATTAGAGTCACAGAAAAATGACACATGTCATACAATGTACTTACTTATTATATAGTATATAAAAAGATATAGATATTATAGATGTAGGTGAATTAAAATTGTTTTCTGTACAGCTAATGGTTGAATACGAGAGGGGTAGAGACGGTCAACTATCAAAAGGCTATGGATGATATAGACATACATAACCCATGAAACAAAATAGCTTTTATTGGTAGTCAAGGGGGTGTGACGTGTTCTCGTTGTTACCTACACTAGATCCACACTCACCCGCCTCCACTTCACTTACCGAATGAGTCATCACATGAAAATACTTTTTAGTACTACTAATTATTTGACTTTAAAAGTGCTTTTAACTACTCATTACTAATTTTACTTATTAATCTTTATATTAGATTTCTAACTTTGCTTTTGTTAGTTTTTTTCAATTATAAAGAAGATAATAATTAATATCAGGGTGAAGCTTCATTAGGATGGTGCTTTCCTTTTTTTTTTTTGTTTCTAGTGTTAATTTTTGTATTGGTAGTTTAAATTTATATATATATATATATATATATATATATATATATATATATATATATATATATATATATATATATATATATATATATATATATATATATATATATATATATAGTAACGTGTCCGCGTGATGTGGCGCGTGCAACACTTTTCATTATGGTACTCGTCTCTGGTTAGTTTTATATTTAAAAATCTGAATTCCTTTTTTTAAGCATATTGTAACATACATAGTAAAAATTATATATAATTAAAGATACAAGGGTCTAAGTGTAAATAAGTTTAACGTTTTACTTTTTTAGTAGCTCTAGAAAGACATAATTACCCTTATTAAATTGATTTTTTGAGTTGTACCTTGTCCTTAAAATTTACAAATCTCTTAACTTTGGCTAAAATCCTTCATTCGTGCATTATAATATAGTGTATATATATATATATATATATCATTCAATCATCATTTATGTGTATTAGAATATCAAGACCATTAAACTAATTTGTGTAGTTATTAACCTTGTTTTTAACGGAATGTTTTCTACATTTAGTTCATGCATGTATGGCTGGACGTCAGCCTTGAAGCTATCCCAATCCAACCTCGATTAACTACAGATGGATTGAAACCAACATAGCTTACCACCTTTTTACATCTTTATCCATGTTAACATCTAAATAATCCAATCCTAAACAATAACCAAGTTAGTCGCCGGAAAAAATCAACGATTAATGACATCATACTCAAAAGAAATTTCGAAATTAGCTCTCTGTGCTAACTAAGGGATGGAATTATTACCTTAACAATCAACAGAAACAACCCGGAAGGAGTGATAGTAGACGATTATATGACCGAACGATGCCGCGAAACAGGAGTCGAACAATAATCGTAACGATTCAGACGATCACTTAGTGCCTGATGCTCCTGATTTAGGTACTCAAAAGGAATTTAGCGGACTACTCAATACGATTTTGTTTATCATCAACAGGGTTAGATAAGTTACCTTAACAACCAATTACATAACCAATCTAGTCCGAGCTTTAAACTACTCGGAACCGTCGACAGAGTAGGGATCAAAACGGTGAGTTTCAATACACGTGTTAAATAAATAAAATATTAGTATAATAAAAATTTATTAATTATAAAACGATATTCTAATATATGATATGACTGAAAATTACATATGAGTAAACACTATAAGTAATAAATCAATGATATCAACTTTTTAAACTTTTGTTTTAAAATTTTTCCAAAAAATAAATAAATAAACAATTTGTTCTAAAACAAAATGTAAAAAAATATCATTTTAAAAGTTTCTTATTATAACTTTCAATTTTAATTATTTTTTGTTTTTAAAAATGTTACTTTTTAAAAATATCATATTTAAAATATATTGCATTTTAAAAATACTTTGATGTTTAAAAAAGTTTCTTATTTTAAAAATATTTGTTTCTATAAAAATAACATTAATAAAAGATCTTTTTCTTAATTTATTAAAAAACTATTTTAATCTAAAAAATGTTAAATAATTCCATTAGTAATTAAGGTAACTATTTAATATGCGAGAGAAGCGGGAAAATTTTGGTGAGAAGGATTATAATGCTGCCTCGTGTCCTACCAAGTTACTCTTTTATTAGAATAAGAAGATAAGTAAAGTAATTTCAATAATTACAAATACACATAGATTTATAATTTATATTTTTTCAATTATCAAACCCGTGTAATCCATGAAATTTTTAATACTAAAAGTGTATTTATATTACCTCTTCTTGTCATCCTTTTCCGTGGTCCTCTCACGTCAAAGGTTACATTACACAGATTTATATATTCATCTTATAGTAACGTGACCGCGCGATGCGGCGTGCGATATTTTTTATTATGGTACTCGTGTCTGGTTAGTTTTATATTTAAAAAACTGAATTCCTTCTTTTAAGCATATTGTAACAAACATGAAAAAAATTATATATAATTAAAGATACAAGGGTCTAAGTGTAAATAAATTTAAAGTTTTACTTTTTTAGTAGCGTTAGAAAGACATAATTACCCTTGTTAAATTGATTTTTTAGGTTGTACCTTGTGCTTAAATTTTACAAATCTCTTTACTTTGGCCGGAATCCTTCATTCGTGCATTATAATATAGTATAGATTTTATTATGGTACTCGTGTCTGGTTAGTTTTATATTTAAAAAAACTGAATTCCTTCTTTTAAGCATACTGTAACAAACATGGAAAAAATTGTATATAATTAAAGATACAAGGGTCTAAGTGTAAATAAATTTAAAGTTTCACTTTTTTAGTAGCGTTAAAAAGACATAATTACCCTTGTTAAATTGATTTTTTAGGTTGTATCTTGTGCTTAAATTTTACAAATCTCTTAACTTTGGCCGGAATCCTTTCTTCGTGTATTATAATATAGTATAGATATATATTAGTGGGGTGAGGTTATTCTACAAAGTGTATTTTTACTACAAAGTGTGAGAAGACACAAGAGGCTAAAAAAGTCATAAAAAAATTATATCTCACAATCTAAATTTAATTTAAAAAAAGTACTTTGTAGTCTCTGTTCCTCTCGTTGTCCTCTTTTAGAAAAAAAAATAAAAAATAATTAAATAAAATTCATTGTCTTTTATAATGACACAATAACGTAATTGTGCCTTTCAGAATGACACAATGACGTCATTGTGCCTTTCATAATGACACAATGACGTCATTGTGTCTTTCATAAATGACACAATAAATAACGTTAATTTTTTTTTATTTTATTTTATTTTTTTATTTTTTGTTTATTTTTTTTCTTAGTGAGAACGGCTAGGGGAACAAAAGCTAGGAATTACTTTTTTGAAATTCGATTTAGATTGTGAGATATAATTTTTTTTGTGACTTTTTTTGACCATTGTGTTTTCTCACACTTTGTAGCAAAAATACACTTTGTAGCAAAAATACACTTTGTATTTGAACCTCACAATCTAAATCGAATTTCAAAAAAGTGATTCTGAGCTTTTGTTCCCCTAGCCGTCCTCACTAAGAAAAAAATAAATGAAAAATAAAAAAAAATAAAAAAAATTAACGTTTTTTTATTGTGTCATTTATGAAAGACACAATAACGTCATTGTGTTATTATGAAAGACACATTGACGTCATTGTATCATAAAAGAAACAATTAATTTTTTTTTATTTTTTTTCTGAAAGAGGACGACGAGAGGAACAGAGACTCCGAAGTACTTTTTGAAATTCGATTTAGATTGTGAGATATAATTTTTTTTTGATTTTTTTAGACTTATTGTATCTTCTCACATTTTGTAGCAAAAATACATTTTATAGAATAACCCCACCCTTAATATATATATATATATATATATATATATATATATATATATATATATATTAAATTCGCCCACACCATTTTCATTAATTAGTACAAGCTTCGTCACTGAGTGATATGAATATTAAAAGGTACATCAATATAAGATAAATTTTATTGTTTATAATTTTATGATATTCGTTTCCGCAAATAACATACAAACTAAATTTTTACTTAGGTCTTATAATCTAACTATGTGTTAACATTTGGATGACCGTTTTTAAATTTTTTTAATTAATATAAACCAAACTAAATTTGTAATTGAGTTTGTTGTAACATTAATTTAACATATGGATGGATGTAAAGAAACTTTCTTCACGATTAGCTATGCATTTGTCATTACAAACCATACAACATTTCTTTAGAGAAAAACTATCATAAAATATATATTTTCTGAAACGACATTTGTGACTCACAGTTTAAATTAATTATGTAATGCAACGTAAGTGATATAATAAATTAGCTAGTTGATAAATTATTTTTTCTGTGAACTTAAAATGATGTAAAGGGTTTCAGATGCTCTCTCGTGTTCCCTAAATGAGACAAATCCCGTAAACAAGACAAACAATAGTTGTTTTGAATAGTAATTAGTTGAACTTTTATGGTGTATCTCAATTGACTTAAAACACTTGATGCGAAGGAGATGCTAAATTAGTGATTCAAACTTTGCGAGTATTTAAATAAGAATATAATACTAAAAGTTATAGTTTATTCATTATATACATCTAATAGCTTTAGTTACCCGTGTATTACACGAAAGTGTAAAAAGTTAATTATTAAATAACATAAAAATAAAAATAAAATTAAGTGTGTTATATATTAAATATGACATAACAACTTTTGATTATAAGGTTACAAATGAACAAAACATCCTTGTAAACTATATTTGTAGTAACATTAGTAGGTTTACACTCATTATCTAAAGATAAAAACTTCAATCAATCTTTACTCTTAACTTGTGACAAGATGCCATAAAGCTAATCATGCGTAAAAATAGGCTCTTTCAAGTATAAACCGACACTTGACAGAGATTGACCTTAACTTTTGTTTATTGTCATAGCGAAATATATAGTCAAAGAAAACTGTCTTCTTTTAGACTTAAAAGGAATACTTTTGACAGGTCAAATCGTGAGCTAGATATGAGTGGGTGTGAGGATATTAGTATGAAGAAATTAAGATTTAAATAATATACACTGAAAAGTTATGTGCAATAATTAAATCAATTTCGAATTATTTTGACCCTGTAATCAAATATAAATATATAGTATTGAATCGGGTTGGATCGGGCTATAAATGTTCATAATATCTCTTATTAGTTGTTGATTATTATTTATTTAATACTAACTTTAATAAACCTGTGTATTATGCAGATTTGAAAAAATAAAATATTAAATATAAATTTTTTTATGAAGTATAAAATGATAATCTAAAATAAGATATGACTAATATTACATATGAGTAATAACTATAAGTAATAAAATAATGATATCAATTTTTAAACTTTTTTTCAAAAAAAGTTAAACAGTTTTTTCAAAACAAACCGTATTAAAAATATATTTTTAATTTTTTTTATTATAACTCCTAATTTTAATTATTTTTAATTTATAAAAAAATTACTTTTTAAAAATACTAATTTTAAAATATTTTATATTTTAAAAAAATTTAGATGTGTTAGAAAAAAAATTTAATTGTATAAAAAATTATTTTCTAGAAATAACATTAATAAAAAGACATATTTCTTAATTTATTTAAAAAATTAATCTAAAAAAATTAAAATTATTTAATATTTCTTAATTTATGTAATAATTTAAAAGGACCAAGAAATATACCAAGTGTGCCCCTAAGTTATTATTTTAATATTATATATAGATATATATAGATACTAATAATTGTTTACATGTGGTGTCACGTGTCACCGTCAAATACCTTCTTAACATTCCCGCCCAAAGTAAGTGACCAAAATGTAAACTACACACGGGTACCCGATTTAGACCCATCGGATCTTATGATTTACCTTCTTCCCCAAATCTGCTGAGTGAAGAAACCATAGATTTGTTGTTGATTCCAATCGTTAGTGAACTTTGCTTCATCAATCTCCAACCTCCCATTTCTACCCCCCCGATGGATCATAAGAACGAGATTGGATTTGATTTAAAAAAACCCTAAAAACGACAATTTTCTTAGAGTTGCATTACTTCCTATTTGTAGATGAAGCTGCCATCATATTTTACCGATCTGTAGTTCGAGATTTAGAGAAAAAGGGGAAAAAGCATGATTCACAGATGAAGTTGACATCAATTTGTTTTGGATTTGTAGTTGAAGCTTGAGAGGAATATGGAGAAGAAAGCACGATGAGTTTCTGAAAAGGGGTAAGAAGTAGGGCTGCAAACGAACCGAATGAACACAAACAAGGCCTTGTTCGTGTTCGTTCATTAAGAAATAAACATGTTCATGAACTGTTCATGAACTGTTCATGAATTGTTCACGAACGCTTACCGAACGAGTTTTCTTGTTCGTGTTCGTTCATTAAGGAAATGAACATGTTCATGAACTGTTCATAAACACTTACCAAACGCAATCGAACACAAACAAAATCAAACGAAAACAAACAAATGTTCATGAACATAACGAACACAAAGAAGTTCATGAACATAAACAAATACAAATGATCACATATTTATTTTAGAAACAAATCAGCATATTCATCACAAAATTTACAAAAATTAAATAACATGTAACATAAATATCCAAAAACACTTGACATACTTGTCATAAAAATAACTAACGCAAAAATTAAGAACATAATCGAACATATTAACGAACATAAACAAACACATTATCGAACGTTCACGAACGGACATTAACGAACATAAACGAACACATTATCGAACGTTCACGAACATAAACGAACGAACACGGCTTGTGTTCGTGTTCGTTCGTTTAACTAAACGAACGAATTTTTCTTGTTCGTGTTCGTTCATTTACAAAACGAACGAACATAAACGAACTTTCCGCCGAACAGTTCACGAACTGTTCGCTGAACGTTCAGTTCGTTTGCAGCCCTAGTAAGAAGTACATTGCCCTTCTCTGTTTCGTTTCTATGTCATGATTACATGTACGTATGTATATGTGTATTATAATGATCATAAAAAGATCCTTAAAAATGCAACATTTTACCTAAATTTTCAATTTTGATAAGTGCTAGGTACCAAATATTTATTTGTGTATCTTAGTTGAATGGATTGACCTAGGAGAGACTTTGAATATGATGTTTGAAGTTCTATTTCAGTGAATTATGTTTTGAAAACTAAATGAATCAACACTTTTTGAAACCCCAAATGTGTTTAGGGGCGGTCGGCCGTAACTAATTTTAAGTTATTCACTAATATTATATTTCAGTACCATGTAACTAAATATGCATTTGTTATTTGGGCTTTATATATAGAGTATGACTGGATGAAATCTAAAATTACGAATCCTGGTATATTGGTAATCTGAATTGATTTATATGTTGTTCAGGTTACAGATAACTCATGTCTTTAATTTGGCTCTTGTTTCAAGCATCGAATTAGTTTGGTCGCGGATGAGGGAAAAGGGATTTGATGCATACATAAACGCAACTTGATGGGGTTGAGTAGTTCTATTCTAACTGAGTAGTTCTATTGGATCCCTTGTATATCATTGCAATTTTAAGTGATAGATCATACAATGCAAAATATTCGTACTGACGTATTCAACCAATCTACAACAGATAGTTTGAGCTTTAAATTAAAATTATCACATGTTATTTCTGTCATCACCCTCTAAACTCCCAAGCCCCATCAATAATTATTATCGAATATTGTTGTTAGTATAACTTTGTTTGTTATTTTTATTGTAGCAATCACTTTTTAATCAGGTTATCTCAATGCAAAAGTTCTTAAACCATCTATTAAATATCAAAATACCCTACTTCATCAAATTAGTTTTGAGGTAATAACAAAATAATCAAGCAGTTTCAGAACCTTCAGGTACACGAATACAATTAGTAACATCTTTAAAATCCTCGGTTTAATGGCTCAAGGATTTTGGGTTAAATTCAATATCAAGATCATAAATTAACATATTGAACTCCATTAGCAACTTCTAGAGAGGAAAAAAAATGTAAATGTAGCTAAAGATCTTTGTTACTAACTAACTAAGAATACTACTCTTCTGGTTTATTTACAAAATCTGTATTACTAATTAGTTTTTAATATGCAAATCATTATTACTATTATTTATTTTTCCTACTTTGCTTTCTTTATCCGATAAATGAATACGTTTTTGTTTCCTTTTCTAATTTTTTATTTTTTAATTACTAATTGTTTATATATAATTTTATTATTCAAACCCATGTATACACGTGTTTATAACCTGGTATATTATAAAGTTGACAAATACATATACTCATTTGGGAATACAATACAACATATTTTAACTTAACTGAAAAAAAAATATTATTACATAAATAAATCTTCAGAAAACAGATGTGACTATGATAAACCGTTCTTGCTAAATTGTTCTTAAAAGCATGCTTTGATTTTAAACCCACCGTTATAGAAATTAACATATGAATGAAACTGTTCAATGGTATTATGATTTTATGAGAAGACTTGAATACATTATCTCATATATACATATAATCTATACATACCATAACCAACTCCTATAAACATGACAAGTGATTGATCAACATAATTCAAGATAATAATGTAGTAGATATCTGAAGATATCTTCTACTAATAGTCCTCCTCATTTGGAATGGGAGGAATGATGCACCTAAAGACTGGAATGAAAGGATTCAAACAAGTGGCGCGAAAGTCCCTTAGTTACGATATTTGCATATTGTCATCAATGGCTTATCCAAGATTGTGTATATGGTTAAACCTTTATAGATTATTAATGATATGTTATGTTAAAGCTACTATGTCAAAGTTTTATGTCCCTACATTTTTCTTCTCTGAAATAAATGATTAAGATGATATACAGAAACATAGTAACCGTTGAAGCCATAGACAGTGGTATTATAGAAGTGGGAAGTTTACAAGTTTTTGAAGCCACACTAGACAAGCTAGAAGACATCTAAGCCTATAAGAAAGCTATTAAAGACAGACAAGAATCATATGTAGACACAAAAAAAGACTAACAGAGTTCATAGGTAGAGATAAAGTCATGTTGAGAGTATCACAATGGATATGCATAATCAAATTTCGTAAACTATATGTCCTGGTTACGCTCTCGGATCTTCACGTTTGACTCAAACCAACATAACAACATGCGAAATCAATGCTGGGTGGCTAATGTTCATCATAACGATCAAATTTCAATATCATTAACATAATGGTGTAATTTAAATGTTGATCTTCATTCAATTATAAACAAGGCTGTATAAAGGTTACACATATACACCTTGATCCACACCCTCTCTCAGTTGCTCATCCCCTACAAATGAGCACACAATATGCTAATTATTAGAAAAAACTACAAGCTCATTTCGCCTATAGGGAAACTGCAGGACCGTTAAAGGGTACTTAAGCTTGCACTTAGTTAACACACTTAGGAGGATCTTAAGATCACTTAACAATTCAAATAGGGAACGTGAACTTTTACAGAAGATACACGACAAACACAAGTAAAAGCAAGAGCAAGAACACAAGATAAAATTTTCAAGGAAGTTGTATATTGCTTCTCTAGTTCTATTACAAGTGTTGTACAAGTATGTTTTTTGAATACAAGAACCGGAGACTACTTATACTACATCCTACAACCGTCAATATGCAAAAAGACAGTTGGAAGTGACTAATCTAGACAACAAGATCAGCCTAAAGTCAAAAGGCAGATTGCCTTTTGACTAGTGACTATGACAAGCCATAGCTCACTAACTTTCCTATTACAAAAAGCCAAGAAGGAACAAAAACAGAAACTTGCAGGCGAAGACCTTATCTACTTTATCATAAAGTATGGAAGTTTCACCAACTAGTGATAGCAGGTGAACTACCAGAGCATGCAGCGGAAAGTAGGTTACTTTATGATAAAGTTGATGGGAAATGTATATTTTCTCTCTCTTCAGAGGAAAATCAGTCTTGTCTTTAACAGCTTCGGAAGACTTTGTCTTGAGAGCTTCAGAAGACTTCATCTTTTACCTTCGGAAGAGTTGAGTCTTTGGTTTCGGAAGACTTTACACTTGGAATATTTTCCAAGTTCAGTGTAAAGCTTCCGCAGCAGTTTCTTCTGAACTTTGGCTTCGGAAGATTTTACACTTAGCATTTTTCTTGAGTGTGTAAAACTTCCGAAGCTAGTTCACCTTTGTTCCAAAGTGCATGTTGGAAGACTTGGTTGTTTTGGTATCTTTTGGTTGCATCAGCCTCTTAACTTCAGAGGTTCCTTCAAACTCCCCCTAGGCTGATGCTACCAAAACAAAGAGGTTCTTCAGACTGGGATAGTCCACATGAAGATCTTTAGAATTCCTTTCTTCATCAGTAGATCTGGATTCTTCAGACTCATGAAGTACCTTCTCATGTCATAGAAATCATGCAGAGGGAGTTCAAGCATGTCACTTGTGAAGTAGACATGTTGTTCTCCCTGATCTCTAGTGACATACCATCTGTCTGGATCTTCAGCAAAAAGTCCAGGATAGAATTTGTCTTCCAATAAGAGAGGCTCTACTATGATAGAGTTGGTTGAGAGTCCTCTTCATGCACTTCCTCAGGATGTTCTGACTCATCCTGAGGTTGGGAGGAGGTGCCTTTCTTCTTTTCTTCTTTGAAGATGATCTTCTTTTGGCCATCCTCTTTTTCCTCCCTGATGATTTTAACTGAGAGGGTTGGTCTTCAGTACAGGTACTTCAGTGGATTCTCTCTCAGTTGGGATCTCCTCTCTCCTAGTTTCATAAAGGAGGGAGGAGAACCCTGCTGTGGGTTAGAAGATGAAGTTGGCTATTGTGCAGCTTCAGGTGCAGGTGGTGTGTGTCTCTGTAGGTTCCACCTTTACCTCAACTTCAGGTTGAGGTTGACTTGATAATGAATGAAGATCCACAAGCTCTCCTTTTTATCTTCTGCTTGATCACCCTTATGTGCTCATCCATTGTGGATAGAGACATGGGACCAAGCCTCCTTTCAAGAAGCTCATCATCCTCTGCCTATCTGCAGACTTTTTCTGACTTTTATGGATGATGGCTCTTGATTTTGTAGCTTCTTCCCTTTGCCTCTTCTTTGCAGCTTGCCTTTCTTTGTTGGCTTGCTCTTCCAGCTGCTTATTGTATTCAAACAATATATAATCATAAGGCAAGGGAAGGAGTGCAGGTGCCTGATAGAGACCTGTGGCACTCAGGTAGTTGATCATTCTTAATATTTCTTCTTCATCAACTACCTGAGGTTGTTCAGCAGCCACAGGCTCTGACTCAGGACTTTCTTGAACTGGGGAGAGGACAGGAATGTTCTTGTAAAGCCTTTTTCTCCTCATTTCTTCCTTGTGTTTGAGGGTCAAGGCTGCATCCTCTGCTTTCTTCCTCTCCTTTGACAATTCAATGTCAGCCAGTTCATTTAACTCCTCTAAGGGGAGAGAGATGAGTTCATCTATATTGTAGTTCTTGGTCCCCAGATAGTTGAGCCTGGCTGCCCTTAATTCATCTTCTTGAGTGTTTGGTATAGGGGCAGCCAGAACTACAGTTTGCATGAATCCTGGGGAACCATTGAACTCTCTCCCCTCAGCTTCCTCTTCCTCTCTCTCTTTTCTTCTTCAATCTCTTCAGGAGTCATATTCCTTTTGCCTTTGTCAATTGCAGATCTTGATGACTCAGTCTGAGGAGAGCTTTAGCCTTCATTGCTTGATTTAACAGTCAAGCTCTGGCCAGAGAGAGGTTGTGAAGCACCATCACCAGCTGGTGCCTCACTGAGGGTATGGGGTGCTGGAGGAGATCTTGTCTCAAGGTTCACAGTCTCAGGCTCTGGTCCTTCAGTCAAGGCTTTCCCTTCGAAACTAATGTTGGGGTCTACCTCAACATCCAGTTGACCAAAGGCTTCAACTGCTAGCCTCTGTCTATATGATGTAGTTCTCCTTTTGAATTCTGCCAGCACCCAGTCTTGAATTTGATTGGCTAATCTGACAGCTTGTCTGTTATTGCTTGGGTTGAAAGTGCCAGATCTACCAAGTTTATACTCTCATAGAAACTCAGGGTGGAGATGTTGAGAATTTCTTGTTGACCCTGAGCTCTAGAGATCACAAGAGCTTTCCTATCATTGTCATACCCCCAACCCCAGATTGGGTTCTCAGATGAGATATACATTGCTCTTGGTACTCCCTCCTCAAATAGTTGTTGAATGAGCAGTTCTAGATCACTGTCTAGAGGAGGTTGCTGAGCATGGACAACTGCAAGATAGGATGGTGAGTCCTGTATGTCCATACTTGAGGAAGAACTCCCAGGTTCTGTGGCTGTCAGAACTTCCTCCCCCTTTTTGGTAGCATCACCCTCATGCATAGGTGAGCTGGGAAGTGATCCATAACATCCACAGGTTCTTGTGGACCTGGATGAGTTTGTCCTATAGGTCTCTCAGCTAACTGGCCCTTGAGATCGGTGATCTCAAGTTGCTGGTCATGGACCCTCCTTTGCAAGATAGTCACCTGTGATTCAAGGTGAGCTATCTGTGAAACCAGTTGGGTGCAGATGTCTTCGAGTTGGTGCACCCTGAGTTTCAGACTCCCCTCATCTTCAGTTGAAGAATCATTGGGGGATGAAGGAGGTGAACCGAGGTCTGCTCCTTCACCACCAGCATGGGGTTCTTGGCTGCTGGATTTCCCCTGCCCAATGACAGTGTCAAGAGGCTGGGTTGCCGTGGTTGAGGTCTTAAGGATGTAATCACTGGCAACAGTGAGAGCCTTTCCACATGGATCTCCTGGACAATCACAGGAAGATCCACCTCAGTTTGGGGTGTCTGATGTGGGCTAGACATGGGTGAAGCAGGAGTACTCATCTCCCCTTGAGTGTGGGTAGAGAGGGGAGAGTCATGATACTCACTGAAACCCAAATCTTCATCAGAATAAAGTCAAGGCTGGGAATGGGTTGGTTAAGATCAAGAGGCTGGGGATGGTAGCTTTCCCCTGAAGGTTGATCACTAGAGTGTTGAGACTCAAGTGATGGCTTAAGGCTGTTTGTGGAGTTGTGAGCTCATCAGGCTGAGCATGAGGAACCTCAACACTGATTGTTTGAAAAATGGGAGTGGTTTGTTCCTCAGGGGAAGTGGGAGCTCGAGTGTCCACTTCCTCCTGTGTGGGTTGTGATATGGGGGACAGCACATGCTCAATAGCAAGTGCAGGGGTTCGTTTGGATTTTCTAGTGTAGGTGAGGGTAATTGTTGGCCTTGATGGTGGTTGAGAAGTAGAGGGTGTTGGTTCATCACTAGATGGTGCAGCTAGGATGTCACCCTGAGCAATGAGCTCAAAATTTTTGGGACAAGGGCTGTTTCTACCCCGGAGAACCCAACAGTTGGCTTTTTCAATATCTTGAAAATGTCGGGCCTCATGTGTGCAAGTTTAAGAACATTACCTATTCCCCTCAAATGTGGTCCCAATTCACAGTTGAGAATGTGTTGAACATACCGGGGGAACATGTAATATTCTAAGGAATCCAAATTCGCTAGTAAATTTGTAAAAACAAACTGAGAGTATCTGAATTTGACCCCTTGAACCATCCCATGGACAATGAAGGAGAGGTCTTCTGGAATCTGGTCCCATCCTCCATGTTTGTTGGATAAGCTGTGAATGACGACATGGAGGAGGTATTTCCATTGGAATGAGACCTTCCCCTTCCTGAAGGTCTTGACTGAAAGTCACCTTCATATCCCATCTGCTCAAAGGATTGGTTGACAGCAGTTTTTGGGAAAGACAGTTCACCTGCTTCATCATCCAGCTGAAGATGGGTGTTTATAATGGCTGGAGTGATGAAAACCATCCTCCCCTGCACTGTGGCAGACAGTGCCTTCTCCCCGTCCATGGTGACCTCTTGACAGGTCCGCCAGAACTCAAGCAACTGATCCTCATAGAGAGGAGGATCGATTGTAAGGGAGGTGAAGTAATGAGACAAAGAAAGATACATACACAAGTTTGAGAAGCTTGGTTCCTTCTCAGAGTTTAACAGAGCAACTTGATTGTATTGCCTGTGTAGGTGCATGGTGAAATCAGGGTCGTTACGACGATCAAGATTGGCCATTCGAAGAAGCTTTGTAGTGAAGGAAAGAAGAAGAAGATGAAATTTGGGGGTTATTTTAGGTTAAGGAACAAAGAGAGAAGTGAGATGAAATAGAACCGTTTGGAAAGATATACTCTGGATTTGAGACAAAGTTATGACAAAAAGATAAACTTTGAAATCCGCAAGTGGGTCCTACTTCTGAAAAAGGCGGCCCAAAAAGTTAGTTTTCTTGGAAGTAGAAAAAGCTTCCGAAGACAATTTTGGTTTCGGAAGCTTTGCAATCAAAGCTTCCGAAAGCAATTTTGCTTCGGAAGATATTTCAAAGAGTTTTGAAAATTTTGGCTTCGGAAGAAATAAATGAGTCTTCCGAGACTAAATTGCTTTCGGAAGAAATTTGTTCCTAAAAAGCATTTAAGTACTTATACCAAATTTAAGCTTCGGAAGATACTTCAAGAATTTCTTCCGAAGGTAAATCTCAGATAAGCTGTTTAAACGATTTAGACATAAATTTCTTCCGAAGGCAACTTTTGCTTCTTCCGAAGGTAAATTTTCATCATTCTAAGAGATATCATTTTAAAAGTTGTTTTTCTTCCAAAGAGAACTGGGCTTATGAAGTGATCTAATAGACAACCTAGGACACACAGTTTTAAGAAATAATATTGATTAAGTTATTAAGAAAAATCTACTCAAAGTTAATCATCCCAATAGCTGATACAAGATATTTAAATCTCTGTTCATCAAAAGCTTTTGTGAACAGATCGCATATTGTTCATTTGTGTTAACTTTGATTAGTTTTATCAATCCCTTTTCAAAATTATCCCTAATCAGATGATACCTGATGTTGATGTGTTTGGTCCTTGAGTGCTGCACAGGATTCTCTGTAATAGAGATGGCACTGTTGTTGTCTATGTGGATGGGAGTCTCTTTGAAATTGAACCCATAGTCTAGCATCTGATTCTGAATCCAAAGCACTTGAGCACAGCAGCTGGCAGCAGCAATGTATTCAGCTTCAGCAGTTGATGCAGACACACAGGATTGCTTCTTGCATTGCCAAGAGACTATCCTTCCACCCAGGAACTGACACCCCCCAGATGTGGACTTTGCAGTCATGTTGCAGCCACCATAATCACTATCTGTATAAGCATACAGATTGAAGTCTGAATTCTTTGGATACCAAAGGCCTAGATTTGGAGCACCTTTGAGATATCTAAGGATCCTTTTGACAGTGATTAGGTGTGACATCTTGGGGTTGGCTTGATATCTTGCACATATGCATGTGGCAAACATGATATCAGGCCTGCTAGCAGTAAGATACATAAGTGACCCAATCATAGCCCTGTAGAGATGTTCATCAACACACTCCCCCTCAAGATCAGGACCAAGGGAGTGGTTTCTGGCTATGGGTGTCTTTGCAACCTTACAGTCAGTCATCTTGAATCTTGTAAGTATGTCCTGTACATACTTTGACTGACTGATGAAGATGCCATCTTCAACCTGCTTCACTTGAATTCCTAGAAAGAAATTGAGTTCCCCCATGGCACTCATTTCAAATCTATTCTTCATCAGCATCTCAAAGTCTTTGCAGAGCTTTGGATTAGTTGAACCAAAGATGATGTCATCCACATATATCTGAACTAGCAATGTGTCATTTCCTGTTTCTTTGATGAAGAGAGTCCCATCAATAGTACCTCTTTTGTATCCATGTTGACAGAGGTATGTTGATAGTGTCTCATACCACTTTCTTGGAGCTTGATGCAGTCCATAAAGGGCTTTATCAAGCTTGCAGACATAATCAGGATGATCTGGGTCTGCAAAGCCAGGTGGTTGTTTAATATAAACTTCTTCATCAATCACCCCATAGAGAAAAGCACACTTCACATCAAGCTGGTAGACCTTGAAATCCTTGGATGCAGCATAAGCCAGAAATATTCTTACAGCTTCAAGTCTTGCAACTGGAGCAAAGACATCAGTGTAATCAATTCCTTCTTCTTGAGTGTATCCTTGGACAACCAGTCTAGCCTTGTTCTTGATGATGATCCCTCTATCATCTTTCTTGTTCCTGAATACCCATTTGGTTCCTATGACACTCTTCCCTTGAGGAAGAGGACATAAGTTCCAAACCTTCTGTCTTCTGATTTGAAGCAGCTCATCTTGCATAGCTTCAATCCAGCTTCCATCCTTCAAAGCCTCATCAACCTTCTTCGGCTCTATCTGGGATAAGAAACAAGAATGTAGACAAACATGGCTGTCATGAGCTTGTCCTCTTGTTCTTACCCCTGAGTCAACATTTCCAATGATGTTTGTGGTGGGATGTGACTTGTGGATCCGAAGTTGAGGGATCACAGCAAGTTGGTTAGACAGATCTAAATTTGAGAAATTCTGATCTGGCAATGAGGTGTCTCCCACCACATCAGCACACTTATCAAGAGAGACTTGATCCAATGAGTGTGTGACATCATTCATGTTGTCTTCAATGGAGTGGTTTTCAGCATCAAGAAATTCTTGATCACTGTCACCACCTCCAGTTCCTCCTCCTGCATTTGAAGTTCCTTCTCCTGAATTCTGAGCCTCTGAGCTGGAATTTGAAGGCAATTCATTTGAATCAGCAGTATTTGTCATGCTAGTGCTGATGGGAGCTTCAATTGCAGGGTTAGTCACCACTGGAGCTGAAGTAGTCTTCTTGTTTGGTCTTCTCAGCTCAAATCTTGGATCAGGATCTTCTGTTGACCTGTTATCTGTAGATCCTGAAACATTCTCACAAGATTTGTTAAAACAGTTGGTAACTAAGTCAAGATCAAACAGCCAATCCGGACCAGAACCTTTTACACAGGGTGTGTGTTCATTGAAAGTCACATTGGCTGACTCCTCAATGATTCTAGTTCTGAGATTGTATACTCTATAAGCCTTAGCTTGAGAAGAGTACCCAACAAAGTGTCCATCATCTGATTTCTCAGCAAACTTGGCTATTTGATCTTTGGTATTCAAGATGGTGCAAGGACATCCAAATGTTCTGAGAAAACCAATGAATGGTCTTCTTTTGTGCCACAGTTCATAAGGAGTCTTACCATGTGTCTTAACTACCAAAACTCTGTTTTGCACATAGCAGGCTGTGTTGACAGCCTCTGCCCAGAAGGTGATGGGCAGTTTAGAGTCAGACAACATGGTTCTTGCAGCTTCAATAAGTGTCCTGTTTCTCCTCTCAGCAACACCATTTTGCTGAGGAGTCCTGGGAGCACTGTATTGTCTTGAAATACCCTTTTCATCACAAAATGTATCAAGGATTTGGTTTTTGAATTCGGTTCCTTGATCACATCTTATGATTTTGACCTTGTGATCAGATTGATTCTCAATTTTCAGAATGAAATTCTTTAAGATTTCAGGAGTTTCATCCTTAGTTCTAAGGAAAAACACCCAAGTGAATCTTGTGAAGTCATCTGTGATCACCAAACAGTATGAGGTCCTTCCTAAACTCATTACACTGGTGGGGCCAAACAGATCCATATGTAACAAGTGTAGGGGAGTAGTGATAGAGTTCATTTCCTTTGGCTTGTGAGACACTTTGTGTTGCTTCCCCTTCAGGCATGCAACACAGTGGTCATCACTTGTAAACTCTTTCTTTGGCATTCCAGTTACCAAATCATTCTTAATCAGTTTATTCATGTTCTTAAAGTTTACATGGCACATTCTTTTATGCCAAAGGAAAGACTCATCACTATTTGCTTTAGATAGAAAGCAAGAAATCTCTCCAGAGGGAGATGTTTCCTGCAAGTCCATCTTGTACATGTTCCCTTTCCTGGGGGCTCTGAGCAAAATATGCTCTTGAGGAATGTCAACCCCGGGCTTGAGAACAATGCACTCATGCTCAGTAAAGAGCATGTGATGTTTTTGGTCACAAAATTGGACACACTCAAAAGATTGTATCCAAGCTCCTTGACAAAGTTTACCTTCTCAATGCTGAGCTTACCATTTGAGACCATGCCCCTACCAGTATGTAACCTCCTGCATCTCCTCCAAAAGCAACTGGTCCTCCATCAATTCTTTCAAAGTTTTGAAGTAGGGACTCATTGCCTGTCATGTGCCTGGAGCAGCCACTATCAATGATCCACACATTTCTGTTTGCCTTTGGCTGTCCCTGCACAAAAGAGATGATTTAGTTACATTTGGAAACCCAAGCCTCATTGGTCTTGGGCTTATAAAGTTCAGATGAAGGCAATGAAACAGTAAGTGATCCTATGTTCAGGCTTTGAGGATCATTTGCTGTTGCTGAAGAGGAGCTTTCAGTCTCAAGGTCTTCCTTCATCTTCCACACCACCTTTGGAAGATTGGGCTTGACCTTCACTACTTCGGAAGCTTTTGTAGCTTCGGAAGCTTTGGAGACGGATCCTTCGGAAGATCTTGCTTTCACTGCAGCAAGCTTCAGTGCTTCGGAAGCATTCCTTTCTTCCGAGACCAACTTTTCTTCCGAAGGCAATTTCCTACTTGCCTTCTTCTTCATTTTGGAGCTTCCGAAGGAAACAGATTTTCCTTCCGAAGCTGTTTGTTTCTTCTTCTTCTCAGAAGTTTTCTTCTTGATCATGTGGATAGTACTCTTGGGATTGTATTGACAATCCTTAGCCAGATGTGAAGTACTACCACACATAACACAATCCAATTCTTTCCTTCTGAGAGTCTTCTTTCCCAAAGAAGACTGAGCTTGAACACTTTCCTCTTCTTTCTCCACCTTTTCAGATGATGCAGCAGGCTTCTTAGGGTGAAGCTTGCTCTTTGAAATGGATGGTTCAGGCTGTGTAGCAGTGACACACAGCTGATCAGTCTTCTTGTTGTTGCTGGAGTGAGTTGAAGCTGAAGTAGAACTCTTGGTACTAGAATTCTTGACAGGATCTTCAGCTTTCATCACCTTGAACCCTGCAGAGATAAATACTTGTTTCTGTTTGGGATCAAAGGTGGTCTTGATCTCTTGAGCTTTTCTGGATCTTCTCTTTGCTCTTCTGATCAAGTTCTTTCTCTTGGTTTTGCTCAAACCAGCTTCTTTTTCCTCCTTAGGAGCATGGTGACCCTTTTTGGATTGACTCTCTTCACTCATCTCAGAGTCATCCCTCACCTTCTCCTCTTCATCCTCTTCATCACTGGGGTCTATGGATGGCAGCTCATCTTGACCAGTTCCACACCTAGGAGATCTGACTGATAGTAGAGTGTGTGGAGGAGCTATCTCACTAGATCCCAGTCCCTGCTTATTCTGATAACACACTTTTGCATGCAGAGATGAGGATATCATGTTCTTGAAGGTCTCTTCTTCAAGAACACATTTTTCTGCCCTGGCTTTGCTGATCACAAGCTCAGCCTGGCATTCAGTCAACTTGGTAATGAGATCCTTAATTTGAGTCCTGTAGTTTGTTGCTCATGTTTAAGAGTTGAAACTGTTTTCTCTAGATCTTCTATCTTAAGTTTATAGTCATTTTCAGCTCTTTTAAAATCAGCTTTTAAAATATTTAAAGACTCAATATCAGATCTCATTTCCAAGTTGTAGGACCTGTATCTATTTACTTTAGCAATACATTCAGGAGAGCAAAGATGTTCAAGTACCTTGGCTTCATCATGATCAGCCATGAGTGCTTGGTTTGGAGATGCATCTTCAGCTTGAAAGCTCCAGTCAAAGCCTCCTTCTTCAACAGCAACTGCAGCTTGCTGTCTTGGCTTCTCATTCTGGTTCCCTCCTTCAGTGTAGTTTGGCCTGGATGAAGCTTGGCCACCATTTGACTTAGGTGCCTTGCATTCTCTAGCAAAGTGTCCCATCTGGTTACAGTTGTAACACTTGACTTTGCTCTTGTCCAGCCCAAACTTGCCACTGGCAGCATTGCTAGGAAACCTTCTCCAGTCCTCTTGTAGAACTTCTGGGCTCTGTGAGTGAGAAGAGCCATTTGCTGGACTATCTCCATGTACTCCAGATCATCTGGATGGATACAGTCCAGGTCTTCAAGAGTGAAAAGAAAGTTGCCTGTACTTTCATCAGTGGAGACAAAAGCTTGAGAAGAACTTGTCTCTTGGAAGGGACTTCCTTGGATGTAGCTCTCTCTGGGTGTCTCTGGGAAGGTGATGAAAGGACCCTTTTGTGAGGTTTCAGGGTAGCAGATGAGATGATGCTGTGGTTCTCTGCTATCCCTTTCAACCACATGAAGGGCTGAACTCTGGTGAGTGTTGGAGTTACCAGATGAATTTTGCATATTCATCTCCATCTGGTATCCACTGAGTATCCCATACAACTCAGTGAGAGTAAGGGTCTTGAGGTTTTCTCTTAATGACCACACAGTAGTGTGTCCATTGTCTTGGAAGAGAGGACATGAACTTCCTAACAATATCCCTGTTCTCAATAGTTACCCCAACATCAGCCAGAGTATCCACAATCTCAACATACCTGAAGTATTGTTGAGTCATGGTTTCACCTGTCTTGAAGGTGAAATTTTCAAACTGCTGCTTCAGGAGATCCTTCTTGTTCTCCTTGGCTTCATTTGAACCCTCATACATCAGTTTCAGTGCATCCCATAGCTGTTTAGCGGTCTTGCACTTCTTGAAACCTCTGTAGATGGAGTTTGGAAGAGCAGTTTGGAGGGCTGTCATGGCTTTCTGATCAATGTCAATTCTTTTCCAGTCTTCATCAGAAAAGTCAGCCCTCTCCTTTGGTATCATGCCACCACCAGCAGCAGCTGAAGAGGTGCATGGTACATGAGGTCCATTGACAACAGACTCCCACATCCTGGAATCTTGAGACTTGATAAAGCCTTCCATTCTTTGACACCAAGTGTCAAAATCCTCAGGAGTGATCAGTGGGGACTTTGTCATAGTTCCAGTTTCCATATCAGCTTTGGAGATAGCTGCCATTTGAAGAGTTAAGTGATGTGTGTAACTAAGAGGATTTGAAGATGGTGAGATCTTACAATCAAGAGCCTGGAATGCTCTGATACCAAATGCAGGACCGTTAAAGGGTACTTAAGCTTGCACTTAGTTAACACACTTAGGAGGATCTTAAGATCACTTAACAATTCAAATAGGGAACTGTGAACTTTTACTGAAGATACAAGACAAACACAAGTAAAACAAGAACAAGAACACAAGATAAAGTTTTCAAGGAAGTTGTATATTGCTTTTCTAGTTCTATTACAAGTGTTGTACAAGTATATTTTAAATACAAGAACCGGAGACTACTTATACTACATCCTACAACCGTCAATATGCAAAAAGACAGTTGGAAGTGACTAATCTAGACAACAAGATCAGCCTAAAGTCAAAAGGCAGATTGCCTTTTGACTAGTGACTATGACAAGCCATAGCTCACTGACTTTCCTATTACAAAAAGCCAAGAAGGAACAAAAACAGAAACTTGCAGGCGAAGACCTTATCTACTTTATCATAAAGTATGGAAGTTTCACCAACTAGTGATAGCAGGTGAACTACCAGAGCATGCAGCGGAAAGTAGGTTGCTTTATGATAAAGTTGATGGAAAAGGTATCTTTTCTCTCTCTTCAGAGGAAAATCAGTCTTGTCTTTAAACAGCTTCGGAAGACTTTGTCTTGAGAGCTTCGGAAGACTTCATCTTTTACCTTCGAAAGAGTTGAGTCTTTGGCTTCGGAAGACTTTACACTTAGAATATTTTCCAAGTTCAGTGTAAAGCTTCCGCAGCAGTTTCTTCTGAACTTTGGCTTCAGAAGATTTTGCACTTAGCATTTTTCTTGAGTGTGTAAAACTTCCGAAGCTAGTTCACCTTTGTTCCAAAGTGCATGTTGGAAGACTTGGTTGTTTTGGTATCTTTTGGTTGCATCAGCCTCTTAACTTCAGAGGTTCCTACAGAAACCCTAAGTGAAATTAAACAGTTTCACATGTATCAAGCGAAATTACACATGTTGAAAGTTGAGGATGTAATTGTGTGGTAATGATAATGGTAAGAGTGACATAGCTAGTGATGAATTTGAATGTGTCGACCTAAGTGAGAATGAGTGGTCTGAGAGTGTAGACCAATGTCAAACTATTATGAATGTAGAGGTTGTAAAACCCAAACATGAGGATGTGTTGATTGAAGAATTGATATTTCTAATTAGTTGAGTGTTTAAAAGAATACATATATCACTTGTCATAACTGTATTATGACTGACCCATGTATTATGATCTTTTACATAGTAAAAAGTTGTGTCAGGTTATACTGTGATGACGACTCTCATAAAAAATGTCAAGTCTCATCGAATTGACAAAATCTTTTATGGAAAGTTGGTTACAATTAAACAAATCAAAGATTATTAAAAGTTTTAAATAGGTCAATTTTTTGTAGGACGATGTAAAGATGTGATTATTAACAGGAGGTTTTAAAAGTTAAAGTTGAATATTCATAAATCTCAAAGGTTTAAGGACCTAAGCATGAAAATTGACAAGCTTCCATCTGGTTCTCAAAGGATACCTTATAGAAGTGCATGTTGATAGAAGGTGTTGTTATCATTATGGGATCAAAGGATACATGATGAAAATCTATCCTTACAAGGTTAAGAGTAAGTGCCTGGTGAATCTCAAATAGGCAAAGCCAATTGTTGAATCTAAAAAGGTTAAACAAAAGGTTCAACATAAGGTGAAGTCAAGAGTTGAACCAAAGAAAGCTGAGGTTCTAGTTTCTAAAACTAGACCACAAAATGTTCAACAAAAGGAATGTTTGTCAAAATCTCAAAGAAAATGAAACAACCCTGAAAATAGAAAATTTCTCATGTTTATGCAAACCACCATTTTCTTATAAATGACAAACATGGGTTTTCAAATACTCAACCTAAAAGAAATGTGATTTTTCAAAAGAATAATTAACAAAAGGTTGACACAAACGTACTTGAGAATAGAATATTTTCAAAAAGAGAATCGAAACCTTGATCAGTTTGGAAGGTATAGCTATTGGCCAAGATTCATTATTTGTTTCATCAACCATCTCATATCATGTAAAAAAATAAAAATGATTGTGTGCTTTGATAGGTGATGTATGTTGATGAGTTTGGTTATCCTAAGCCTGCAATGGCTTGGATTTCCTAAATAACTAGTTCGCTTTTGTGTGGCAGGGTAGCTAAGGATAACTACTTGTTGATAGTGGTTGGTCTATGACATATGATTAGGAGAAAGTTTTATGCATAATGATCGTTTAATGAATACTGCATGATGTTGTCCAGTTATAATTGATTCATATTGATTTGTTTCATATCTGATAAGACCAAAACAATGTTTCCAATGATAAATTGCATGTAAAGATGTGAATTTCATAATTTTGTAAATAAAATGGGGAGATTAGTCAAACTGATTGAATCTTTATTTTTTTTTACAAAAAAATAAATAATTTTCAAACAATGTTCATGGTAGATTTATCTTAACTTTTAGTTTGTTTTTTGCTTTCATCATTGGATAACAAAAATTACCAAAAGTTGAAAAATGAAAATAAGGTTTTCATGTTATGAGAAAGAGAAAATCATAGTATATTGGTTGATATACTGTCATAATAAAAAATGATAAAATGATAAAAAAATATTTTATATTTTTGTCTTGTTGTTTTGATAAATTGAAAATGATATGATCAATACATATGTGCTTGGAAATGATAGAAAGTTATAGTTTCATATACATGAAAAAATAATAGAAAGATAGAGTTTACATATACATAAGCATAAAATGGACCATACAAGAAGATAATTATTGTTTGTCACTATAACTTATTTCCCGTAAATGATATGCATAGTAGTGTGAAAATTAAATAACATTTACACTTGTGACATTAACTCATGTCGAGTATGTGTGTACGTTTACATAAACAAAAGTCTATTAGATATACAATATAAGGTGAATCTTGTTTATGCAATGAGATCACTGTCGTGGAGATGTCATTAGCACAATTTATGAATTGATTCATGTATATACACCAGAAAGTATATGAAACTAAATCAAATTTATGAGACGAAACTTCTTTGTTTTGTTGAGGAAGGAAATGAAGTTTCTATCCTTCTGCTATATATATGTAATTACATTTTGATTATGAATATCATTCTGATGCTAAATCCAAATGGATTATATGAGTTATGTGTTAATTGATGTTTCTTCATAGTGAAAATTAGGATAAGTCTAGTGAAATTCTGTATGTTCTGAAGATAAATTTTTTTTATGATCTTATTAGCTTTGACCATTGGAATACAATGTAATTCTTAAGCTACCTAATTCATATAAAAAGTAATGATAAACTTTGGGCTTTATTGATAATAGATAGTTGTTATAGTTCTCCATATGCGAAAGGTAGTGGGATGGGAATACTTTCCTTGATCTAATCCTTATTAAATAAAGTCAAAAATGTATATTGAAGTTGTGATCATTTTTGAGTTATTAGAGTAGTACATAGTGTATGCTGTAAATAGATATAAATCTGAAAAATGTGCTTAAGTGTATTTGGACAACCGATATCATCCTATTACAAATGATTTGCTAACCAAAAAATAATTATGATTAAATTCAATAAAAAATACGCAAAAATCACAATAATATTCTCAGTGTGTTTTTAGTAAAACTTTCAAAATCTAAAAATATTTTATTTCAAGTTTTCATGAATTTTATCTTTATTATCTGGATGATTTGATATTATTTGATAAATGAATCAAATTTTGAAAAAAAACAGATTTAGGGTCCTCATCAATAATCTGATTTCATAAAATAGATTTTTGACCAAAACTATGAATTCACTTTAAGTGCTTAGTATACAGTTTAAATGAACACTCACTGCATGAAGACAAGGAGAGTAGAGAGCTAGCTTTCAGGGGTAGTAAATCAAGTCAAGCTATGTCAAGCTTTAAAGATTTGGAATGAAATCTAACGACATCATTCGATGATATCATCATCTGAAACTATTATCAAAGGGGATCTATTGGAAAATTTGATGTGACTACTGCTTGGATGATAAATTTTAGATATTTTGATAACATTTGATGGTATTAGATGGTATAGCTTTCGATTGGTCAAATTTTATAAACAGTTGGCTTGAAGATTGCATTAAAAAAATTACACATGTGTATTACGCTTAATACAAGCAAACCTGTGTAATTTTGTCACACCCTAAAATTCCACGTGCGGGGTTCTACCGCGAGGTTTGTGAACAAACCAGGATCTAAGTCATTAGTTACCCAGAACGACACTCTATGAAGCATTTAAAACAAACCAGAGTTTTAACTTTAAAACTATGCGGAAGCGTTTTGTATATAAGTCAAATCCAAAGTAATGAAATGTAAAATGCACAACAACACGCCAAACCATTACTTAAAACAAAATGTATATTAAATCCCAAATGCAAAATAATGTTTATTCCAATGCATGCTGACCCGTGAGTGCTCCTAGGCATGCTGCTAACCCTGACCTGAGAATAGCTTACTAATAGAGTCAAGACAACGGTGGGTGAGTTCAAGAGTTTGCGTTTAACATAAGCAGTAACAGTTGTAAACATAAGTAATGCATTAAAATAAATAGCTAGTCTATATTCATAAGTAATAACCATAGCGATTTCACGGTCGAAGCTGACTGTGTTTCGTTTGTTTGCCTCCCATCACGACATACCAGGTCGTGACAATTTTTTTTTTTAGGACAATATTGCACCCGTTTGACCTCAAGTCGTACGGGTAGGGCTTGTCAGACCCAGTAGTACTACCCAAAATTCCCCGCTAGGTATCATTATTAACTATCTGAAAATGTGAGGACTTTCAAGGTATATCATGCTACGTTACACTATACACAACTTATAATAATAAGCGTTTGAAAAAGAGTATGCTATCTCCCCCAAAAGAGAGTGCTTAAAGTGGGGCATGAACTCACCTGGTGCGCCAACAAACATAGTAATGCAAAGCTACGTTCAATGGAAAAGACAACCCGTCAAAGGTTACCTAGAACACGTGAGTTTGTAAGTATTCAGGACTAGAAAGACTTAACAGATCCTAGGTGCTCTATAAATAGGTTGACCCAAGTGATATGGAGCACAATAACACGGTTGACCTAGTTGACCCGTTTGACCCGTTGGTGACTTGTCAAGTTAGATTCTTGTTTGACCAAATACAGTAATTCATAAATCATCATACCATCATAGACTACCATACACGTTATTCACATAAGCCACATTGCAACTCTTAAGTCTCATCATGATCTTCATGCTAACTTAGGTTATCATACAAAACATGCAAATTCCCAATAAGTCATCATGCTCAAAAATAATACAAATAATTCCAAACTAACAATTCAAATTGAGTTTAGTCACGCACTACACGCCATGTGAAGCCACTCATGGCTACACATCCTAAACCCTGCCAATCCTACTAAGTAGGGGCCTCAGATTCGCACGTGTGTATGATACTCACCATCACATTCTCAATTGAAATTCATATGACTAAGACATCAACATTATAATAATCAACTATTACAATCCATCATGACACCTAATTTGTACACTTGTACATTTTCCAAGAAAACCTAGATTTCCAGGAAATCCACCAAGTACTCACATTGCCCAATAAACACATACTATCACATTAGACATCATCAACAAGCATTCTAGCATGATCCTAACATCATAAACATGCCCATTCATAATATTCATGATTCATGTCAATAAAGTTACTCTTTCGGGAAAGTAACACTCAAATCAATATTTTCATCAATTTCAATCCCAAATTCATCAATAATATCCCTAATCTAGTTCATAGAAATCATAATAACCCAATTAACATCCACAAATCATCAAAACATGAATTCTCATAATCCAAAAGTTTCTAATTTGGGCAATATATGAACTAGATGACAATACCATGAAATTCTTGCATAAACCACATAGATTAACATCAATACATCATCACTAACATTATAGAATCACCAAACAATCACAGAATTCAACTTTTCTTCATCAATTTCAAATTAGGGTTCATCAAGTAGCAAAAACCATAAAAATCTTGTTAGAACTTACCTTTAAATGTGTAATAATGATGATTAACACTTGCTAATCACTTCTAATGCTTGAATGACACTAGAAATCAATGGAAACTTGTGTTGGAAGATCAAAATCACAAGGATAGGGAGGGAAAGGGGTTTGGCCATGGCTTTGGGGGTGTGGTGTGTAGGGGGGGGGGCGGCTAGGTTTTTGATTTTGATAATATTATGTTAGTGGTAATTACACAATAAACCCTCCTTGATTATATTTTATAAAAACTTAATCTTTTCAACACTTTTTAAATAATTTTAATTACAAAAGACAAGTATTACTAATCACAATAATAATTATATGTTTCAACTAGCAATAAAACATGAATTAAAGATCACACACGTTGTTACGTTATAAAGTAAAATTCACAAACAATATATAAATTCATGAATCACACAATCATACATTTATAATCAGTATTATTACTTAAATTATTATCTGTTAATCATAGTTAATTATTATTATGTCACCAACGTTCAATGACAACCAGTGTATGCTCACGACACGTGTATGCAAGACCTAACGAAACTAACGGAGTTTGGTAACGGAAAATTACCGGATGTCACATTATCCCTATTTTGAAAAAAATTTCATCCCGAAAATTGCGATACATGGTTGTGTTACATCACTGGTCTACTGCATTGGCATAAGGAAATCGGGTGAGTTTCGGGTGAGTTGTGACATCATCCCCATGTGGAAAGAAATTTCTTCCCGAAGTTTAATCATTACCTTTGCTGGTTTTCATCGTTGTTTCGAACAAATGAGGATACTTGAGCTTCATCTGATCCTCACGTTCCCACGTGAATCCGATCCATGTTTTGAGTTTGATCAAACCTTAACAATAGGAATCTTGCTCTGCTTCAAGGTCTGACCTCACGATCCATCACCTCAACTGGTTCTTCGATGAATCGTAATTATTTATCTACTTGTACTTCCTCGAGTGGTTCGACCAATGCCCTGTCAGATAAGCACTTCTTCAAATTTGAGACGTGAAAAACATCATGAATCCCACTCAACGAGTCAGGTAGCCTTAATCGGTACACCACCGGGCCGATTCTTTCCAAGATCTCGAACGGTCCAACGTATTGCGGATTAAGCTTACCTCTTTTTCCAAATCGGATCACACCTTTCCATGGTGAGACCATCAACAAAACTTTGTCTCTGATCTATAGCTCTAAAGGTTTCCTTCGCTTATCAGTGTAGCTCTGAAACTCTGAGGATGGTAAGCGGTACTCACGTCTAAGCAAGTCCCTTAAATTTCCATAGGAAGGTACCCTAAGTCTATCCATGAAGTAACGGGTTCCATCAGCTTTCACCTCAAATTGCTTGTCCATCACATGTAATGATTTGGATTCAACATTTTCCACTTTTAAAGCTTCTGTCTGAGCTTCCCTGACTTGTTTGGGCAATTGTGTGCTAATCGTAAGCTGTAAAGGTTACACTCGTCGGTACAAGTAATGTCTCTAGATCTTCAAGGCAAAAACCACTGCTCCCAGTTCCAAGTCATGGGTGGTGTAGTTCTTCGCGTGCATCTTCAGTTGTCTTGAGGCATATGCTATCAAATTGTCACTTTGCATCAAGACACAACCGAGCCCTTGGATAGAAGCATCACAGTAAACCAAAAAGTCATCACTTCCTTCGGGTAATGCTAATATCGGTACGCTACAAAGCTTCTGTTTCAACAACTGGAAGGCTGTTTCTTGACTCTCATTCCCCATTTAAATGTGGTACCTTTATGTGTCAAAGCAGTGAGAGGTTGAACAATTTTTGAAAACCCCTCAATGAAATGCCGATAGTACCCAGCCAATCCAAGAGATTGCCGTATCTCACTAGGCGTCTTAGGAACTGACCAATTCTTTATTGCCTCAATTTTTGTAGGATCTACATGGATTCCTTTTTCATTAACAATATGACCTAGAAATTGCACCTCTCGAATCCAGAAGTCACACTTAAAGAATTTTGCACACAACTGTTCCATTTTCAACAGTTTCAAGATTAACCGTAAATGTTCCCACGTGCTCTTGTTTGGTAATAGAATATATCAATATGTCATCGATAAACATGATGAAAAACTGATTGAGGTAGGGTTTACACACACGGTTCATGAGATCCATGAATACGCGCTGGTGCATTAGTCAACCCAAATGGCATAACCAAGAATTCATAATGGCCATAAAGAGTTCTGAATGCTGTCTTCGAGATTTCTTCTTCTCGAACTATCAATTGATGGTAACCAGACCTCAAATCAATCTTGGAATAATAACTGGATCCCTGAAGTTGATCGAACAGGTCATCAATACGAGTAAAGGGTATCGATTCTTGACCGTCACATTGTTCAACTCTCTGTAATCAATACACATCCAGAATGTGCCATCTTTTTCTTAACAAAAAGGACAGAGCTCCCCGTGGTGATGAGCTCGGTCGAATAAATCCTTTATCCAACAGCTCTCGGAGCTGTGCTGATAGCTCCTGTTGTTCGTTCGATGCTAATCTATAAGGTGCTCTTGCAATTGGAGCTGCTTCGGGAGACTTGACGATGAGGTGGTAATCCAGGAAGATCCTCTAGAAACACCTTTGGGAAATCACAAACTACTAGGATATCCTCTATCTTCCTCTCCCCTTGCTGCTTGTTGTTACCAGGGCCAATATGGCTAGACGACCTTTGCGCAACAATTTCTGCGCTTTGATAAATGATATGAGCCTATCACTGCACCACTCTTTTCACCCTTAACCAAAAGGATTTTACCAACCTCAAGAGGAATATGTAGGATCTTCTCTCGACATACTACTTCTGCCTGCTTCTCGGATAACCAATCCATGCCCACAACCGTATCAAACTCCCAAGCGTATTAGGCATAAGGTCAATGTGAAAAGTGTGTCCGCCCAGTTTTATCTTACAATCTTTGTGAATGTGTGTAATTCTACAGTATATTTGGATTCCAACGTAGAAGGCATATCATTAAAAAGAATACTAAACTTAGTAGAGACAGAGCTTCTATGGGCTCCAGTATTAAATAGTACAGTAGCGTATCAACCATTTATAAGAAATTTACTAGTAACAACAGTAGAGTCATTTAGGGCCTCACCTAAGCCAATGATAAAGCTCTTCCCTTGGCTCCACCTTTGTTCCCACCATTGTTATCTTTGTTGCCTGTGTTGTTGTTGTTATTTCCGCCATTTCTATTACCATTGCCATTCTTCTTTAATTGAGGGCAATTCCTCTTGTAATGCCCTTACTTTCCACACTCAAAGCAGCCTTTTGGTGTTTCCCGCGTTTGTTGTGGCTTCCTCATCAATTCGCCACGACAGTCTTGTGCTGTGTGCCCTAGCTTCCCACAACACTGACACTTAAAGTTGTCACACCTGTCGGTGTGATGATAGTTGCATCGGTTGCACTTTGGATGCTTCCCCACGTATCCACCTTGTCCTTAAGCTGCTGAGGAAGTCTAATTGTAGTTCCAGTTGTTGTCGAACTTCCTCGGTTGCTGTTGATGTTGTTGCTATTGTTGGTTGCTGGAAGACAAGCCTTATTGCCAGTGTTTTCCCACTTGCGCTTGTTATGGGGTAAGCTAGCCACCGCACCCCGTTTGGGTAGCTTTCCCTGTTTCGCCGCCTGGTCGGTCAGCCTGTGGGCCGGTTAGCCTCTGGGCTAACCGAATAGCCTGTGGTATGTTGGCAGGGTTAGAGGTTGTCACCATACTCTGAATTTCAGGAACCAAACCACGTAAGGATAGCACATTCCTCTTATGCATCTCCTTCACCATCCCCGGGCACAAGGTTGTCAATTCGTGAATCCTGGTGGTATAGGCCTCAATCTCAGAACCCTACATCTTAAGCTGCCAGAATTCAACTTCTAACTTTTGCACCTCATCACGAGGGCAATATTCTTCAGTCATAATTGTCTTGAACTCTTCCCAGGGTAGATCATTGGCCATAGCCTGACCCAGCATCTGACCTGGGCATTCCACCATGAAAGTGTCGTGCCCTCAAGTGTTCCTGTAGCATATTTCACCTGGTCAACTGGTGGGCACTTGAATTTAGCAAAGACCGATTCAGTCTTCTCGAACCACCATACCAACCCTGCAACCCCTTCAGCGCTACTATAAGTATGGGCTTACAATCCATAAAGGCTTTGTAGGTATAGGGTGGGGGTCCTGTTCCAACCAACCAAACATTTAGATCAACGGCCTAAACAAACAACTAGAGTATTTATCAAGCAACTTGTACCATTTACCTGCTCACTGTGCGACTTGTACAATAGCCACTGCCGCCTGCACATGTTCATTAATCCGGGCAGCAGTTCAGCGGGAGTCATATTCACTGCAACCCGCGCCACGTGCGCGTCATGCACCACGTCCTCTGCTACGTCCTCTGCCTTCACGTTCCATTTTCACTTTACATTCACAAACACAATAATAAGCAACATCTAACATATTTATCTCATTGAAGCATAGTAAATAGTAAGAAAATAACGAAGTTCATCAACCACAACATTTATAACGAAAATAATAACCAAAGATAAATAAATTGTAAGTAATTCATAAAATATTCAATCGATGTCAAAATTTTCAATTTTTCAGTTGGGTGGAAAACAACCCTTCCCATATAGGTTTTTTTTTAACAAAAAATGCTATGCAGTCCAAGTCAGATGAATGTGAAGATCAATCTAATACATCAGATCCATCACTATCTTCGTCCATCTCTATAGCTTCTTCTTCTTCTTCTGGGGCTTCCTCTGGCTCTTCCTCGGGTTTTGCAGCAATATGCATCATGGCAAACTGGGCTTCCAGGTCACCAATTCTTACCCCATAGTCGTGGATAGTGTCATCCCTAGCATTCGAGCGGTGGATCGCCTGATCCATACTATCATTAAGGAGCACTGATAGTCATAGCACTTTGATTGCAGCTCCTTCACTTCTGCCACCATCATCTTAGTCTCACGTAACTCATGTCATAGAATGCTGACCACCTCATTCAGCTCGTTAGTGCGTCATTTCTCTGTGTCTAGAGCAACAACTAAAGCCGCAATTGCCTGCTCGCTAGAATGTGGTATCGATGGAAGAGAAGGTGCAGGTAACTCAGAAGTAAACCTAGTCCTTGGTCTAGTAGGCAGGAGTTTAGGAACACGCTGCCTATAAAACATACTGTTTACATAGGTAGGATAGTAACTCCAATCCCACAGAGCATCGCATTCAGGTAGTGAATGGTTGATCCCAGTCTATCTCCTCGGGAGGATAAGGAAGTCGGGGCCACTCAGGTCCTCTATCGGGTACAAGAGGAGGAGGAGAATCAGAACGTGTAGGCCTCTTACCTAAAGCCCGTGAAGAAGATGCCATTCTACAGTGTACATGATATGTATGCCAATGAGTATACCATAAGGGATAAGTAAAGAGTAACTAACAAACTGTGAGGTAATAGACTAGCGTGTATGAAACCTAGTTCCCTATAACCAATGGCTCTAATACTAATCTGTGAATTTGTAAGTATTCAAGACCAGAAAGACTTAACAGATCCTAGGTGCTCTATAAATAGGTTGACCCAAGTGATATGGAACACAATAACACGATTGACCTAGTTGACCCGTTAGACCCATTGGAGACATGTCAAGTTAGATTCTTGTTTGACCAAATACAATAATTCATAAATCATCATACCATCACAGACTACCATACACATTATTCACATAAACCACATTGCAACTCATAAGTCTCATCATGATCTTCATGCTAACTTAGGTTATCATACAACACATGCAAATTCCCAATAAGTCATCATGCTTAAAAATAAATACAAATAATTCCTAACTAACAATCACATTGAGTTTAGTCACACACTACACGCCATGTGAAGCCACTCACGGCTAAACCCTGCCAATCCTACTAAGTAGGGGCCTTAGATTCGTACGTGTGTATGATACTCACCATCACATTCCTAATTGCAATTCATATGACTAAGACATCAACATTATAATAATCAACTATTACAATCCATCATTACACCTAACTTGTACACGTGCACATTTTCCAAGAAAACCTAGATTTCCAAGAAATCCACTAAGTACTCACATGGCCCAATGAATACATACTATCATATTAGACATCATCAACAAGCATTCTAGCATGATCCTAACATCATAAATTGCCCATTCACAATATTCAATGATTCATGTCAATAAAGTTTCCCTTTCGGGAAAGTAACACTGAAAATCAATATTGTCATCAATTTCAATCCCAAATTCATCAATAACATCCCTAATCTAGTTCATAGAAATCATAATAACCCAATTAACATCCACAAATCATCAAAACATGAATTCCCATAATCCAAAAGTTTCTAATTTGGGCAATATATGAACTAGATGACAATATCATGAAATTCTTGCATAAACTACATAGATTAACATCAATACATCATCACTAACATTATAGAATCACCAAACAATCAAAGAATTCAACTTTTCTTCATCAATTTCAAATTAGGGTCATCAAGTAGAAAAAACCATAAAAATCTTGTTAGAACTTACCTTTAAACGTGCAATGATGATGATTAACACTTGCTAATCACTCTAATGCTTGAATGACACTAGAAATCAATGGAAACTTGTGTTGGAAGATCAAAATCACAAGGATAGGGAGGGAAAGGGGTTCAGCCATGACTTTGGGGGTGGGGGGGGGGGGGGGGGGCTAGGGTTTGATTTTGATAATATTATGTTTAGTGGTAATTACACAATAAACCCTCCTTGATTGTATTTTATAGAAACTTAATCTTTTAACACTTTTTAAATAATTTTAACTACAAAACACAAGTATTACTAATCAACAATAATAATTATATGTATCAACTTGCAATAAAACACATGAATTAAAGATCACACGTTGTCACGTTATAAGTAAAATTCACAAATAATACATAAAATTCATGAATGACATAATCACAAATTTATAATCAACATTATTACTTAAATTATTATCTGTTAACCATAGTTAATTATTATTATGTCACCAACGTTCAACGACAACTAGTGTGTGCTCACGACACGTGTATGCAAGACCTAACGGAACTAACGGAGTTTGGTAACGGATAATTACCGGATGTCACAAATTTCGCTTAAGGTTTCCTTGTAAGTGAAATTAACTTGTAGTTCTCCCTATGAATAGCATTTTGTGTGCTCATTTATAGGGGATGAACAATAAAAATGGTTGTGGGTCAAGGTGTATGTGTTCTTAACATTTGTACAATATCGTTTATAATTGAATGAAGATCAACGTTTTGTTGTGTTGGTGATTTTGAATGCATGTTAATTGTTATCACGAACATGAGAAACCGAGCACGGATTCCGCATTTCATTCAGTTGGTTTGAGTCAAACATAAAGATCTAAGATCGTAACCAGAACCTAGCAAAGAAGGCATTTAAGTCCAAGATACATTGGATGTTTGGTAGTGGCATAAGTCAGAATGGTTAAGAGGTAATGTTAAGAGGTTATCTCTTAACCATTCAACATTAAGGTTACCTCTTAACCATTTAGAGGTTATGAACCATTAAGAGGTCGCCTCTTAATGGCCATTAAACAATCCCTTACATATTGCAACTTCACGAATAGTAAAATGGAATCCATTTCACTCTTTATGCGTCATATCTGCTGCAACATCACTATAATTTAAGATATTAATTTTATTATCTTAGTATGTTATTTACTTGATTGATACAATTTATCTGCATAATTAAGATCTAAACTATGGAAGGATACATGAATTAGTGAACAACTTATCAGAATCACTGCATCAATACCTGACATTGACAATATGAATTTGTGAATTCAACCAAAACGCAATAGAATGATGTACAATTTAAGCTATAGTGAAAACTGTAAAGTTATTTGGATATTAGTGGACTTAAACTTAAAGTGCTTACTGAAATTACGTGCCAAATATACTACACAAGTGTAAATAGTTAAAATAAAATGATTGAAATGAAAATAATAATCATATTCACCCTCACCATATCAGCCGCCCCTTGACCACCTTGTCCCTTCTAACATTTGTGTCTAATGACCATCTTTTACATTGTATTATTATAATGAAATTTGTCTCCCCATATTTAACTAACTCAAGGTTAATACCCAAACTCAAGTACTATATAAAGGCTTGAACTCTTGCTTATTCCCTCTCATATCAATACTGAAACATACATACACACACTTGCTCTTTATGTTGGCCAAGCTTAAGTAAAGGAAAATAAGTCCTAGTTTTTGCAAGTTCAAGTCTCGTAGACCTTTGTGTGATCACACCTCTAGGTGACTACTAATAGTTGAGGTTATTAGTAAGTTAACTAAGTGTTCTTGAGTCCCAAGTTGGTTTTATTCCAAGAAAAAGACAATAACCTTGAAAACACGAAAGATAATAACTAAAATTACGCATACATAATCAACACATAAAGGCAAATTTGGGTCATGAAGGAGCCCGGGAGCAAGCCCTGATCTTATGCTTTAAATTAGCCTAGGACCACACCAACAAGCCTAAAACCCATTTACATTTGAGCCTATTAAGCTTGATATACAAAACTCTAACCTAGGATTACACCAATGTAAATTCACTAACACTAAACCTTATTAAGGCCTACATAAACTAGCTCTAAACAAGCCTAGAACATGCTGAATGGGTTGTTATTTGAAGCCTAGAAGAGGCCTAGATACGACCCAGTCAAAGCCCAATAAACCCTAATATTAAAACAGCGAATCTAAGATTTCATTTATGTGGGGTTATAAGACGAACCAAAACACGATTAAGTAACCCAAGAACAAGCCCAACAGGCTATGTTTAAAGCCTAATATCAAAGCCTGGAGAGACCTATTTACGGTCTGTGACGGCCCAACTCTCAAGACCCAAATTCTTATAAATTGTAATCCTAATGAAACTAATTGATGGACCACCTTCCAGCCATCCCAATACCTATGGCCCATATAGGCCCAAAGCCCACCTATTAAGGTTCAACCTAACCCTACATGCAATCTTTATAAAATCAGAGGACCAAGTCAATCAAAGTGTGATTAACACACTTATGATCAAATAACAACTTAAAAATAGAGAACTTAAAAACCTACTAAATTGGCCACTTACCTGACCGGATAAAGAACCAGGTATTAACATTGTTGCGTTTTACGACTCGACATATCTTGAAACTTACTGTTTTAGCACAAAAAATTTAAATTAATGTTAGAACTAATTACCTAAGACATAAAACTTCCAAGACAACTATATATATATATATATATACACTTAGTGTGTGTGTATATATATATATAATGTACATATACAAAAACATTATTTATCATGTTTCTCGAGACTCAAGGAAACCAACACAAACTTGAAGGTATGATTGACAATAATACAAAAACGTTGAATTAGAACTTTTATCACATGACCTTACATGATACACTTAAGTTATCAATGGTCCACCAACTCTCAACTCCCGTAAACCTGCCTAAGTTCACCACCAAACGATTCGGCTAGAATAGATAGACAAAACAACTAAATGAAATACCAACTTGTCGGAAGGAAAGTGCTTAGTCCAGCTTCAACTGAAGTGAGAATCGAACCACTATGTTATTCCTTGATGATGTAGGTACCAATCGATGACCATTCCTACTAATCAATTCTATGATTGATTGGAACTTGACAATGAGCTTCTCGTAGCCTCTTTTTTAGTGCTTTTACATACCTTTGGGGAGAAACATGCTTACTAGTTTACTCGATTATGTATTACTTGAGTTAACTAATTATCACACTAGAAGTCCTTGAATGAACCAAACACACATAAATCCATAGTCAACTATGATGGATGCTTTTATTCAAAATGAAATTATGTTGGCAAGTATTCGTGATATGTACTTGCGTGGGGCACTTTTCAACTATCACTAGGGTGTGGTTTGGGGCTTAATGTACACACACATAAACTAAACTAGGTGATGCATTAACATGATTACAGCAATGATTCACTAAACTATGCAATTCTTAGAACTGAACATTTTATAAAGTCAAAAACCTATGAGCTCATCAACTTTACAGTGACCCGTTTTAACATGTTATTCAAGTAACTAAGCAAGTAAGAAAATCTGCAATTTTGGATGTCAAGTCTAAGGCACATAGGGAGATTGTGTAGCATAAGCTTATGGATGCTTAGGCGAATGTGTTATATTCGTTCGTTGTATATACCTTATTACGATTTGTGCCTAATGAACATTATGAATTTTTAAATTAATTTTAGTGTGCACTTTTAACCATGTGTTCATAATGTTGTACACGTTCCCCCTTCCCATGATTCCGCCTTCAGCGGGAGGGGTGTGACAGATTGATATCAAAGCCATGGTTATAGTGAACTAGGATGCGTTATATAGACACAGTAGACTATGACTTCACACACACTTAGAACACTAACACAACTATCTATGACTTATACGCACACTTACTAATACTATCGTATAATCATGACATCCATTGGATGGATCACCGAGGAAGACGTTAACCCATTTAAGCATTTTAGTGTAAGCTTCACTGCATCATGAAAAATCACTAATACCGATAAGGGATTAGAGTTCACTAATTAGCTTAGATCATACTCAACCCTCACTAACAAGCAATAGGAAACTTGAGAGTCTAGTTGTCCCCCCGACAGTTTGCACCTCCTATTTCAGTCCCTAATGGACCTAAGACTAGACTCACTGCTAAGAAGAGTACTAGCCTTCCTCTAAAGGTCACTCTATGCCCCTACACCTAGTATTAAGCAACACTCTTTCTCACCTCATACGACCATCTTAGACTGGAAGGGCCAAACACTCGAGTAGGTGTATGATAAGTTCTACCACTACACCTAGCACACCGATGTGACCTTGGAGAAGACCAAAGGGAGACTAAAGTAGATTGAATAGATGAAGGTGAGGAATTTTGGAACACCAAGGAAGCAAGTGTTCTGATAGAGTGTATTGGCTCGATTGACGGTAGGGTAGCATCTGCCTGCCATCTAGCCCAAATAGCATAGGACGCCACATATACCACCACTATGATCAGTGTGCTCACTTTGCTTTTACCTATAGCCCTACATGTGATAGCCCTATTGTGGGAGTGCTATCGTTAGAGACTTGACCTCATATGTATTCGTAGTACTTTGTACGACCTTAAAGTGATTACACTCTGGTCCTAGGTTATTTTATGCCAGTTTCTATTTTCAAAAATTATGTATCCAAAGATTTTGATAAAAAGAAATTTTTTATTTTGGGTATTTACAAAAAATCTATAATACAGTTATGTCTTCTTCATCTTCATCCGCCGGTTCCAACCCCAGCCGAGCTACGGGATGTAGCAAAAACTCTAGTAAATATATTGCACCACTACCATTCCTAGTTTGTAACACCCTGAATTTTATTAAAAAGAAGAGAAAATAAAAGTATAAAGAAAGAAATGAGGAATAACGCAAGTTGAAGGATTGAAGTTGTGCAAGGTGCAAACTTTAAAATAATTATGTTTAAAAAGAAGGGCATGACCGCCCATGCCCCCACTACCCACCTATGTTCTCGGTTAAAAAAGGAAGAAAGAAGAAGAGTTCAATGTTTAGAGAGAGAAGAAGCTTAAATCTCCTTAAAGGTGAGTTTTCTTGGGTTAATGCTCGGTTTCAACTGAATTTTCAACTTCTAGGCCGAGATTTGTGGTTCTAAGTGCCTGTTTTCGTGGGTTTTAGGAGCTGAGTTTGCAGGTGGAAGTGTGTTGCTTGAAGGTTGCTTCAGGTGAGTTCTTGAACCCTCTTTTTATTGGTTTTAAGTGTTTGGGGCTATTATGCATACCGAGCAAAATATTTTTAAAGTACCCATGGGTTTTTAGTTTTGATGTTCAACCGTTGTTCTGTGGTTGTATGTTTTAAGGCTGTTTTGAGGTTATGTTTGATGTTTAGCATGGTTTAGTGTTGGTAGCATGTTAGATCTGTGCTAGGATGTGCTACGTCGATGTTTGAGTGTTGTTTGTAGCATCGGTTATATTTTCAGATTGTTGGTCATGCGCCTAGAATGTTCCCATGCGCCTGAATTATTGTCATGCACCCAAGTGACCTCATGCACCCAAGATCATGCGCCCAAATAGTAGTCATGCGCTCAGAGTTTCCCATGCGCCTAAGTGTAGGCCATGCGCCCAAACAGTGGCCCATGCGCCCAGAGTTGCCCATGCGCCTAAGTGTTGACCATGTGCCCCAGCAGTGCCCATGCGCCCAGAATTGATCATGTGCCTAAGTGTTAATGAGCCTAAGCAGGGCTGATGTGCCTGCATAGTGGCAATGTACCTAAGCAGGGCTGATGCGCCTGTATAGTGGTTATGCGCCTAGGTTGTTTTCCTTAGAATTTTTATGCTCATGCGCCTGAGATGTCCAACTGCTCTCCATTTTGGACTTAGGGATTTCTAAGGATTTTCTAGAGGTAGATGGTTGAGATAGGTTCTGTTGTGATGTGATGGCTTGTGTTTGATGTGCTATGCATGATAATGTGATGATTATGAGGTGTGCGATGGGTTATCTTTCCATGTTTAACGGTTTTCAAAATATGTATTATGTTATGTAATACGTTATGTATGATGTTATGACTTTACATGGTATGATGTATGAATGTACGTAAAGTATTATGTTATAAAAGTGGAAGATAACGAATGATGAGAATGGAAGTAACGTACGATGAGATCCTTGTCTCGTACCCTGGTACTGTGTCAGTCTTCATACATGAGTTGGGGGTTTGTTTACAGGCCCTGACATAGTATCAGTCTTCAAACATGAGTCGGGGGTATTGCATGAGTCAGGATGACATGTGAAAGAGATGAGGTCTTGTTTCTCGCCCCGGTACTATGTCAGTCTTCGGAGATGAGTCGGGGGTTTTTTTATAGGCCTCGGCACAGTATCAATCTTCGGACATGAGCCGGGGGTATTGCATACGAGATGGGATCCTTGTCGCGTACCCCGGTACTGTGTCAGTCTTTGGACATGAGTCGGGGGTTTGTTTACAGGCCCTGGCACAGTATCAGTCTTCAGACATGAGTCGGGGGTATTGCATGAGGTAGGATTTGGATGATAGTAAGTATGTACTGTTTGATGATGAACAATGATGAAGATAAATAATTATTATCAATGTGTACGTATGATGTGTGATCGCAATTGAAAGTAAAAAGGTTGTTGTAACGAAAGTAAAGTATTTTATTTATAAAACTAGAACTCACTCAGCATCGCTGACTTTTTGTATGCATAATAGTTGACAGGTATTTTGTTGATGCTGAGGAGGTGCAGGCAGGGATGCATAAGCTACTGGGGACGTTTTGAGGCTGGCATCCACATTTTGATATGATGTTGTAATTTAAAATTCATATGAATGATGCAATGTAATGATATGTTTTAACTTATAAATGAAAGTTTTGAATTTCACTGCAACAGTAATGTATGATTTAAATAATTTATGCGATGACGGTCCAGCTGTAAGCGTCCCGGGAACGAGGCCTTACACAGTTGATCTTATCCCACTCCTAGGAGTACCAATTGGACATTACCTAGGCATGGATCACCTTAGAGCTTTAGAGGACCATGTTACCGACATAGTGTTATCAAACTATGTCTAAGGAAAACCTATAATAACTACCATACCTCTCAACTAGGGGAGATACTAGGAGAGATAGAATATGCCCAAGACATGTATCGAGTGTAGAGCTTGGAGCTACACCATTTCAAACGGGATTTATGTTTGGAATTGTTACCTTTACTAATTTATCATCCTTGGATTTCTATCTATTAGTATTTTGCTTGAGCGACATGTGCTCACGTTTTGCTATCTATCTATCTAATATCTATGTACTAGGCATCAAGTGTATCACTCATGCCTAATAGGATATTATCCCTATCCCTAATCTTGTATTATGTAATCATTCAAAAATTTAAAAGTCTTAATCAAAACTATGTTTATTTACTTTGTCATTACTTATTTACAAGAAACTATATTGTTATTAACAACATGACTACTTCATTAACTTCCACACCCTCTGTTCATGATCTTGATGATGACCTAAGCCATTTTACATTAAGTCGGGATATCTGGAAAATGATGAGGCATCTGATGATTATTCACCACCTTCACCTACATCTATTTTAGACCCATCCCTTTTGTTTCCCTAGTACCTTGATTGCACATTGTTGCACATTTCATTCCCTTGGAACCTGAATCACCTACCATAGTTGTAGGAATTCCACTAGGAAAGAATCCAGACCCAACGTATGAGGGTTGGATAGATGATCAAATCCGCAACATTGCTCACTAGAGTAATAGCATAACTGAACATGTTCTTTATCATTGTGCCCTAATGGATTACTTTCGAGACTCACTAAAGGTAGTACAGGACGAGTTTGTAGGGTACTAGTAGAGAGTTCAACAATGTAATCATTACTTTGAAGCTTTTATAGTGCTAGGTTTAGCACTCTACTTATGCTTCTAGGATCTTGAGTGAATCATATTCAACTCCTACTATCTAGTATAGACAGATACTAGATATCAAGTGATCACACTTCTATCTAGCTAGGCGTTATGTTCAAATTTTGTGAAGTATTGTATGAATGACTATAGTTAATAAAATCATATTATAAAACATTTGATATGCTACTTGAAAACTCTATGCTAATTGTAATTTTACATGATTTGCTAGAATGATATGTTTTCCTACGTGATGTTTTGTGCTAGCTGTAATTGTTATGTTCTTATAAATGCCCTAGATTTATGTGCTCATTACTCATAAATAAGTATGATCTAAGAATTATATGATACGATACCTACACTATTTATCAGTAGCACCTACGATAGTATGATAGAATATGCCACCCAGAAGATACAAAATTGAGGAACCTAGTTTAACGAAAATCATAGCACAACTTGTTTCTATGCCTACCATCATCTCACAAGTCAACAAAAACATCCATAATGGAAGGACTGGAGATTGGAATAGTGGTAGAGGAGAGGGTGGAGATGAAGCCCCAAATGGAGAATCTGGAAGGAATGTATGCTCCTATAAGCCAAGGATTTCTACGGGAATGAATGAGCTATCGAAGTTTTACGATGGATTGAAATACTGGAATCAGTTCTAGAGATTAGTGACTACAAGGAAGATTGTAAGGTTAGATATGTAGTGTGTTCATTGTAAGGAAAGGTCTTGACTTGGTGGAATACCAAAGTCCAAGCACGAGGTAGAGAGAATGCCAAGAAGATGTCATGGGAGGAACTTTAGGCTTTACTCACTAAGGAGTATCCCCTTAAGAAAGAAATGTAAAAAGTGGAACTTAAGCTCAAGAACCTCATCGTGAATGTTGCTGAACACGCTGCATATGCAAACCATTTTAATGAGTTGGCAAGGCTTGTTCCTTACTTGGTGACACTTGAGTCTAAGAAGGTTAACTGTTACATTTGAGGATTAACACCCCAAGTGTGAAGCAACGTTCATGCCAAGGACCCTATCACGCTAAGCTATTCTGTTGGTAGGAATGATGATAGATGAGATATTAAAATCTGGAGTCTTAACCCAAGGAGGTTGTCATGAGAAGAGAAAAGCTCTTGAGGTTATTGACAAGAAGTTTAAGAGGAAGTTTACTACCCTATCCAAGAAGAAGCAATAGAAGGTCAAAACTTTTACTACAACTGGACCACCAGCAAACAAACAAGGGTTATGCCGAAGGATAAACGAGGTGAAATCAATGCTCACTACAATATTCTTGACCTTGTCATGTTTCCCAGAATTGCAAACGTAGTGGAAATTTCACCAAGTACTGCAGAACTGTCAACAACAACAACAACAATAACCCTAATAACAACAAAAGGAATGATTCAAACAACAATCAATAGACATGCTATAAGTTTGGAGTTTTAGACCACTTTTGCAATGCCTGCCCCAAGCTCAATTATAACCAAAACAACTAGGCAAATCAGGAAACAAAGCTCAAGGGAGAGCTTTTGTGGTGAATGCCATTAAATCCTACCAAGACCTGAACGTATTTCTCCTGAAGAACCCTTATGCTTTGGTGTTTTTTGATATAGGTGTCAATAAATGCTTTGTTTCCCTAAGTTCAAGTCACTATTAGGGTTGGAGTCAACATGCTTACCTAAGCCCTATATAGTAGAACTAGCTAACATCTAGTTACTAAAGGTCAATAACATGTTAAAAGGGTGTGCGTTACACACTAAGTGACTAGCCATTCAACAACATCTTGATACCTATCACACTAGAAAGTTTAATGTGGTAGTTGGAATGGATTGGTTATCCTCAAACCAAGCAAAAATCGTACGCAATCAAAAGATTATATGAATATATTTAAAAATGATGAAAGACTTGTTATATAAGGAGAATGTCCTTAGAGAAGCCTAGATATTATATCCTGTCTTAAAGCCCGAAGGTACCTATGAAAGCAATGTCAAGCTTTCCTTACCGACATGCTTATGAAGACACCAAAGGAGAAGGAGCTTAAGGACATTGTAGTGGTAAGAGGTCACCCGAAAGTTTTCCAGGAGGACTTAGCTAGCTACCCTGAACCCAAAAATTGGAGTTTGTATCAACATAATTCCCGAAGTGGCACCCATAGCGAAGTCACCCTATCATTTAACTCCATAAGAAATGCAAATTCCATCCAAGCAACCGGAAGAGTTGCTTAATAAAGGTTTCATTACACCAAGTTTCACATAATCAGGAGCTCCGGTTCTCTTTATTAAGAAGAAGGATGGGTCCTTTAGGATGTTCATCGACTATATGAAGCTAAACAGAAAAACTATTAAGAACTGCTACCCCTTACCTCAAATTGACAACATGTTTGACCAACTGCAAGGTATGACTTACTTCTCAGAGATCAACCTTCAGCAAGGTTATCTCCAACTTTGAATTTAAGAGGATGACATACCAAAGATGACTTTTAGAACCCGGTATGTTCATTATGATTTCTTGGTGATGCCTTTTGGTTTAAACAACTCTCCAACGATCTTCATGGATTTGATGAATCACGTGTGTAAGCCATACCTTTACAAGTTCATCATAGTATTAATCAATGATATATTAGCGGAACATAATAATCACCTAAAGTTGATTCTTTGCCAAGGAGTAGTTTTACGTAAAATTCTCTAAGTATAAATTTTGGTTACGAGAAGTACATTTAGACGGTCATGTTATTAATAAAGAGGGAATTCATATTGACCCAAGCAAGATACAAGCTGTTAAACAATGAAAAGCACAAGAAACCCCCATAGAATTAGACAATTTCTGGGTCTAGCCAGTTATTGTAGACGATTTATCGAAAACTTTTCAAAAATCATGCAACCATTACTAGTAATGACCTAGAAAGACCAAGTGTTTAATTAGGAATCTAAACAAGAGGAAGCATTCTAGTTGTTGAAACACAAACTCTGTAATGCACATCTGCTAACCCTACCCGATAGAACCAAGAACTTTGTAGTGTATTGCGGTGCTTCATACCAAGGTCTTGGGTGTGTGTTCATGCATACACACCACTACAACTCAAGGTGGATGAAAAGAACTACATTACTCATGACCTTATGTTGGGAGCTGTGATGTTTGCACTAACTTCATATTCGATCTAAAAGAGCTTAATATAAGGCGAAAAAGATTGGTAGAGTTATTAAAAAATTATGACTGTGAGATCAAGTATCACCCAGGCAAGGTTAAACCTCCTAGAGTATATGCCTCAAATAAATAGTATAAACTACATTAGAAACCCAGATCCTCCAGGCCCAACGGGAAGCCATTCAAAGAGATAAACTAAGGGAAGTGTTAAATTGTGGTGTTGAATGAGAGTACAAAACCAGAACTGACAAGGTATTGTACTTCCATAGGAGAATTTGGATACCTGACCTCAAGGAACTAAGATATCTTATCCTAAACAAAGCTCATAAGTCTAGATATTTGGTACATCCTAGACCATGTAAAATGTACCAAAGCTTAAGGCAATGCTATTGGTGGCATGGCATGAAAAAGATACTACCACCTATGTTAGCAAATGCCTAACTTACTAAAAGGTTAAGGCTGAGTATCAAAGACCATGTGGATTCTTGCAATAACCTGAGATTCTAAGTAGAAATGGTAACAAATCACCATGGATTTCATCACCAAGTTACCAAGGACTTCCAACAGTCATGATACAATTTAGGTGATTATGGACCAATAAACAAAGTTTGCCTATTTTCTCCCTAATCGAGAAGACTATAGGATGGATAAATTGACAAGTTTGTACATGAACAAGATTGTTGCTCAGCATGGAGTCCCAATCTTAATCATCTCCAACCGAGATAATCCGTTAACCTCTGGGTTTAGCGATCATTATAGAAGTCGCTTGGAACATGACTTGATTTAAGCATAGCATATCATTTTCAAACCGATTGTCAAAGTGAGAAGACAATACAAACCTTGTAGGATATGCTCCTAACTTGTGTCATTGATCTTAGCGCAGTTAGGATCTACATCTACCCCTGGTAGAGTTTCCTACAATAAAAACTATCATATGAGCATTCAATGCGCACCCTTTGAGGCACTCTAAGGATGAATCTGTGAGTCACTTATTAATTGGATGGAAATTGGTGAAGTTAAATAATCGGTCCAGAACTCATACATGAGATGACCGACAAGATAGCCCAAATCAAGAAATGAATAATGCCTGCTAGACACTATCAAAAGGTTACACTGACAACGAATACCTTTAGAATTCTAAACCGGTGACAAAGTCCTACTCAAGGTATCTCCTTGGAAGGGTGTTATCAGGTTTGGAAAGAAAGAAAAGTTTGCTCCTCGATACATTGGACCATTTGAGAAACTAGAATGAATTAGCTAGGTTTCTTACAGACTCATGCTACTGCAAGAGCTTAACAATGTGCATGAAGGGTTTCACGTATCAAGATTGAAAAAGTGTCTTGTTTACGGGTCTTTAGTAATCACTCTTGATGAAGTTCGTACCAAGAAAAAACTATATTTTGTCAAGGATCCTATCGAATTCATGATCGACAGGTAAAGAAACTGACACGTTGTCATACAAGGATCGTTAAGGTTCATTGGAATTCATGATGTAGTCAAGAATTCACATGGGAACGTTAGGACCATAAGAAGCAGACATATCCACAACTATTCACAATCGAACCTGCAATCAAATCTACCAGTTAAAATTTAGGATGAAATTGCTTTAACTGGGGGAGACTATAACATCACTAAAATTTAATGTATTATTTAAATATCTTAATATGTAATTTACTTGATTGATGCAATTTAACCACTTAGTTTAAGATCTAAATTAGGCCACGATACGTGAGTTATTGAACAACGTTTCTGAATCACTACATCAATACCTGGTATTTTCAAATTGAATTTGTAAATGTAAGCAAAACATAGTACAGTGATGTATGATTTAACACTATAGTGAAAAGTGAAAAGTTATTTGGACAATGGTGGACTTAAACTTGAATTCAGTGAAATTAACATTCCAAAAATAATTCACAAGTCTGAATAATTAAAATGAAATGAAAAATAATGAAACAATAATCATATCCACCCACCTTTTCATCTTATCAAAGTCTTGTAATTTAAATTAACATTTAACTAAAATTTGTAAGTTATCTCTAAAATAAAAAAATCTAAATACAAGATGAAACTAACAAAATATACATATATATGTGTCCATAACATATATATGTATTAAACCAGGGAATTTACTTGAACTATAAATAATGAACAGAGAAACCAAACCTGAAACCAAATATTAACAAAAACGATATCGTGTAACCACATTAACCCAAGGGTCGTATGTTACCCACACCCCCACCATTTTGGCCACCCCCTTGACCACCTTGTCCCCTCCAACATTTATGTCTATTGATAATTTATTACTTTGTATTATTATAACAAAACTAATGTCCCCATGTCTAACTAACTTATGGTTAATAGCCAAACTCAAGTACTATATAAAGGCTTGAATTCTTACTCATTCCTCTCACTCCAAAACCTAAACATACACGTTCTTGTTCCCTGGTTTGGCCAAGCTCAAGCAAAGGAGAAGAAGTCTCGGTTATTACAAGTTCAAGTTTCATACACCTTTGTTTGATCACACTTCTAGGTAACTGCTAAAACTTGAACTTATTTCATACGTATTAGTAAGTTAACTAATTTTTCTTAAGTCCCAAGTTGGTTTTTTTCCAAGAAGAAACATAATAATCTTGAAAACTCAAGAAATGAATAACTAATGTTACACATACGTAATCAACACATAAAAGCATAAGTTTGGTCATGAAAACCATAAGTTTTCTTGTGTTCTAAATGGAGTTCCTCATGCCCCTCTTTTATTGCTTTACTTAATTTTAGGATAGAAACATGTTGACTAAACTTTCTGAATCATGTTGCTACCATGTATGCTCACTAGTTCACTCGATTATGTATTACTTGAGTTAACTGTTTATCATACTGGAGGTCCCAAATTGAACTAAACACAACCACTTAGCTATGGATGTAGCCTATGATTGTTATAAATAGTACTATCAAGGTATGACAACACTTATTCATCTGACTGGTTGGAACGTGTAAATCCATAGCCACCTATAATGGATGCTTATATTTCTAACTAGAATTATGCTTTAACGTATTTGTGTTATGTACTTGCATGGGGAACTATTCAACTATCAATAGGATGTGGTTTGCGGGCTCAATGTAGATACATATTAACTACTATATGATGCATTTACATGATTACAATAATGATTCATTAAACTATGCAACTATTGCAACTGAACATTTTATCATTTCTTGTAAATTAATGTTGGTGTTACTTATAACCATGGGTTCATAATTTGCACCCAATCCCCTTCTTGTGATTCCACCATTGGTGGGAGGGATGTGACATCTATGAAAGTGTTTAACTGATGAGGATGCATTAGAGAGTATAAACAACCCAACAAGTAAATATACAACATAAATATAAAAAAATGTCAAAAGCCACTTAGGAATCTGATGAGAAAATAAGACTGCAATAACCCTACTTTAAAAGTAAAAAAATTAATTAATGTATCAAGTTAAAAAGAAAAATAATATAAAAACTCAAGGGGGTGAACATGCTTTAAAGTGGGAAACCCTAATATTTGCAATTATATAAAGCAAGTTAGTATTAAGTTTGTATTAGGACTTTATTTTTTAGTGATTATTATTATTGTTATTATTGTTATTATTATTTTTGTTATTATTATATTGTTATTATTATTATTTTTATCATCATCATCAAAATCTTTAAGCAATTAAAAGTTCATTTAAATAACTTACGTTTCGATTATAGTTTGACTTGAAATTTACTCATTAACATTATTTCAAATATTTGTAATTAAAGAGAGAGATTAACCCTATGAAATCAGCCGTTAGTATATTATGGTAATGATTGATCTACATTCTTTCTGTTCTTAAGATAGGACAAAAGCGAGGCTTACCAAAAAATATGCTTATGAGTTTATCAATGGATTCATCAGCCTAACGAAGATGGAAAAATTTCTATGTAATCAGGTCAATCATGACCTGAGGTTTTACTTTATTCTAAAATATTATTTTAAAATTCTCCAAGTTCATCTTTCTCACACCTTCTTTACCTAGTTCGTGTCGTTGCATATCCCACCAATCTTTTGACCTTCATTTTATTTGACAAGGGACAACGATCACCTCATCCATTGGATGGCACTGACTAGTTTCAAACACTTCCTTAATATCAGTGATCCACCTGTGACTAATAATTGGATCAGTTTCTCCTAAAAACTTCTTTGGCATACAAGCAAGAAAAACCTTAAGTCAACTATGTAGCCTTTTCATTTCTCTAAGAAAAACCTTATTATCATTTTCTAATTTTGGTTGTCCAAAATCTTTTTTAGGCACTATCCTTTCAAAGGTTTTGTGAACAGCATTTTCTATTTGTTCCATGAAAAATTCGATAATGTTTTGTAAAGCCTTCGCCACCTCTTTCACTATCTGTTAGCGTGCTTTTTCCCTAAGCAAGCCTGCTTTATTATCACTGAATGAGGAAGACTCTTAATCTTTTTCCAAATTATCACGTCACATGTCAAGTAATGAATTTTAGTACACATATAGGTATGGTGTCTTTATTAGTATTATATGACTTTAAATCTTCATCAAGTATAGATTCAATCTTATTTTAGACAAACTTAATCGGTTGTAATTTTCTTATATGCTAGCACATGCATATAAGTCATATACTATTACATTAGTCATGTGCAACTTTACACATAGTATACTCGTGCATTCTTATAACTACCACATTAAGTAATGAATTTCAATACACATATCCACATTTAATTCACTCTCACCATACTACATCATACGCTCAAGTCAGAACCAGTGGATCAACCCCTTGTCTTTAGTTTATTTAACAAGTCTTGGATTGAACACTTAATTAGTACCAAGAGCACTACACTTTGTACTTATACATATAGTAATTCCTCAAACCATTAGCCATGATACTAACTTGTAATTCCCATGTTTTAATTACTAGATTTTTTCAAAAGTTTATAGAGTTTACGGGAAAAAATAAGGATCACAAAATTTTTTTAATATATTTCGACAAACCATCATATTAAAAACAAAAATATATTTACAACATTTACATGCATGTGTTCTATCCACTTCTTCTAAGCCTTGATCTATCTTAGCCTTACAGCCTAGGCAAATTATTTGAATATACATGTATATTAAATTTCGCTAAGGGAGTGTACATTTACTTTTAACATAAGATATAACCCCATAGTGACATATCCATTAGTCCATTAAAGTCTCGTATGGTTCAAAATCCCAAATCCCTGATGTGTTTCTACAACATATCTCACTTGAACCATAAATCGCCTATATGGTACAAACTGACAAAATTCCCATGTGACGCGTATATCACAAATTTACCATGTGATTCTATATACTGGATCAACAAACTCACTTATGATTGTCAACTCCCTACAATCCTATACTAAGTGTCACATCATCACCAAGGTGGAAACACGAGTGGGTGGTGAAATCTTATCTTATGAATACATGGAAACGAGAAATATTAAACATTAAACATTCAAAAGATATTGTTTCACATCATTGTCCTAGGTTATACAATAAAGATTTCACATATGGACTCTAATCATAAATCTATACTAAGCAATCTTTCCTTGTAGTGTAAATGTGCAAAAGATTGATTCTAAATCTATCACACCTACTTGTGTTATGAAAATCACGCTAAAATGAGTCAACCAAAAGTTGGAGCGCTCATAGAGTTTGGGACTTGATAAATAGTTGTCATAATCATAAAGCTGTTAGAAGTATGACTCAAGTTATTATTCATGAATTTAAGTACAAGACATAGAGCCATGAGTCCACAACCATAATTACAGCTATGAGAAAACTAAACTCCCCTTTAATAATTATCATGAGTATTGACTGTTGTTTTTATAGAGATAAACATTCAATATAGGTGACTGTCGTTTTACGCGTTCAACATGTTTAGAGAATGGGGGTGCCTACCATTATACTACTACTTATATGTTCCAATGTCTCCATCTAAGAGTTATTTGATTGTGTTATAAAAATAAGGAATTTAGCATGTGATAATGATACGGCAAACTAATTTAATATTCAAGTAATAAACATAACATATAAAGCAATGATTCAAATGTTGTTATAAGCATGTTCATCCACAAAAAGCATTTAAAATGAATAAAAGGGTATGAGAACTTACTTGTTGTTGACTGGTTTGAACATTTCTTTTCCAAAGTGAGACGATGCTAAATTGAAATGGTTCCTGTATACATATATACCTAGGTTTGTAGTAAGATCTGTGATTTAGGTGTAAGTCATTTTAAATAAAGCCTTCAAGTCCGTTGTACAAGTTGTTGGATAACATGGTACTTCAAGTGTTGTTTGGTCTATATTTGTAATATATACTTATCAAAATTTAATAATTTTACTAGTTTTTATTCATCTAAGGTTTGTTCATATGTTACTGAACGTTAGGTCATTATCTATCAATTTTGACTTTCATATACTGTTTATGTCGATGTTAAGGCATCTAAATGAGCCGAACTAAATCGTAGGAATTTTATAATAACTGAATATGCCCTTCAATTTAAGCCTTAATAGTTGCACTATAAGCTTTTAAGATACCATTTAACCTAATAAGGTTACTACAACTACATTTTGGATAGTCGATCATACTTTGGTAATTTGAGGGTCCTAATCTTAATCTTAGCATGATTAGGTGTATTAAAAGCTAAAACATTAATCTTAAACTTTGGCACCAAAATCATATTTACTAGTTAATTATTGAGGAAGTTATGACTTTACAAAGTAGGACCAAGTATTCTGTTTAAAAACAACCTTTGGTTAGGTTTGGGCTCTAGAATCATGTTATTTAGGATAAAAAGCTAACACTTTAAAATCTAATAAGGCTCTATAATCATATTATTTAGTTAGGTTTTAACTGACATATGACCGCCTAAAATTGGGCTAAAGTTTTTGTCCGGCTACTGTCCATAGTGTAATATGGTTTTTTTACAAGTATTAAGATATATGCCTTAGTTGTATGTGTACCACTAGTTAAAAATATATAAACAAGAAAGAAATATGCATAATACAGGATCCGATGGTGGTTTATTTATAGTTTCTAAAATGAATATCCCCATGTTACATAAGTGTAAATAAAAACCCTACTTTGTCAAGTTTGTAGTTTGGCTTGCTATTCGGTTTTTGGATAGAAAAATGGGCCTGCTAAATGATTGTATCATAAAGGCTTAAATAATCTAGTTTTAGGGTCGTAACAAATGGTAGTAGAAATAAAAAGAGAGATTGCGGTCTAGTGACTAGAACTCATTTGGTTTCTTGCCCTTCTTATCGCTCGAACAATAGCAACATGAGCTCTTTTAGAGCATGTTTGAGAGTGGTTCTAGTGTAGGAATGAGTATGGAAGTATGTGTTTTATATAGGAAACTTTGAGAGGGAATACCATCAGAAGATGAAAAGCATCTTTGAACAAGATTGACTAGTTAAAACTTGAGTTCTCTTGGGTCGCCAACTGTAGTCTTCGAGCATAAGGTATCCATCTCTGATCCTTTTTTTTTGTACTTGACTCCATCCTCCTTAAGTCATAGTGAGGTGATGATGGTCAAAGTTTTAGGTTTGGTTATATTGTAACTAGCTTGTTATCTTGGCAAATTTTAAAGGCCTTGCACCTACTTTAGGAGCATATTCAAGCAGCTGTACGGGAATAAAAAGAAATCTAAAATGCTTCTCTATAATGTCTTTAGTTGTTAATTTGTTAGTATTTGAAGGCTTGCTTAGTTTCCTTATGTATTTGCTAGATAAACTTTGTTTTTTTGGGTCATTAGAGTCCCTTAAGCATGAGACATTTATAGTTGTTTTCAATAGATCGAAATGAATCAAGGGAGAGAGGTTGAATAGGATTCAAGACTTGTATTACTTTGAACATAAGATAATGAAATTTCTTGGAGTTAGTCGTTGTATTTAGGCTTTTCTAAAGGATGTGTGAGATTCGTGGTTACTAGAACCATCACATTTACACATGTGTTATGCTAAGAAAAATGTCGATGATATGATAAACTTCCATGCAAAGGTGGTAGACTCCATGCATGATCATATGCATGGGTACAATTGCCTACAGACTTAGACTACCAATCGGATAAGCACACTTGTGAATTTATTTTAATAAAATATTGAGATGGATAACAAGCATACCAATATGTTCATCAATAGTGGTTTATATTGATAACACGTTAAGAAACCAACACATGTTGTTACAAACTGTTAAATAAATAATATTGATGCATGGTTTTTCTAGTTACACATGTTCATACTTAGTTTAATTCTTAACTAAGTCTAATAAACAAGAGTTAGGATTTTGTAATAAAATTACAAGATACGTGTTTTGTAATGATTTAGAGTTTAGGTATAATATGTCAGACTAAGAGGTTACCTGCAAATTTGCAAATATGTCTCCCCCAGTTTAGAGAATTTTATCTCGAAATTCACCTGGAATTTTTTGTTGAGTTCACTAGTAAATAGGCATGGGTAATTAGCTTTCATGTGATTCGGGATCACGCTTTGAGTTACACTAGAGTTTGACTATCGTAATACGGCTTCCTTTTGTCTTCTTAACCTCTCGATCCATGATTTTGGATATGTTTCTTAATAAAATGAAGTTTGTTATCGGTGCGGATTTCCTCAAGTGGTATATGCAAATTCTTATCAGGTAAGCACTTTTTGAGGTTTGACACATGGAATTTGTAGTCCACCAAGATCTTAGGGTAGCTTGAGTTTATAGGCTACCAGACCGATCCTTTCTAGATTCTCAAATGGCTTGACCTGCCTCGGGGTGAGGTTGCCCTTCTTTTCAAAACAGGCAAGTTCCCTTCTAGGGCAAGACCTTGAATAAGACTTTTTTGGCAACTTGAAATTCCAAGGGTTTGTGGCAGTTGTCCGCATAACTATTCTATCAGTATTTTGCAGCTTGAATTTGTTATTTAATACCTTAATGAATTCTGAGCCAACAATCTAGTTGTCATCGACCTTGGTCCAACACATACGTGATCAGCACTTGCGATCATATAGAGCTTCAAGCAATGCCTACTATATGCTAGCATGAGAAAGGTTGTTTTATAAATATTTAACTATTAGCAAATAAGAATCCAATATGTAGCCAAAGTCGATTGCTCAGCTCCTGAGCATATCTTCGAGTTTTTGAATAGTCTGCTCACTCTGAGTGTTGGTTTGAGGGTGGTAGGCGGTGCTCTAGTCTAGTCGTGTTCCTAAGGCTTTTCTATAGGGGTTGTCAATACCTAAAGGTAAATCGACAGTCTCAATTTGAGATTTCATAATGAATTTACAAGTTTAGGGTCTTATGATGAATTAGGGTTTGGTATTATATATTAGACTGAGAGGTTACCTGAAAATTATGTTACAATCTCACTCAATTGAGAGAATTTCTTCCTAAAATTCACCTTGTGAAAATTTTGTTGTGTTCGTCAATAAATAGGTGTGGGTAGTTAGCTTTTATGCGATCCTCACGTTCCAACATAATTTTCGACCATACTTTAAGTTCCTCCGGAGTTTGCAATCGCAATTTCTTTAAGAAGTACTGCATTGTTCATATATGTTTTATTCTATCTCTACATGCATTGTTCATATATGTTTTATTCTCTCTAGTATAGATAAGCTGTAATGATTAACGATGTACATTTAAAAATATCTTATTATAAAAATAAAATAGTAAACTAAAATAAAGAAAATAAGATATATGATTTTTATCATCTTATAAAAAAGAATATAAGAATTAATTTAGATGAGCAAAGTTGTTGGAACTATATTAACTCTATATTAACTCATGACAGGAGCAATAGTGATAGTTTTAGTACTATTTCTCATGCCTTAGGTACCACTTTCTGTTGCAGACCTATGTCTTTCCCATTTTATTTCAATATGCTGGTGCCTTCCTCTTTACATTCGCCTTACAACTGATTATGTCTATGTGTTAGGGGTATTTTAGAAATAGAAGGTTATGGGCGTGTAAAGTTCAAGTAGTTTATTCCTACCAATCGTCGTTGTCGTCGCCGTTGATGTCTTTTATGGTGATTCCTGTTTGTGGGGTGGTATTGGCTCAAATCCCTATGGATCTAATCGGCAATTTCCATTGTCGACGTTCACCTCGCCGCCAACACCAGATGTTGTCTATGGCTTTTGTACCCTGTTGGTGTAGTCGGTCGTGACGATGGAGAGTTGACCATCCCTTCTGTCCCTCGGTCCTCCATTTGTATCCCCTAAGGATCTAACCGACAGTTTCCGTCGCCAATGTTCACTGCCGCCGATGCTCATCGCTGCATCCGACAATGTATTAATTGTATTAAGACATCATGCCATTTCCTTTGAATATCAAACTTCAAATTAAAATAAACATTTTTCTCAAAAATATGGATGTCAGGCTTGAACTATCCAAGTAGCTTCCACGTCCATACCTGCACCTCGTCAGCGTCGCCAATTACATGCCACCTATTATGCATACAAAGTCAGTTACGCTGAGTGAGTTATAGTCTTAATGCTAAAATACTTTAACTTCGTTAAGGCTATTATCGTTTTCGTACGTGAGCACACATCAATACATACATCATAATATATTCGTTACATTATCTTTCATCATCGTTTGATTCATACATTCATTATCTTTCACTTTAACAAATCAGTGTCATATGCTCAACCTTAACATAAGTTATGAGACTGATCACAATCTCGAGGCTTCGGGACAAAGACTCTAGTTCCGTTCGCAGTCGATCACAAGGATCAGACTTCTGTGAGAATCCTCATGGGCCATACAGCCTCCCACAGTTGACAAACGATCCCTTAATGAGTCGTGAACCTCCATTCATACATGGTCGATCGTAAGGATTAGACCCCTGTGTGCATCCTCATAGGTTAGCAAAACCGTACACAGTTGATATAACAATCCCTCAATGAGTTGTGAACCTCCATACGCTTGTTTGCAAGAGTTTCATTCATTCATTACGTTCCATTTCCTATTATCGTTATCTTTCACTTTCATTATATAATACTTTACTTATGGTAATATATAGCATACCAAGTAAAGATATATCGTAAAATTTTATCATTTTAAAAAAAGATTAAATCATGGCAACATAACACATAACACAGCAAGCCATGCGAGAACTAAATCCATGCGACAACATAACCTCATGCGAGAACTTTCATCTCGTGCGAACACTAACACCTCGCGTGAAAACTTTCACAAATTGAAATCCCTTGCAGCCCAAGCTACCTACTTGCTAGAACTTACGGGTTTCCCGCCTAAACCCAACTTATCGAATCTAAAACTAAAATAACATGCTCCACTTCATAAACAACATCATCATAAGCATAAACAAGCAATTTAGTATGCATAGTAGCCCCAAACGTAAAAACTTGCATAAAAAGGGGCTAGAAACTCACCTTTGAAGATTCTAACACAAAACCGACTTTCTCGAGACCTTTACGAACGTAAACTACACATTCATGCATTATATTCATCAATAAACCTTCCTTGATACGTAACACAAATCATTACACGAGTTACAAACCTTAAACATCTCAAATCTTCGCTTTCTCTCTCTACTTCGTGTCTCTCTCTGTACCAGCAACAGTTCTCGCATGAGGATGGGGACAGACATAGCTCTCAACTACTTATAGGATCCCCAAACTTCTCGCCTGGGTTCTCACACGGGAAGCCTCTGTTATGCGAGAACTTCGTCTTCGTTCGTTTCCTTGAAAATTTTGGGCCGTTACATAATGGTGGAGATTCGTGACTTGTCGGGCATGAGGATCGAGATCGAGGTGAAGTTGGTTACGTACTGTGCTCTGGTGATTGCTTTGGGGTTTACCTAGTGATTGCATGTCAGTTGATGGTTTGCCCTCCGGTTGGTGCTGTGATCATTGTAATGCAGGTTTCATGGTGTCGATGATGAGGATGAACTACTCGTTTGAGACTTGCTTTTGGTTTGATGTTCATCATTGGTTTTCTGATTCTCTTTCTGTTCTTCGTTGGTATATTGTTTTGTTGTTGCTACTGATGTCGAAAAAGACGGGCTATAGCTTATCTAAGACTAACATTTATCACAACACTAGATATGTTGTTGGACATATGATTTTGTTGGTATATCGTTATTTCTGTGTTAAACTCTGGTAAAATCTAGGGGATGATGACATAACTATAGTGCGTTCGGTTGCTTTGGCGTGGTTATCATTTACTGTTAGCAGCCGCAAACGAATGCCCGTTCTAAGCCCGACTATAATGGTGAGTCGTTTTAATATGTTCATCACACGCTTAACGCTCGCAGATGGAACACACTGGTTTAAGTGAAAAATTAAGGTCAAAGAATTGAAACATGATTTTTCTATTTTGACCATGCAAAAATATCTATTATATATTACTAATTATCAATTTATTTATACATTTGGGTTATATCTAAGCTTTAATAAGTTGTATCCATTTCTTTTTATTATTTTAATTTTTATTACTTTTAATCCCAATATTTGTACATCTTTTACAACTTAACCGCTATAATTTTTTACTTTTAACTTTGATTCTTTGTATTTTTCATCTTTTATAAATTTTTCGTCTCATGTTTTGGTTTAAATTTTTACAAGTTAACACGTTGTATAATCCGCACGTGGTTCAAAGTGTTTACACCTATTTTTTTTCCTGTTTAACGGCCCCGTCACAACGCGCTGGTATTATATTGACTTAGTTATTATTTTTAAATGTTTATGTTTCAGGAGAGGGGTTCAATATTTTTACGTCAACTTTTCGTTCGATTTTATTTTTCCTGTTTTCATTTTTTTATTCGAGCTTTTACGATATTATTGGTCGCTGATGGTGATATGAAATTGTTATTAATTGACACGGTTTTACGCTGCCCGTCGCAACACGAGGGGCTTAATACTAGTTTTCTATTAATTACTATATTGTAATCACTTTAATTTAACTATGAAATTAGTGTGATCAATAGTACATAATCCTTCTACACTTTATATGATAATTTTATTATTTTTTTGGTGATATACAATTTATTGTGTTTTAATGAGATTCACGTAATATTTCTTAATTTATGGAAAACATTATGCATTAGTGTATACATGAATTCACTAGCAGATGCAATATAGTTACAAGGTTAATATGTCCATCCCTAAATACAAGGTATTTTTGAGAACCTTAACCAATTAATTAGGTATCGGAATAAACAGAATGAATCTCGATGCTTCATTTTTTAAATCACACACATAACAACTTTAATAGGATTAAAAAACATAGTTAGCAATTACAATCATTTATCATTCGACCACAACAACTTTACTTTACTATCTATATATTACGATCTGCGAATGAACTCTACTATTATAAATATGCATCCAACCTGGTATAATAGTATGCTCAAAACCACATCATTTTAAATGGACATAACAAAAACCAAAGAATTCAGGATGTCACACTTGTAAATGAGTGAATTTTATTGGCAAGGATGTTTATGCCAATTTAATTACACGTGAGGTTGGTAGTAAAATCATAGGTTAAACCACTATGTGATAGGTAAAACACTCGTTGTACTAATGGAGAGTACTTACGGAGTCAAACCCATTACAATACGGAAATTTAGATATACAGTTAGAATGGGTTTGATCACAAACAATTTAAAACTAAAAGTTCAGATGAATATTGTAATAAATTAGATGTAGTACTTTATCAAGTTTAGATGTAATATTATAACGAACCTTAGCTCAACTGGTTAAGATGAGGTACTCATAACATGTAACTATTGGGAGATTATGGTTCAAGTCTCACTATGAGCAAAATATTCAGAGTTGAGCCATGGGGTTTTCTCAGCAATGGGTTTTCTCCTGAGGGGGTTCGAGTGCAGCTGGGAAACGAATAAGTGAACCCGATTAAGATAACACCTATTCTCCGAACTAGGGTCGCACATTTTTCGTTAAAAAAATGTAATATTATAATCAAGAGTGCATCGTAAAATGAGAAAACACATTATTTTTCATAGATTGTATATTTATAGTAATACAGAATTAAACTAAAGAGAAAATGATACAGCATTTTATTCTATTAAATTTTTAATAGATAAATAATGTATATTAAAGAAAAGTCAAACTTGATAACTTAATTTTATCCTTTTCTTCTCCAATCATAACGAAGCATTACATGTAAGTTTACCATCGTGATATTATTGATCATTGAGTTAATTTGTTTAAAGATCTTTATGCACTCTTACACGTGTTACAAGAATATTGTTATTTTATTTGATTTATGAGATGTCTACATATATGGGATCAGATTAAAATTGTTTTAGCATGCAAAGGTAAGGATTCAACATAATTGATCACATTACTTCAATGATTAACATTAGGAAGTGGAGAGCAATTAGAACTTGAATTTATCTGAAAGGGCAACAAGAGATGAAGTTGTTACCTTCCAGTCTACTTCCAAAAATATAATTTTCTCACATGTACTTTAACATGTATAACAATTAATATTTTGCATCCGATTTTACACGGTCTCAATCAATGATTTAATTTTGCGTTTATAATGTAGCGACAAGTCTATTACAAAAACATGTCTAAAACTATTTGTACTTCTTTTACAACAACAAACACACACAACCTTTTCATCTTGCTCCTAAATTTACAATAATGTCTAGAGTAAATTACCCAAAAGGACCTTAATCTTTGTAACTAATTTCGTTTTTCGACCTTTAATTTTACTAATTACGCTGTACATCTTTTATGTATATTATTTATTTCATCATTGGTCCTTTAGTCTAACAGTCGTTAATTTGGATCGTTAAGTTAGCTCATATAATTATCACATAAGGGTAGACATGTATCATATGATATAATAAAATTTTATCTAGCATTCCAATTTTAACAAATTATATATATTTTTATAATAATTTTTGTGAATAGTTTTATAGAAAAAAGAGATGATTGTATCATATTAATAATACATCAATAAAAAACTTAATGCATACAATTTAGAATGTTGGTTAAATGAAGTGTATTAGATGTTTTCCTAATAAAATTTTATAGAACCTGCATTTCAATTTTAACAAAAGCATCTAAATGACTTTATAGTGGCTTGCATTTTAATTTTTATGTATGATGTTTATTATTGGCACTTAAAGTATATGAGACAATAGATTTTTATAAAACTAACTTTAATAAAAATGATGATGAAAATATATCAAATATGTTTAATGTTTACTCATCAATCTCAATGTACACTGATCATATTTTCCTAACAAACTTCATGTAGCTTCGTTCTACTTTCTATATATTTAGGTTATTATTAGTTATTCAATCATATGAAGAAGTAAATTTTTATGGCACTAATTCTAAAAAGATGATGATAAAAATATATGAAATTTTGTTTGAAGTTTTAGATATGCTATAGTTATAGTAGATTAATAAATGATCTGTACAAGAGACAGTTTCTTAAATGATTGATTGATGATGAAAAAAAAGAATTCTTGGCTCAGTTCTCCACCTTAACGACAGATCATCTTTTCTCAACGTTTTACTCATCGTCATGTGATAACCATGTGATTAAACTTAACAATATAAACTAACGACTATTAGACTAAAGGATCAAAGATAAAACAAATTACATACATAATGGTTGTCTAGTATAACTAGTAAAGATAAATGTTAAAAATTATGATTAGTTATAAAGATAATTGTTCTTTTCCATAATTTACTCTAATATCAATAATAAGACTTAAACTCTTAAGCTCATAAAAGATATATCAATGTATATGCAGGACCCGTTAAGGGATGGTCAATACAATCAGTCTCACAATGAGAAGAGTGTTAGAACACTTAACAGATTAAATAGGGAACCGGGTTTGTATGAATGATACTAAGAACACAAGTAAACAATGAAACAGAACTAAGAAAAAGAACAAGATAAGTATGATTTTCAAGAATGCTGTATATTGCTCTCAAGTTCTTTTACAAGTGTTACAAAGCATAAGAAATACAAGAACCTGAGATACTTTATACTACATCCTACAGCCGGCCATACTTTGAAGGCCAGCTGGAAACACTAATCTTGATAATAAGATCAATGTAAAGTCAAAAGGCAGATTGTCTTTTGACTAGTGACTATGACATGCCATAGCTCACATCCTAATATATTACAAAAAGAATAAAAGGTACATAGTAGAAAGTTACGGACTCTAAACCATAATCTACAGTTACAAAAGCATGGACCTTTTAACCAACTCATGCAAGTTGGTGAGTCTTTAGAGTTACAGCAGAAAGTTGGTCAGCTTTATGCAAAAGTAGATCAGAAAAAGCATGTCCTCTATGTCTTCAGAAGAAATCAGTCTTCACTTTATTGGCTTTGGAAGACTTTGTCTTTGAAGCTTCGAAAGACTTCATCTCTGGCTTCAGAAGATTTGGTCTTTGGCTTCAGAAGATTTTACACTTAGAATAATTTGCTGTGAGAAGTGTAAAACTTCCAAAGTAACTTCTACTCTGCAAAATGTGCATGCAAGCTAGAAGCTCCTTGGTTGCCTTGGTTTCTTTGGTTGCATCAGCCTTTCAAGTGTAACCTTACAAACTCCCCCTAGGCTGATACTACCAAAACAGAGAAGTATACTTATATATTGACAGTCCTCATCAGGATCAAGATCATTCCTTTCTTCATCAACTGATCAGGATCCCTCAGACTCTCATAATACCTTCTTATGTCATGGAGATCATGAAGAGAAAGATCAAGCATTTCTTGCCAGAAATAGACATCTTGACCTCCTTGATCTCTGATGACATACCACCTGTCTGGATTAGTAGCAAAAGTCCAGTATAGGATGGGTCTTCCAGTTACAAAAGGCTCTACTTGAGTTGGAGTTGGTTGAGCAGCCTCTTCTTGCACTACCTCAGTATGCTCTGACTCATCCTGAGGTGTAGAGTTGGATGCTTTTGACTTCTTCTTAGAAACACTCTTCCTGGCCATCCTTTTCCTCCTCTTTGAAGTCTTTAACTAAGAAGACTGGCCTTCAACACCAGGTTGACTTGCTGTGTCTTTCTCAGTTGGGTCCTCTTCCCTCACAAGGTCAGAAGTAGAGGGATTTGGACCCACCCTACTGTGGATTAGAAGACGAAGTTGGCTGCGATGCAGCTCTAGGCTTAGGTTGTGTTGTCTCAGTGGGTTCAACCTTTACCTTAACTTCAGGTTGAGCTTGACTTGGTGGAGAATGAAAGTCAACAAGCTTTCCCTTTTTAATCTTCTGCTTGATCACTCTAATGTGTCATCCATAGTGGATAGAGACATTGGACCAAACCTCCTTCTGGAGAATCCGTATAGCTTCAAGAAACTCATCATCCTCTACCTATCAGTAGACTTCTTTTGACTCTTTTGGATGATGGCTCTTGACTTTGTAGCTTCTTCCCTCATTTTTCTCTTAGAATCCTTTCGTTCTATGATAACTTGTTGCTCCAGCTGATTAAGATACTTGAATTCAACATATTCATATGATAAGGGAAGAAGTGCACATTCCTAATAGAGACCTGTAACACTCAGGTAGCTAATCATGTTTTGTCTATCAACTTCCTTATCTACCTGAGGTTGTTCAGTTGCCATACCCTCTTTCTTAGGACTTTCCTAAACTATGGAGAGGATAAGAGCATGCTTGTAGAGCCTTTTCTATCTCCTTTCTTCCTTGATTTTTAGGAGCAATTCTATATCCTCTGCCTCCTTCCTCTCCTTTAACAGCTTTGTGTCTGCCAGTTCATTGAGTTGCTCTAAGGGAAGAGAGATGAGTTTAACTATGTTGTAGTTTCTGGTCCCTAAGTAGTTTAATCTGGCTGCCCTTAACTCATTATCCTGAGTGTTTGGCATGGGGGCATCCCTGATAGCAGCTTCTATGAACGCTGGAGACCCTCTTGAACTTTCTCCTCTTAACTTCCTCTTCCTATCTTTTTCCTCCTCCTTAATATCCTCAGAGGTCATCTTCCTCTTCCCTTTGTCACGCACAAGCCTTGGTGACTCAGGTAGAGAGACGTTTGGCCTTCATTGGTTGGTTTAGTAGTCATGCTCCGGCCAGAGAGAGGTTGTGAAGCACCTTCACCAGTTGGTGCCTCACTGAGGGTTGATGATGTTGAAGCAGTTCTTGTAACAAGGTTCACAGGGTCTATCACTGTGCCTTTGGTTAAGGTTTCCCTTTCGAAGCTAATCTTAGGTTCCACCTCAACATCCAGTTGACCAATGACATTGCCTGTTAGCCTTTGTCTTCTTCTTTGTCTGAACTCTTCAATAATCTTTTCTTGAATCCTCTCAGCAAGTCTATCAGCTTGATTGTTTTGACTAGGATTGGCAAGTGGCATATGGACTAGAGAAAGACTATCATAGAACTTCAGGGTCTAAAAATTGAAAACCTCTTGCTGCCCCTGAAGTCTATGCAAAATCAAAGCTCTCCTTCAGCATCATACCTCCACCCAAGTATTTCATTCTCAGCATAATGGGGTGGGGTAGACATAGCTCTTGGAATACCCTCCTTACACAAACTTTGAATGAGTGAGGCCATATCAATATGGACTTAAGGAGGTTGCTAAATATGGACAATTGCAAGTGAGGTTGGTGAATCCTCAATGTCCATACTTTGTGAAGAACTCCCAAGTTTTGTGATTGCTTGGACTTTCTCCCCCTTTTTGGTAGCATCACCCACTTGCATAGGTAAGCTAGGGGTTAGGTCGGTCACATCCACAAGTTCTTGAGTTCATGGTTAAGTACTCCTTAAAGGTCTCCCAGCTAGTTGTTCCTTGAGATCAGAAATCTCAAGTTGCTGATCATTGACCCTTTTTAGCAAGGTAGTCACCTGAGATTTCAAGTGACTAACCTTTGAGACTAAATAGGTGCATGTTTGAGTCAACTTTTTCACCTTTAGTCTCATATTCCCCTCATCTTCATTAGAAGAATCACAGGGGGGAAGAGAGAATAGGACCTAAGTCTTCTTCCTCATCACCAGCACTTTGTTCTTGGCCGCTAGACTTCTCCTGCACCATGACAGCTTCAAGTGAAGTGTTAATGGGCTGGGTTGCCATGGTTGAGGTCTTAATGATGTAATCACTTGTTGAAGTGAGAGCCTCTTCCATATGGACCTCCTGAACAGGTTCAGGAAGATCGACCTTAGTAGTAGGTGGATGATGTGGGCTAGACATGGGAGAAACAAGAGTACTCATCTCTCCTTAAGCAAGGGAGGAGAAGAGAGACTCAAGATACTCACTGAATCCTATGTCTTCATCATTATAGAATTCTAGGTTTGGAATGGGTTGGTTTAGATTAAGAGGCTGGGGATGGTAACTGTCCATTATGTTGTTCACTAGAGTGTTGAGACTCTGAGTGAAGGCCTAATGCTTAGGGGGTTGTAAGCTCATTAGGCTAAGCATGAGGAACCTCAACACTGATCATTGGTAAGATAGAAGTGGTTTGCTCCTCAGGAGACGTGGGAGCTCTATTGTCCACTTCCTCCTATGTGGGTGGTAAGATAGGGGCCTGCACAAACTGAGTAGCATATGCCGGGGTTCGTTTGGACTTTCTCTGGTAGGTGATGGTTATTTGTGGCTGTATAGGGGGTTGAGAAGTAGAAGGTATGGGTTAACACTAGCTGGTGCTGCTAAGCTATCACCTTGAGCAATGAGCTCTAACATTTTTAGGACAAGGGATGTTTTCTACCCCAGAGAAGCCAACAATTGGTTTTCTCATAGTCTTGAAGATGCCGGGCTTCATCTGTCCGAATTTTAGAACATTACATGTTCCCCTCAACTGTGAGCCCAGTTCATAGTTGAGAATATGCTGGACATATCTAGGGAACATGTAATATTCTAAGGAGTCCAAGTTTGCATGTAAATTAATATACACAAAATATGAATACCTAAACTTGACTCCCTAAACCATCCTATGGATTATGTAGGAAAGGTCCTCTTAAACTTGGTCCCATCCTCCATGCTTGTTAGATAGAATATGAATGAGGACATGGTGGAGTTATTTCCATTGAGAGGAAACCTTCTCTTTCCTAAAGGTCTTGACAGAGAAATCCCCTTCATAGCCCATCTGACCAAAGGTGTGGTTAATAGCAGATTTAGGGAAGGGCAAATCACCTTAGACATCATCCAGCCTTAGATGTGAGTTTATGGATGCTGGAGTGATGAAGATTGTCCTCCCCTATAATGTGGCAAATAGTGCCTTCTCCCCATCCATGGTGACCTCTTGACAGGTCCTCCAGAATTCCAACAGCTGATCCTCATAGAGTGAAGGATCGATGGTGAGAGAGGTGAAGTAGTTTGATAGAGTGGGAAAGCGACAAACCTATGAGAAACCAGGATCTTTCTCAGAGTTCAACATAGCAACTTGATTGTGCTGCCTGTGAAGTTGCATGGAGAAATCGGGTTGGTTTTTACGATGAAGGTTGGCCATTTTGAGGTAGCATTGTTGCGAAGGAAGATAAGAACTAGGGCGGTTTGGGTGAATTTAGGTTAGAGGATTTTCAGCTGAAGAAGATAATGAAAGAGGGCAACCGTTAAGAAAGAATATATATAAAATGGATTGGAGACAAAGTTAATACAAAAGGATAAACTTTGAAATTTAAATGTCGGTCCCACCTTTAAAAAGTCCCCAAAAAGGTAGTTTTCTTGAAAGGCGAAAATCTTCCGAAGGTATTTTTGTCTTTGGAAGTTTTAAGAATAACTTCCGAAGCCAGTTTGGCTTTGAAAAATATTCGTAAGATTTGTGAAAATTTTGCTTTGGAAGGAAAATACTTAGAGAATTTTGCTTCCGAGACATGTTTGGTTTCAGAAGAAATCAGGACTTGGAAGTTTTAGTCTTAAGAGAATAAATCTTCCGAGACTTAATTTGTCACACCCCAACCTTAACGGCTGAAATGTTGAGATGTGAGGGTTAAGATTGTTCAAAGCCACACAATGCTACTTCAAAGTGTAAGTATTATTAAACATAAGGATCATATTGTAACATTACATTCATAAATCTCAAACAAACAACCATAACATAAACTAAATTAAAACTTCCAGATTGAAAGTGAATTCTTTATTATTTCTAGGTCCAGTCCTACATGATTTTAAATCTTCAAGGTCAACATTTAAGCTTGTGCATTTCCTGAAACATGTTAGAAAATACGGTCAACATATAATGTTGGTGAGTTCCCAAAAAAATTTATATACATATATAAAACCCTTTTAAGAGGCAATTCATGTCATAGGTTAAGGAATAATGCAAAATATATGGATAACATAATGATACAATCAAACCTTGACAAAGATATGGCCACAACGAAATATACGATTAACTAAGTGTACTTGGTTGTATGATAAACAAGAATACGTCATCAGGAGCCGGCAATAACCTCGGCTTTAGCACCAAATAGGCTTGTCAAGCCCATAGATTTATGATGTCACTAGGCTAGCAATAGTTAATAATTGTTTTTACAAGAGTCTATCACATAATATTCGCAAAAGTCTCAAGTAACCATGAAAAAAATATAGAATGAATTGCACGTGCTTACAAGTATTTAAAACGATTTACAAGTGTACATTGATATGAATAACATGTTTCACCCCAATACGTGTGAAGTAAAGTAAAACATGGTATGGGAAAACTCACTTGATATAAGATGTACTTTGAATAATAAGAAAGCTAGAATAGCACCAACGGTTTCTTCACAAATTACCTAGGCGTGGGCGTTCCAAGCTTAGATTATAATCGCATAAGTTCAAGAGACAATTTGTGGAAATCTTGGGTTTGTTATAAGGATTTGGGGTTTATCACAATTTAATATTATAAAAATGTTATTTATAATTTGAGAAATGACGATCGTAGATAAAGTTTAATATTACAAAGGATATAGTTTTCTCAACATTTAAATAAATAAGTTTAAATTAAAAAAAAATTAATTATTAAATACGTTGACCAAGTAATTTTGTTACCATTTAACGATCTAAATAATTTACGTAATCTTACACTGGAAGGATTTAAAGTGGTTATCAACAATGTTTTGACATCTTTAAAGTTTCAATCCTTTAAACATTTTGAAATCATTAAAATTGTTTAAAATAAATTCTATAATTACAAAACTTTTAATAGATAATTCCTGATAACATTTTGTCAATTAAAACTAATTTTATTTTAATACAATATCATTTTATAATTTTTTTGAAACTTCGAAAATGAGTAAAAAGCCCTTTTTAAAAAAAATGAGGGTTGTGGGGTTCGAACCCACGACCTTGAGTACAGACGTGATGTTCTTTAACCAGTAGGCTAGGGCACCTATGCTTGCCATTAGCTGGGTTTTAAATCTTAAAAAAACTCAAAGAATAGAACCCCAATTCCTTCAAGAACCCTAGTTTTTAGATGATCAAATCGAACATAATTTTGGTGTTGTTAACCAAATTAAACATGGGGCATCTGTTCCCCACATCAAACTGAAGGTATTTGTGTATTCAATTACCTGAGTTATAGTTGTAATCGACGATAGTAGGTAGAAGAGTGTCGCGGTAGGTTCGAGTCAATCGGACGTATGATCATGCGTGTTTTTATCAAATTGAAGTTTCAGAAAGCATCAAAGAGTTTTGTGGTTTCACCTCATTTATATAAGCTTAATTTCATCGGTTTCGACACCCACGAGTTCAACACATTCATTTGGGGGTTATGTATCGGTTCATGAACAATCAGTCGGTTTTAATTGCTGGAATGGAATGATTTTGATTCCGAATTGATTGCTATCGCGTTTTTAGTAATTCATTTAGCTTGATTTGATCGAATTTGAGTTTGAAACTGTTGGGTCTTTGAATGAAATTTTGGTTTTGAAAGTGCGTAATGAAAACTCAACAAGAACCGAAATAAGGAATGGTTATGGGTTCGAAAAGGTTTCGCGAATTGAATGGAATGGTTTGGGGAGAAAGAAAATGCATTTTTGTGGTGATTTGGTAGTCGCCGGCGCCGCGCTGGAGTCTCGCCGGCCGGCCACCGGGAAGTCGGGAAAGAAAAAGGGGGGGGGGCTGTTTTTAAAAGAATTTACAGCTTTGGTCCCTATGGTTTTGAAATTTCTTATTTTATGCCAAAACCTGTTTAAATCAAGTTTCAAATTAACATTTTAAATCCAAACTTTATGAAAATAAATTAATCTTTTTATGGAGTTTATAAATCTTGTAATTAACCTTTTATTTTCATTAAAACTCTTAGTTAATACTTAAACTTTACAATAATCTATTTATTTAATAACTAATCAAGTTATCAAATTTTAAATAAATAAAAACTAAGATTACAAGGTAATTGGAACATTGAGATTATTAGAATTGCCAAATGAACTCCTATGGTTACATTATTGACATAAATTGTAATCACAAGAGATAACCGAAGTAACAATTAATTAACAAATAATCGAAAGGTCACATTCTCTCCAACTTTAAGGAATTTCATCCCGAAATTAAGGAGGAGGCTAGGCAAACAGCTGAGGATGTTTCTTCTTCATATAATCCTCGCATTCCCAGGTAAACTCTGGTCCGCGTTTATTTTCCCAACGAACCTTGACGATTGGGGTGGTAGTAGTTCTGGTCTTCTTCATTGTTCAATCCATGATCTTGACGGGTTTCTCAATAAAATGCAAGGAGTCGTCTATCTGAATATCATTAAAAGAAACATGCAGACTTTCGTCGGCCAAGCATTTTCTGAAATTTGAGACATGAAAAATGGGATGAACCCCGCTAAGTTCAGAGGGTAGTTCCAGTTTATAGGCCACCTTATTGACTCTTTTCAGAATCTTGTAAGGTCCTACAAACCATGGAGCTAACTTACCCTTCTTCCCAAAGCGAACAACCCCCTTCCATGGTGAGACTTTAAGAAGAACCACATCACCGACTTGGAATTCTAACGGCTTGCGTCTTTTATCCGTGTAACTCTTTTGCCGACTCCTAGCCACCTCAAGGTTATTACGGATTTTAGAAACTTTATCGGTCACCTCTTGAATAAGTTCAGGACCGGTGATGAAATTTTCACCGATGTCCATCCAACAAATCGGGAAACGACATTTACGACTGTAAAGAGCTTCAAAAGGTGCCATTTTAATGCTTGAGTGATAACTGTTATTATAAGAAAATTCTCCTAATGGTAAATGCGTATCCCAGTCACCACCAAAATCAAGAACACAAAGGCGTAGCAAATCCACAAGAGTCTTAATGGGTCTCTCAGCTTGACCGTCCGTTTGCGGATGGTAAGCCGTGCTTAAATCCATCTGAGTACCCAAGAGTTCTTGCATGGATGACAAAAAGAGCGAAGTGAAACGAGCATCTAGATCATATATGATGTGCAAGGGCACTCCGTGACGGTTCACAATTTCATCGATGTAAATACGAGCCAACTTTGAAATTTTATAAGTGTCACATATGGGTATGAAATGCGCTTTTCTGGTCAGACGGTCAACAATCACCCATATACTATCATGACCACGAGGAGTACGAGGTAACTTAGTTATAAAATCCATGGATATGTGTTACCATTTCCACATAGGGATCTCGAGTTGCTCAAGTAATCCACTAGGCCGATGGTGCTCTACCTTGACCTTTGCACACGTAAGACATTTGGCTACGTATGAAGCGATGTCCTTCTTCATCCCTGGCCACCAGTATTGCCCACGCAGGTCCATATACATCTTATTGGAACCAGGGTGAATAGAATAACGAGTTTGATGAGCTTCGTTCATGAAGAAAGTATGAAGATTATCATGGTTTGGAACCCAGAGTCGATATAAGAAATACAACATACCATTCAGTTTTGTTTCAAGCTGTGACCGAACACTATACGCCAACTCTTTATCCATATTTCCTTCAGCTAGAGCAGCTTGCAGAGCTTCTTGGATACAATACTCGAGGTCGCTCTCAATCCTTATATTCTCAAGCATAACAACAGTCTCATTGACATCTATGTGAATCTCCGTGTCAAATTCTCCAAGTATGTCAAAACATTGTCATCGATCTCGAATTTCCTGGAATGAGATGGTCTTGTTATGGACCTTGTGACTTAACGCATCGGCTACAACATTTGCTTTTCCTAGATGATAACAGATGTCACAGTCGTAGTCACTAATCAACTCAACCCAACGACGTTGTCTCATATTCAGATCCTTTTGATTAAAGACGTGTTGAAGGCTTTTATGATCGGTGTAGACTATACATTGTGTCCTATAAAGGTAGTGCCTCCAAATTTTTAAGGCAAAAACCACAGCCCTAAGTTCAAGATCATGGGTTGTGTAGTTCACCTCATGAACCTTCAATTGCCTAGATGCATAAGTTATGACCTTTCCTCGCTGCATGAGAACACAACCAAGGCCTTGACTAGATGCATCACAATATACGGTAAATCATCATTCCCGTCAGGAAGGGTTAAGATAGGAGCATTACACAACTTGTGTTTTAGAGTCTCAAAGGCCTCCTCTTGATCAGGTCCCCACTCGAAGAGTTTATTCTTTTGAGTTAAAGCCGTAAGCGGTTTCACGATCTTTGAGAAATTGGCAATAAATCACCGATAGTAACCCACTAGTCCAAGAAAAGAACGAACTTCTATTGGAGTTTTAGCAACGCTCCAGTTTTTCACGGCTTCGATTTTGGTAGGATCCACATGAATCCCTTGACTATTCATCACATGCCCTAGGAATTGGACCTCCTCAAGCCGAAAATCGCACTTAGAAAACTTTCCGTACAATCGTTCCTTCCTCAAAAGTTCCAAAACTTGTCGCAAGTGAAGCTCGTGATCAGTTTTAGTCTTTGAGTAGATGAGGATATCATCTATGAACACAATCATAGACTTGTCAAGATAGGGTTTACATACCCGGTTCATGAGATCCATAAAGACGGCAGGAGCATTAGTCAAACCAAAAGGCATAACTATGAACTCATAGTGCCCGTAACCAGTGCGGAATGTGGTTTTTGAGATATCACTATCATGAACCCGTAGTTGGTGATAGCCAGAACACAAATCGATTTTTGAGAATTACGTGGCTCCTTGAAGTTGATCGAAGAGGTCATCGATCCGAGGAAGAGGATATCAGTTCTTGATGGTGAGTTTGTTGAGCTCCCGGTAATCGATGCACATAGGAAACGAACCATCTTTCTTCTTTACGAATAACACAGGTGCACCCCAAGGTGAAGAGCTAGGACGAATAAAGCCCTTATTAGACAGTTCTTGAAGTTGACTGGCTAATTCCTGCATTTCCAATGGTACAAGGTGATATGGTGACTTAGCCATATGATTCACACCAGGGATCAAGTCAATCTTAAACTCAACTTCACGAACAGGAGGTAATCCGCTAAGATCATCATTAAGTTCCTTCCCTTTGACTTTCGTGTTGTGCTTTAACCAGTAGACTAGGGCGCCAATGCATGCCATAAGCTGGGTTTTAAATCTTAAAAAAACTCAAAGAATAGAACCCCAATTCCATCAAGAACCCTAGTTTTTAGATGATAAAATCAAACAAAATTTTGGTATTGTTAAATAAATTAAACATGGGACTTCTATTCCCCACATCAAACTTATTCAATTACCTGAGTTATAGTTATAATCGACGATCATAGGTAGAAGAGTGTCGCGGCAGGTTCGAGTCAATAGGACGAATGATCATGCGTGTTTTTATCAAATTGAAGTTTCAGAAAGCATCAAAGAGTTTTATTGATGGTTTCACCTCATTTATATAATCTTAATTTCATCAGTTTCGACACCCACGAGTTCAACACATTCATTCAGGGGTTATGTATCGGTTCATGAACAATCAGTCGGTTTTAACTGCTGGAATTGAATGATTTTGATTTCGAATTGATTCCTAATGTGTTTTTAGTAATTCATTTAGCTTGATTTGATCGAATTTGAGTTTGAAACCATTGGGTCTTTGAATGAAATTTTGGTTTTGAAAGTGCGTAATGAAAAGTCAACAAGAACCGAAAGTGGGAATGGTTATGGGTTTGAAAAGGTTTCGCGAATTGAATGGAACGGTTTGGGGAGAAAGAAAATGCATTTTTGTGGTGATTTGGTAGTCGCCGGCGCCGCGCCGGAGTCTCGCCGGCCGGCCACCAGGAAGTCGGGAAAGAAAATGGAGGGGGGGGGGGTATTTTTAAAAGAATTTACAGCTTTGGTCCCTGCGGTTTTGAAATTTCTTATTTTATGCCAAAACCTTTTTAAATCAAGTTTCAAAATTAACATTTTAAATCCAAACTTTATGAAAATAAATTAATCTTTTTATATAGTTTATAAATCTTGTAATCAACCTTTTGTAATCAACCTTTTATTTTCATTAAAACTCATAGTTAATACTTAAATTTTACAATAATCTATTTATTTAATAACTAATCAAGTTATCAAATTTTAAATAAATAAAAACTAAGGTTACAAGTTAATAGGAACATTGAGATTATTAGAATTGCTAAATGATCTCCCACGGTTACATTATTGACATAAATAGCACTCACAAGAGATAACCAAAGTAACAATTAATTAACAAATAATCGAAAGGTCACATAATTGTTTTCAGAAGAAAATTGTATTTCAATTACATGTAAGTACTTAGAAGCATATTTATGCTTTTCGGAAGATATATTAGAATTTCTTTCGAAGGTAAATGTCTTATAAGTAGTTATTTGATTTGAAGACATAATGTTCTTCTGAGGACAACTTGATATCTTCCAAACGAAAACATGTTTAAAATTTTCAAAAATCTAGGGAATATCTTTTAAAAACTTTTCTTCGACACACAGGTTATAGAAATAGAATTGATTTAAGTTTAACAAAAATCTACTCAAAGTTAATCATCCCAATAGCTGATACAAGATATTTGAATCTTTATTCATCAAAAGCTATATTGAATAGATCAGCATATTATTCATTTATGTTAACTTTGACTAGTTTGATTAATCCTTTTTCAAAATTATCGCTAATCAAATGATACCTGATGTTGATATGTTTTATCCTTGAGTGCCGCACAGGATTCTCTGTAATAGAGATAGCACTATTGTTGTCTATATGGATGGGAGTCTCTTTGAAGTTAAATCCATAGTCCAGCATCTGATTCTGAATCCAAAGCACTTGAGCATAGCAACTTGCAGCAGCAATGTATTCAGCTTCAGCAGTTGATGCAGAGACACATGATTGTTTCTTGCATTGCCATGAGACAATCCTTCCACCAAGGAATTAACACCCCCTAGATGTAGACTTTGCAGTCATGTTGCAGCCACCATAGCCACTGTTTGTATAGGCATACAAATTGAAGTCAGAATTCTTTGGATACCAAAGGCCAAGCTTAGGAGCAACCTTGAGATATCTAAGAATTCTCTTGACAACAACCAGGTGTGACATCTTGGGGTTGGCCTGATATCTTACATAGATGCATATGGCAAACATGATATCAGGCCTACTGCTGTGAGGTACATAAGAGACCCAATCATAGCCCTATAGAGATGTTTATCCACACACTCCCCCTCAAGATCAGGTCCAAGGGAGTGGTTTCTGGCTATGGGAGTCTTTGCAGCCTTGCAATCAGTCATGATGAATCTTGTAAGGATGTCTTGTACATACTTTGACTGACTTATGAAGATGCCATTTTCAACTTGCTTCACTTGAATTCCTAGAAAGAAATTGAGTTCTCCCATGGCACTCATTTCAAATCTATTCTTTATTAGTCTCTTAAAGTCTTTGCAGAGCTTTGGATTAGTTGATCCGAATATAATGTCATTTACATATACTTGAACTAACATTAAGTCATTCCCTATTGCTTTGATGAAGAGAGTTTCATCTATAGTACCCCTCTTGTAGCCATGTTGACAGAGATACGGAGATAGTGTCTCATACCACTTTCTTGGAGCTTGGTGCAGCCCATAAAGAGTTTTATCAAGCTTGCAGACATAATCAGGACAATTTGGGTCTGCAAAGCCAGGTGGTTGTTTGACATACACCTCGTCATCAATCAACCCATATAGAAAAGCACACTTGACATCTAGTTGGTAGACCTTGAAATCCTTGGATGCAGCAAAAGCCATGAATATTCTAACAGCTTCAAGTCTTGCTACAGGTGCAAAGACATCTTTGTAGTCAATTCCCTTTTTTTGTGTGTATCCTTGAACAACTAGTCTGGCCTTGTTCTTGATGACAAGTCCTCTATCATCCTTCTTGTTTCTAAAAACCCACTTGGTTCCTATGGTAGTCTTCCCTTGAGGAAGGGGACATAGGTTCCAAACCTTTTGTCTTTTGAATTGAAGCAGCTCCTCTTGCATTGCTTCCACCCAACTTCCATCCTTCAAAGCCTCATTAACTTTCTTTGGCTCTATCTAGGACAAGAAGTAAGAGTATAGACAAACATTTTTTTCATGGGTTTATCCTCTTATTCTCACCCCTGTATCAACATTTCCAATGATGTTTGTGGTAGGGTGTGACTTGTGGATCCTGAGTTGAGGGATCACAGCAAGTTGATTGGAAAGATCTAAATTTGAGAAATTTAGATCGGGCAATGGAGTATCACCGGCCATGTTAGCACACTTATCAAGAGAGGCTTGATCCAATGAGTATGTGACATCATTTATGTTATCTTTTATGGAGTGGTTATCATCATCAAGAAATTATTGATCACTATTACCACCTTCATTTCCTCCTACATTTGAAGTTCCATTATTTGAGTTTTGAGCCTCTGAGCTAGAATTTATAAGTGCCTCAGATGTATCAGCTGAATTTCTCATGTTTGTGCTAATAGGATCTTCACTTGTAGGATTAGTTACCACTAGCGCTAAAGTAGTATTCTTGCTTGGTCTTCTCAGCTCAAATCTTGGGTCAGGATCTCCTATTGATAAGTTATTTGTAGATTTTGAAACATTCTCACAAGATTTGTTAAAACAGTTTGTAACTAAATCAAGATCAAAAAGCTGATCAGGACCAGAATGTTTCACACTAGGAGTGTGCTCATTGAAGGTCACATTGGCTGATTCCTCAATTACTCTAGTTCTGAGATTGTTTACTATATAATCCTTAACTTGGGAAGAGTATCCAATAAAGTGTCCATCATCTGATTTCTTAGAAAATTTAGCTATTGGATCTTTGGTATTCAAGATGGTGCAAGGACATCCAAATGACCTGAGGAAACCAACAAACGGTTTCCTTTTGTCCCACAGCTCATAAAGAGTGTTACCATGAGTCTTAACCACTAAAACTTTGTTCGGCACATAGCAGGCTGTGTTGACTGCCTCTGCCCAGAAGGTGATATGCAGTTTAGAGTCAGACAACATGGTTCTTGCAGCCTCAATAAGTGTCCTGTTTCTCCGCTCAGCAACACCATTTTGCTGAGGAGTTCTAGGAGCACTATACTGTCTTGTAATACCTTTTTCATCACAAAATGTGTCAAGGATTTGGTTCTTAAATTCTGTTCCTTGATCACATCTTATGGTTTTGACCTTGTGATCACATTGATTCTTAATTTTCAGAATGAAGTTCTTTAATATCTCAGGAGTCTTATCCTTAGTACTAAGGAAAAAGACCTAAGTTGATCTTGTGAAGTCATCTGTGATCACCAAACAATATAAGGTCCTTCCTAGACTCATTACACTGGTGGGGCCAAAGAGATCCATATGTAATAAGTGTAGGGGAGTAGTGATAGAGTTTCTTTCCTTTTGCTTGTGAGATACTTTGTGTTGCTTCCCTTTTAGGCATGCTACACAGTGGTCATCACTTGTAAACTCTTTCTTTGGTATTCTTGTTACCAAATCATTCTTAATTAATTTATTCATGTTTTTAAAGTTTACATGGCACATTCTTTTATGCCAGAGGAAAGACTCATCACTATTTGCTTTAGATAGAAAGCAAGAAACTTCTCCTGAGGGAGATGTTTCCTGCAAGTCCATCTTGTACATGTTCCCTTTCCTGGGGGCTCTGAGCAGGATATGCTCTTGAGGAATGACCACCCTGGGCTTGAGAACAATGCACTCATGCTCAGTGAAGAGCATGTTATTTATCTGATCACAAAATTGGGATACACTCAGTAGATTGTACCCAAGCTCTTTGACAAAGTTTACCTTTTCAATGCTAAGCTTACTATTTGTGACCGTGCCCCTTCCTGTAATGTAACCTCCAACATCTCGTCCAAAAGCAACTAGCCCTCCATCAATTTTCTCAAAGTTTTAAAGTAGAGAACCATTGCCAGTCATGTGCCTGGAACAGCCACTATCAATTATCCATACATTCCTCTTGGTCTTTAGCTATTCATGCATAAGTAAAAAGGTTTAGTTACATTTGGAAACCCAAACCTCATTGGTCTTAGGCATATCAAAGTGATTTGAAGACAATGTAACATTAATTGATCCTATTATTAAGTTCTTAGGATCATCGGCTTTTGTTGATGAAGAACTTTCTATCACTTGGTCTTCCTTCATCTTCCACACCATCTTTGGAAGATTAGACTTGACCTTCAATACTTCGGAAGTTTTGAAAATTTTGGATGTTATGGAGACTGGACCTTCGAAAGATCTTGTGTTCACTGCAGCAGGCTTCAGTACTTCGAAAGCATTCCTTTCTTTCGAGACCAAATTTTCTTCCGAAGGCAAGTTTTCACTTGTCTTCTTCTTTACCTTGGAGCTTCCTAAAGGATAAGATTTTCCTTCCAAAGCTAGCTTTTCTTTCTTCTTCTCAGAAGTTTTCCCTTTGATCATGTGGACAGTACTTTTACGATTGTAGATGCAATCCTTAGCAAGATGGAAAGTACTACTTCACATGATACAATCCATTTCTTCCTTCTATGATCCTTTTTTGAGAGAAAAACTGAACTTGATCACTTTCCATCTCCATCTTCATCTTCACAGATGATGCAGCAAGCTTCTTAGGGTGAGGCTTGCTTTTGGAACTGGATGGCTCAGGTTGTGTAATAGTGGTACACAACTGATCAGCCTTCTTTTCTTTGCTGGAATGAGTTGTACATGAACTAGAACTTCTGGTACTAAAGTTCATAGTTGAGTCTTCAGCCTTCACCACTTCAAATCCTGCAGAGATAAACACTTATTTCTGCTTAGAGTTAAAAGTGGCCTTGATCTCTTGAGCTTTCTTTGATTTTCTCTTGGCTTTTCTGATCAAGTTCGTCCTCTTGGACTTGGTCATCCCAGATTCTTTTTGTTAGACCTTGAAAGGATCATACATGCCAATTCGAGAGGTGGTTGAAGGTTGCTCTGGTTGGCAAACACCAAAGACAGAAGACAAACAGAAGACAACAGAAGAAAAAAAAGAACCAAGTATAGAAGTATCAACATTAGTTAATGCGGATGTCCATTGAACAAATGCTGATAAGTATTTGTTCATCCGCATTGACTAATGCGGATGAAGAAAAAGAAATGCTGACAAGTATTTTTTTCATCCGCATTGACTAATGCGGATGAAGAAAAAGAAATGCTGACAAGTGTTTGTTCATCCGCATTGACTAATACGGATGAACAAAAGAAATGCTTCCAAGACTTGTTCATCCGCTTCAACTAATGCGGATGAATTAAGTTAATGCTGAAGACTATCAACAACAAATGCTGATGAACACTTAGAAATGCTGATGATATTATACACTTAGACTAGTATTTTGATGTATAGTTGTCAGGGTAGATTAGTTATTTTGTACAGGCAATGTTTATGCCTATAAATAGAACAGTATGACATAAGTTTGTAAGTTCTTCTTTCAAGATTGATAATATTACTCATTTAAACAGTAACCCCAGCTATCTTTGTATCTTGTTTAGTCACATCATTATACAAAGCATTTATTATCATTTTCAATATTAAATGTTCTGTGATTTGGTATTTCTGCTACTTAATCACTGACTCAATCATCATATTCGATCCTAAGTTGAGTCATATCAACTGAGATTCTTATTCTTGGACCCAGTCAATTGGTATCAGAGCCTTGGCTCTTGAATTCGTCTCAAAATCAGTGCAGATCTTGAACAAAAATCGATTGATCTGGTGATTGAGTTGTTTATTAGCAAGTTCTACACTTCTAATAAATATACATACTGAAACTGCAAGAACTTCTTCAAATCAGACTAACCGCTACCTCTCTGTGAACTGATAATCAAAAACACCAGGACGTTAGACTGTTTGAACTCTCTAGACATAAAATCAACTTAATCAATACTCGAAACATCTAAAATCAATAAATCAAAATGGATTCTACTAATTTTTTTGAACTTGGTCATGCTTTTAAACCTCCAATGCTTAAACACAAATCTGAGTTTAAGCAGTGGAAAACTAGGTTTAAAAACTACATTACAGCTGTGGATCCTGATATCTCTATTTGCAAAGGGCCATACATTCCTCTGTCACTCACTGGTGATCAAGCTGCTCAGTACAAGACTGTTAGAATCCCCATTGAGGATCCAAACTTAAATCTTGATGATGAAGAATATAAGAAAATCAAGATTGACCTTAAAGCCTACTCCATTCTAACTCAGGCTTTAAAAGTGGATGTTCTCAAGAGACTGGAAAAATATGGAACAGCCAAAGCGGTTTGAGATGCACTGCAGATAATGTGTGAAGGAAGCAGTGAAGTTAATAAAATTAATATGGATAAACTGATAAATCAATATGATACCTTTCACCACACCAAAGGAGAGTCAATCTCAAGGCAGCTTCATAGATTTGTACAACTGATGAATGATCTTGAGATTATGGGGGTTACTTACAAAGAAAAAGAAATTAACAAGAAAATGCTGCATAGCTTACCAGGAAGTTGGAAACAAAATGTCACTATGTTGAAGAACACTCTTGATTTGGAGAGTACCAGTCTAGATATTATGATTGCCAAAATTGAAGCTCTAGAGTTGGATGAACAAAGCAGAAATCTCAGTGGACCTCAAGTCATTGAGGCATACAAGTTTCCATCTAAAACTTATTCTGTTGAGAATGCTTTCGTGACTGAAGAAGATGCTTTTCTCTCATCAAGGGATCAAGTAAAGACAACTGGGTTCTGTGCTGCTCCACAACAACATAAACCATCATCTTCTACTCAACCCATAGTAACACCCACTAGTATGCCCAGTAAGCAGAGATCTGAAGAGCAAAAGGCAACTTGCAATGCCTTTGTTGCTAGCTTTGAGGCTTATCTTGGGGGCAGACTCACTTCAGCACATTTAATTTAGGAAGATCTAGAAGAATTGGATCCTGATGATGTTGAAGAAATGGACTTGCAATGGCAGATGGCCATGATTGCAATGAGAGCCAAGAAATTCTTCCGAAAAGGGAAGAAATTAAGTCTGAATAAGAACACAAAGCTTTGATATGACAAATCCAAGGTTAAGTGTTTTAATTATGGAATGACTGGCCATTTCTCTAGGGAATGTAATGCTCCCAGAAGAAGCAACAACAACTATCAAAGAACCTCACATGGTCAGCATTCACCTCAACCCAATTCAAGCTTTCAGTCACAAAATTAGCATCATAATCAGCAGCAGCCAATTCATCAAAGACAACCTCTATTGGCTCATCAAGCTCAAGGAAGTAGCCAACCAATATCTAATGCACTTGTCATTAGACAAGATGGAGTGTGTGATTGGAGCCTATACGTAGAGGAAGTTCAACCTCAATTTCAGAATCATGCACTGATGGCTCACATTAATGATGGTCTAATTCCAATGCCATCAGAGGTAAAATCTAATTTATGTTCTGATAAATATGTTCTAGAAGTACAGGGATACAGAGAACACAATCACAAATTGTCTAATAAAATAAAAGAAGAAAAGGTTAAATTTGAGATGTTAAGTTTACCCTTGCAGAAAAGGTGAAATTTGAAGTCAAAATCAAATCTCTTTTATCTGAAATAGAAACACTCCATGGTGAAAAGTTTACCCTTGCAGTTGAGAATGAGAGGTTAACTGAACTGTTGACCAAATCAAAGGCTGAGCAATCGGCTACTGAAGTGAAACTTGAAAAGTTTCAACTCTCATCTGTCAAGTTGCAAGAGTTACTTGATTCTCAAAAAGAGGCCAAGGATATGACTAGGATAGGTTACAAAACTTGTCCTCCTCCATATAATGACAACTACACAGTTATGCCCTAGTCACTCACCCAATCTGATTCAACTGAATCTAAAGTTATTGAAACTAAAATAATTGTTTCACAAATAACTAATCCTCAAAATAAACCAAATGTTTACATTGAAACAAATGAGGATAAAATCAAATTGGGTCATCCAATCAAAATCAAAGAGTGCTTTGACAAACCTGTAGTTGTCCAGAAACCAAAGATCCCAGTCATAATGATGGATAGAAATGGACAACCCAAGACCATCATGGCTTAGGTTCCTCAATCTAACTAGTTCAATTATGCTTGTAGGATCGTCCATACAGGTCCAACAGCTTATGGTATGTGGACAGTGGATGCTCCCGACACATGACTGGAGACAGTTCCCTCTTTCATGACTTCAAGCATATTCAAGGAACTACTGTGGCATTTGGTGGAGATTCACAAGGTGGTAGAATTACAGGAGAAGGATCTGTGACGAATGGATTGCTGAGTTTTGATAAAGTGAACTACTGCGACTAACTGAACTTCAATCTGCTCAGCGTGTCTCAGATCTGTGACAAGAAATATTCCACCCTTCACAGACACTCATTGCTACATTCTGAAACTCAAATTCTTGAAGAATGGGTTGTCTTAAAGACTCTGAGAAAGAATAATACCTATGTCTTGAACCTTAATTCTGCTTATCCATCAGAAGAGACATGTCTTTTGTCTAAAGCATCTTTTGATGAGTCACAGCTTTGGCATAGATGCTTAGGACACACGAATTTCAAAAACATGAACAGATTGGTCAAAGGAAATCATGTACTTGGTTTACCTCAAAAAGAATTACATTTCGTTGACCACTGTTCTACATGTCTTAAAGGAAAACAACATAAGTCCTCCAATAAGCCAAAGCTGGTGAACACAAACAATTCTCCATTGAAGTTGCTTCATATGGATCTCTTTGGTCCAACTCATGTCATGTGTATTTGGAGGAAGCATTAATGTTTGGAGATCATAGATGACTTTACACGATTTACATGGGTCTTCTTTTTACTTTATAAAAACGAGGCATCCCAAATAATAAAAGATTTTATCATACAAATTGAAAATCAACTGGATTTAAAGGTAAAATCAATCAGAAGTGATAATAGGACAGAATTCAAAAATGAAGATCTAAGTTCATTTTGCAAACAAAAAGGCATTGCTCATCAATTCAGTGCAGCTCGGACTCCTCAACAAAATGGAGTAGCTGAAAGAAGAAATAGAACACAGATTGAAGCAGCACGAACAATGCTAGCCGATGCCAAACTACCAATTACCATTTGGACAGAAGCTGTCAACACATCGTGCTTTGTGCAAAATCGAACTTTGATAATTAAAGAAAGCAACAAAACACCATATGAACTTCTTTTTCATAGAAAATCATTTATTGGATTTTTGAAGTCATTTGGTTGTCCTGTCTAAATATTAAACACCCAAGACCATTTAGGAAAGTTTGCTCCTAAGTCTGATGAGGGATTCTTTGTGGGGTATTCCTCTGTTTCAAAGACTTTTAGAGTGTTTAATCCTAGATTAAAAATTATTAATGAATTGACCAATGTTCAATTCAATGAGCATTCTTTTCCCAAGTCAATAAATGGTCCTGATTGGTTGTTTGATATTGACTCATTTACTAGATCTTTTGATCAGTTTCACTTGTCAAATGCAGGATCTCCTGGAATAGTGGAGAGAAGAACTGACTTTTCTATGATTCCTCCTTCTTCTGCTAATCAATTTAATATAAAAGTCCCACTACAAGCCGATCCTGTCAGACAAGCTGCACAACATCAGAGTGTTTCAACTGAAGCTGGTCCTAGTTTAATGCCCACTCCTTCAGCAGAACCATCCACTGAAGTGAGAAATCTAGAATCAGCATCTATGCCAGCTAAAACTGAAGGAAATGCAAATGATGAAAGTCTTCAAAGTACTACTGAAGCTGATGAAGCATCTGATTACCTTCACCATTCACCTATATCACAACCTGAAGATGCCTCTCACCAAGATGATCTGAATGTCTCCAATCTTGATGTGTCCATTGCTGGTGATTTGATTCCAATTACTAGGACACATAAGAATCATCCAGTGTCTAACATCATTGGTGATCTAGATGAGCGAGTAACCAGAAGCAAGTCAAGTATTGCAAACATCTGTTTGTTTTCTTGATTTTTGTGTCAAACAGTACCCAAGAATATTAAAGAGTCTCTTCAAGACAACAGCTGGATTGAGGCAATGCAGGAAGAATTGCTACAGCTCAAGAAACAAGAAGTATGGCAACTGGTAGACCTTCCCGAAGGACAATACCCTATCGGTACCAGATGGCTATACAGAAATAAGATAGATGACAGGGGCATTGTCATCAGAAACAAAGCAAGATTAGTTGCACAGGGATACACTCAAGAAGAAGGAATAGACTATGACGAAGTGTTTGCTCCTGTTGCGAGATTAGAAGCCATAAGACTCTTTCTTTCCTACTCTGCATATATGAAATTCACTATGTATCAAATGGATGTAAAGTGTGCATTTTGTATGGAAAAATCTCATAAGAAGTCTATGTGAGTCAACCACCAGGTTTTGAGAATCCTGATCTCCCTCACAGGGTGTACAAGCTTGACAAAGCTATGTATGGTTTACATCAAGCCCCTCAAAAGTGGTATGAGACTCTATCATCTTTTCTCCTTGGTCATGGATATGAAAAAGGAAAGATTGATCAGAATTTATTCAAAAAGAAGAAGGGACATGAACTGTTGCTTGTCCAGATCTATGTGGATAATATCATTTTTGGGTCGACAAACAAGCAACTGTGTAAAGACTTTGAAAACCTCATGCATTCTAAATTTCAAATGAGCGCTATGGGAGAGCACACCTTCTTCCTGGGTTTACAAGTACAACAGACAACAAATGGAATTTTCATCAATCAATCAAAATATGTGGAATCTATGTTGAATAAATTTCATTTAGCAGACTGTTAGTTCATCAGAACTCCTGTGGATACTAAAGTGAAGATTGGTCCAGACTCCGAGTGGATCAGACTCTGTAACAATCAATGATAGGTTCACTTATGTATCTTACAGCTAGTAGACCTGACATTATGTTTGGTGTTTGTGTTTGTCCCAGATATCAGGCTGATCTCAAGGAATGTCATATGAATGCAGTGAAGAGGATATTCAGATATCTCAAGGGCAAGCCTGCACTTGGATTATGGTATCCAAAGGAAGGAGACTTCAATCTCTATGCATACACACACAGTGACTACGAGGGATGCAACTTCAATAGGAAGTCCACTTCTGGAGGTTGTCAATTTCTTGGTCCCAGATTGGTCTCCTGGTAGTGCAAGAAGCAGACAAATGTATCTGTTTCAATAGCAGAAGCTGAGTACATAGCAGTATCAGCATGTTGCTCTCAAGTTCTCTGAATTCAAAACCAGATGCTTGATTATGGTTTTAACTTCTCGCACACACCAATTAACATTGACAACACAGCGGCCATGTTTATTACAAATAATCCTGTTCAGCACTCAAAAACCAAACACATTGAAATTAGATATCACTTTTTGAGAGACTGTGCTGAAAAGGGGTTAATCAAGTTGATTCAGGTTCACACGGACAATCAGTTAGCTGATTTGTTGACTAAGGCATTTGAACCTAGTCGGTTTGAATTCTTAGTCCAATCAATTCGCATGATTAATCTTGAGTAAAATCAAAATTTCCAAAAACATTCAAAAATTATAAAAATACAAAAAAAGTCAATTTTTTTGCAGTACATGAAATGTACTCCTTGGGAAATGATATAATTACAGTCATTATATCATTCACTGTGCTTATTTCAAAATCTTGAAAGACTGACATGACTTACCTGATATGTGGGTAGGCTCATCTTGGAAAAGAAGATAAATACTGTGACAAACTAAAGATCACATTCAACTTTGAGGCCATCATCTCATGGTGTGTAAGTATTTCACTTATCCGAATGTGTGTATGTGTAGTAATCTAAACACACCAGGTCATGATACCGAATGAATCTCATTCACCCACATCAGTTTCTCCTCTGTTTTGCTGAGCAAAGATCTGGAGAAACAAGCACATAGTGCTGATGTTAAGATTCAAAAAGATTCCCAATGTGGAACACATCCAATCTGGATGAATTATATTCCTTGTGAATGAACAAAAAGAATCCCAAAGTGGATCACCTTCCAAAGTGAAGAGCAAAAAGAATCCTAATATGGATCAAAAAAATATAAGGATCAAAATAAAAGAATCCAAATGAGGATCCCACTTACCCAAAAATAAATGAGATTTCATCATTTAAATGACCTGGTCATGCAAGCTGTGAAAAAGTTCTACCATACATTTCATGAGGGTAGTTGATCTTGCTATGCTTCTGAGTATGAGGTACATGTTGAATGTATAATCCACTCAAAACATGATAATGATCATATGCATTAAAATATTAACCAAGCATGAGTTTAAGAGGACAAACATACCTACAATTAATAGGGTCATGACTACTTGCACTTGTGAAAGGTAAGATTGATATGATCCTAAATAAGGTACACTTCCTTGTCATGTAAAGATAAGAAAAACAAAAATTTAGAAATATTTTCCTTTCAATTTAAAAATTCATTAAAGTTTCAATCCAATCTGGATATAAACTTTAGGGGGAGTTATTAAAAATTTAAAAGAAAATATTCACAACAACATAAAATTTGCAACAACTTTTTGTTTAAGACAAAATTAAAACAAAAAGGTTTGACTGTGTTGGTGTGGAAGCTATACCATAAGTATCTCAGTGTATGCAGATATTTGGAAGTACAAAGTCAACGATTAGTGGGAATCTTGTATCATACCGGGTATACAAGTCAATCCAAGCAAGAATTGACAATCCTAGCAACTGATAAAACTTCATAAAATCAAAACACCAGACTCATCTTCATAAAAATCAAAACATCAGTGCAAAAACAGTCAGAATCATCATATGCAAAATCATTAATTTTTGACAAGTTCAAAAATTAATGCGGGTAAGAGTATTGGTTAATGCGGGTGAAGGTAACCCAGACACATAACCAATGCGGGTAACTGTTTTTTGTACAAGTGTAACTAATGTGGATAACTTAATGTTCTTCTGCATTTGCTATAGTAGATGTGGACAGTTTAACTTGTTCTTTCGCATTTGTTACAGTAATACAGTTAAGTTATTTTGTTCTTCCTCATTTGCTACAGTTAATGCGGACAGGTTGACTTGTTCTTTCGCATTTGCTACAGTAAATGCGTGCAGGCTAACTTGTTTATACGCATTTGTATTTGCTACAGTAAATACGCCCAAAGAAAAATGTTCATGCGCATTTGTTACAGTTGTAAAATTAAACCTACACATTTGTTCACACTTGTAAAATTTAAGTAAGTTATCAAATGTACTATTTAAACACATTTAATGTGAGTCATTTATTACTTTTCAAATTTGAGTGAACTTTTAAAGTGCGATTAGCGTTCTTCTACTGTTATTTATCATCATTCAAACAATCACAAATTAAGTGTTTCTATTGATCATTCAAACTTCATACCATCTCTATTTGATTCTTCACCGAAGTAATATGAAAAACAAGGTGATTCTCAATGGATATGAAAATTTCAAATGTCAAACCTGTCATGAAACAAAGAACCCTAGGTTTAAGAAAATTCTTAATCTCAATCAAGAACAATGGATTTAAATGACATTCTAAAGTTCATTGAGATAGATGGAATTGTGAATAATAAAGAATGACCGAGTTTCAAACCCTAATTTGACCACGATGAACAGGGGAACCGAACCATGAAAATGTGGAAATCAAATCCAATGTTTAAGATGTAAAAGACATTTTAAACAATGAAAATGATCAAAAATCAAGCAGAAAGCATAACTTCAATGATTTTTCATCACCAATATCAAAATTAGGTCAACATCCTAATAAAACAGTAACCTTTGAAATTTCAATTTTGACCTGAAAAAATGTCAAATGTGAAAAGTCAAACTTGATCATGTTCATATGATATATATGTGTTAGAGTGTTACTAATCCATTTGTATCTATTACAGAATCATGGCTAATCAGACATGGAGCAAGCTCCATAATGTCAGTGGATTTCTTGATCCAAATGTGCCTGAAGCTGAAGGTCTGAGAGATATGATCAGATTTATATCTACAACCAGAGTAGCACATGCCATTACAGTCAGACCAATCATTTATGAAAGCTTCATAAGATCATTCTGGGGAACTGCTGAGGTTACAGAAATTAACAGAGAAAAGACCATATCAGGAAGGATTACTAATGATCATACATCAGCAATCACAGAACAAACTGTGAGACAGTGTCTACAGTTTGAGGATGATGCCAACTCTCCTCTGGAACTTGACGAAGATGAGATTATGACCTTCTTTGCCAATATTGGGTATGAAGGTGGATTTGAAGGGAAGCAAATAGTCAAAGGGTTGGTTGATCTCCAATGGAGATTTCTTATTCACTTATTCCAACATTGCTTATCCAAGAGGAAGACATGTTGGAATGACATCCCCATCACCATATCATCAGCCATATGTGCCTTGTGCACTAACAGACCTTTCAACATGTCTGCCTATGTGTTTAATGGATTGATATCAAACATTCAGGAAGGGAGAAGGCATATGTTCCTTATGTATCTGAGGTTTATCCAATGCTTCATAATTGAATCTTTTCCTAATCTTGTGCCAGAAGGCAATGTTATGGATATTCCTCATTACAATGCCAAGTCTTATAAGTACATCAAGAAGAGGGATCCCATAAATTTTATAGTGAAACCTTCTTTCCACTACTTCCTTGGATGTTGCAATAGATAAACCCAGAAGAAGTTCCAGAAGCAGCTACAGATGCTGTTGTTCCTATTGTTGAGGAACAAGTTATGGAAGAACATGCTGATATACAAGAAAACATTAAAGAACAACCAGCTGCTCTTGATCAACACATTGTTGAAGAGCATGCTGAGGAGGATGAAAACATACTAAGGACAGTGTCACCATAAGGAGATGTAGGTGGTGATTCTCATACTGTGCCTTTAGTACATGAACAAGCAATTCCATCTCCATTTAGAGCTTCTCCTACTGATTCACCTCCACACTCACCAATCCAAATCCATCAAGTATCTCCCTTTGATTCTTCTCCACATGCTGCTGCTGCAATTGTTGAGTCTGGTGAATCTACCAGCTCATCAGATTCATCTGAATCATCTTCGGATGAGGAGGATGATCATCCAGTTACATAAAGGCCTGAGAGACAAATACTCTTAGAGGAAGGACCTTCTGAAAGCTTTACTGAATCTGAGACTAATCTCCTGATGAGAAAGATAAAATGGTCTCAGAGTTATTACAAAAGGATACCAGATTGGAGAAAACTCTAGAAAGAAGGGCAGGAATCATAAATGACAGAATTCTTGAGCTAGATGAAAAAGAAAAGGAGCTCAAAGGTCTAAAAACCAAACATGAGGCTGAAATGAAAGAGAAAGATGATGAGACTAAAAGACTCAAAGCCTCATTGGAGATGTCAAGAGAAGAAATAAGTGGTCACTTGGATACTACAGCTATCCAGACCATTGCTATGGAAGAACAAGAAAACCTGATTGAGATCCAAACAGACATAATAGCTGATGTCAATAAAAAGATTGAATCACTGAACAAAGAGTTTTTGAATTGGAGATGCTTGTTCAGTTAAAAGAAGAAGTTGCAAGGGGAGTGCCTGATCAAGAAGATGTGGAAAGCAAAAAGGCTGAAACTCACAATAGGCAGAATTTAGTGGGGTTGGGGGAGAAGAAAGTTTGGCTATTATTGTACACCCTGATCACTCTACTGAAGAAGATTCAGTGATGAAAGAGCTTATAGATGATCTAGATATGTACTCCTCCAGTGAGTTTATCATTAATGAAGAATTTTGGGACTACATCAAAGATGTGAGAACTCCTGCAGAGCCAATTGTTGTTATTCCCATTAATCCTGTTCCCATAGAAGAAGAATTAAAGCTACAACTTGTTCCAGCAGTCTCCTTGACTGTTGAATAACAATAATTGATCAAAAGCCTATGTGAAGAACTGAAAGAAAGGGAAATGGGTGAAAAATAGAAAGCTGAAACTGAAAAACAGAAAGAAGTGGCTGATAAACAGAAGGAGGAAGCTGAAAAGCTTGAGCTTGAAAGAAAGAAACAACACATTAAAGCCTCTGTCCCATCATCCTCTGTACCTAGATTGCATAATTATTCAAGAAAAAGAAAGTACTTAACAGAGAAAGCCAAAGGAAAACTGCCAATGGTTGAAGAAGAACCCCTTTTTAAGAAACAAAAAGATGACCCGAGGAGCCTTGCAGCTATAGCTGAGTTTTTGGAAGAACATGAGAAGGCTGAAAAGGAAATACAAAAGGTGCTTGAGGTTATTGTGTTGGAGGAAGGAGAGATTGAAGGAGGTGATGATAGGGATGAACCATCAGTTGAAGAAATGTTAGAAAAGGCCAAATCAGATGATCTGTTGATTAAAGCAATGTATCTGATTAATCATGGATATGAGGCAGATGAAGTCTTTAACATGACTTTGAGGCAATGGTTAAAGAGGTGAAAAAGATGGAAAGGCTACTTGACCCCACTTTTGTCACTGATTATGAGAAGATGACCGAAACTGCCAAGATCTGCTCTAGTGCTGCTAAGCCTGTAAAGCAGCAAGAAACTCAATCAGCATATCTTGATCCCTACAGTATGACTGACAGGGAAATGAAGGATTATTTATCCAAGCAAGGGTTCACAAGAAGAAAGTTGGGTAATATGAAGACCAACTCTCTTAGGGCTGCAATTTTGAAGATTATTAAAGAAAAGAAGGAGAGACTTCGGTCAATTAAAGAAGAGGTAACAGGCAGAAAACCAAGAACAAGAACATCTACTCAAGATGTTCAACTAACCACCAAGGATCAAGATGTTTTGGCCCCTATGCTTCACAAGAATCCAGAATGGTTCATTGAACCCTCCCAATTAAAGCTGTAAGAAGGGATGACCACTTCTGAGATGATCAAGGGTGTGTCTACTCCCAAAGGCAAAATTGATGTAAAGATCATTGCCTAGAAGTATGACAGCAGTTGAAACATGTTCATGGTGAAGAGGATTTTTGGGCTTGTACAATTCTTCACAGAGTACTCTGCTCTAGTGAATGCTATACAAATTCATGATTTAAAGGAGTTGCAGAGCTTGAATTGATAAATCATGATGTAATGTACAAAGGATATGAATTTGAAGACATCCTGAAAATGTTCAAGAAAACTAACAATTTCAAAACCCTCAAAGCCATCTGTTTAAGAAAAGATAAATCTTTCAGAAATCTATTTGAACAGAAAAGAAAAGGAGAAGCAAATGATTTGATATTTCCATAATTGAATGTAAAGCCAACTGAGTCATTAAAAAGAAAAATGGTTGCTGGAACACACAAGACAAAACCAATCTCCAATGTGTATTATGATGAGAAGACATATGAGTTGGTTATTGAAAGACAATGGGGAGGAAAGGAAGCACCAGAAACCAGATTGTTCAGTGGATATGAGGTGAGATTATTGGATGAATCCTATGTTCACTACATCTTCACAAGACACTTCAGATCACTCAATAACGAAATAGGAGAAGATGACTTAGAGTTCATGCTGAAATGTATTAAGATTTTAAAGATGGCAGATGACAGAATAAACAAGAAAAGAGAACAAAGAAAGAAAAAAAAGGTGCCTCTCCAAATGGGCAACATTGTAAAGCTTGAAGTTGATGTTGATGGGTCCCTACTGATTCACAGAGATGGTCTTTCCACTATTTCAGTGTGGGAACCAATTTCTTTGAAACAAATGCCCCTTGATGCAATTCACAACATGAGCCAAATGAAGATTCATGTGCTGAGCCGAGACAAGATGAATGATGCACAAGACTTCTCCAACATGATCAAGGCAATTTTGGATCCAACTTTGGCAGAACCCATGCTTCCTGCTGATACAACATCAACCCTCTCCATCAATAGTCCAAGAAAGGAAAGCTCATAAAGAACCTCCAGAATTATCACAACCTCCATCGCTATCACACTCTTGAAGTAATTAGGTTGTATAATCCTCAGGGGGAGTATTGTTGGATCCTAAAAGGATCATACATGCCAATTGAAGAGGTGGTTGAAGGTTGCTCTGGTTGAAAAACACCAAAGACAGAAGACAAACAGAAGATAACAGAAGAAAAAAGAGTACCAAGTATAGAAGTATCCGCATTAGTTAATGCGGATGTCCATTGAACAAATGCTGATTAGTATTTGTTCATCCGCATTGACCAATGCAGATGAAGAAAAAGAAATGCTGACAAGTATTTGTTCCGGATGAAGAAAAAGAAATGCTGATAAGTGTTTGTTTATCCGCTTTGACTAATGCGGATGAACAAAAGAAATGCTGCCAAGACTTGTTCATCCGCATCAACTAATGAGATGAATTAAGTTAATGCTGAAGACTATCAACAACAAATGCTGATGAAAGCTTAGAAATGTTGATGATATTGTACACTTAGACTAGTATTCTGATGTATAGTTGTTAGGGTAGATTAGTCATTTTGTACAAGCAATGTGTATGCCTATAAATAGAACATTATGACCTAAGTTTGTAAGTTCTTCTTTCAAGATTGATAATATTACTCATTTAAACAGTAACCGCAGCTGTCTTTGTATCTTGTTTACTCACATCATTATACAAAGCATTTATTATCATTTTCAGTATTAAATGTTCTATGATTTGGTATTTCCGCTACTTAATCACTAACTCAATCATCATATTTGATCCTAAGTTGAGTCATATCAACTGAGATTCTTATTCTCGGACCCAGTCACTTTTCTCTCCTCAGGAGAATAGTGTCCCTTCTTAGGATGATCTTCTTCACTCTTCTCAGAATCATCCTTCACTATTTCCTCTTCATCCTCTTCAGCAATAGGGTCTATGAGGGGAAGCTCATATTCACAAGTTCCATACCTTGGAGATCTTACAAACAATAAAGTGTATGGAGGAGCTATCTCAGTAGATCCCAGTCCCTGCTTATTCTGATAACAAACTTTTACTTGCGGAGATGAGGATATCATGTTCTTGAAGGTCTCTTCTTCAAGAACACATTTTTCTACCCCGGCTTTGCTGATCACAAGCTTAGCCTGGCATTCAGTTAACTTAGTAATGAGATCTTTTATCTGAGTCCTGTAGTTGGTATGTTCATGCTTAAGGGTTGAAATGGTTTTCTCTAGATCTTTTATTTTCAGTTTGTAATCATTTTCAGCTCTTTTGAAATCAGCTTTTAAAATGTTTCAGGACTCAAGATCAGACCTCATTTCTAAGTTATAGGACCTATATCTATTAACTTTAGCAATACATTCAGGTATGCAAAGATGTTCCAATACCTTGGCTTCTTCATGATCTGCCATCAGTGCTTGGCTTAGAGATGCATCCTTAACCTGAAAGCTCCAGTCAAAACCTCCTTCTTCAACAGCAACTGCAGCTTTCTGCTTGGGCATCTCATTCTAGGGAGCTCCATCAGTGTAGTTTGGTCTGGTTTGGGCTTGGCCACCATTTGTCTTTGGTGCCTTCACTCTCTAGCAAAGTGTTCTATTTGGTTACAGTTGTAACACTTTACTTTGCTTTTGTCCAGCCCAAACTTTCTACTGGTCGCATTGCTAAGAAACTTCCACCCTGTCCTCTTGTAAAACTTCTCGGCTCTATGAGTGAGAAGAGCCATCTGCTGGACTATTTCCATGTACTCCAGATCATCTGGATGGATACAGTCCAGGTATTCAAGCGTAAAGAGAAGGTTGGATGTGCTTTTATCAGTAGACACAAAGGCTTGTGAAGAGCTTGTCTCTTAGAATGGGCTTCCTTGGATATAGCTCTCTCTTGGTGGCTCCAGGAAGGTGATGCAAGGACCCTTTTATGAGTTGTCAGGTTAGCAGATGAGATGATGTTGTGGTTCTCTGCAATCCCTTTCAACCATATGTAGGGCAAAACTCTACTGATTGTTGGAGTTGCCAGATGGATTTTGCATGTTTATCTCCATTTGGTAGCCACTGAGGATACCATATAACTCAGTGAGAGTAAGGGTCTTGAGGTTCTCAGTCCTCTTGATGACCACACAATAGTGTGTCTATTGTCTGGGAAGAATGGACATGAACTTCCTCACAATGTCCCTATTCTTAAGAGTTACTCCAACATCCATTAAAGTGTCTATAATCTCAACATACCTGAAGTATTGTTGAGTCATGGTTTCACCTGTTTTGAAGGTGAAGTTCTCAAACTGCTGCTTCAAGAGGTCTTTCTTGTTCTCTTTTGCCTCAGTGGACCCCTCATACATCAGCTTCAGTGCATCCCATAGTTATTTAGTAGTCTTGCACTTCTTGAAGCCTTTGTAGATGGAGTTTGGAAGAGCAATTTGGAGAGCAGCCATGGCTTCTGATCTATATCTATATTTTTCCAGTCTTCTTCAAAATAGTCAGCCACTTTCTTTGGTATCATACCACCACCAGCAGCAACTGAAGAGGTGGATGGTACATAAGGTCCAGACACAACAAATCCCTACATCCTGGAGTCTTGAGACTTGATGAAGCCTTCCATTCTTTGGTACCAAGTATCAAATAGCTGCCATTTGAGTTGTTAAGTGTTTTGTGAAATTGAAGGGATTTAAGATGGTGAGATCTTAGAATCAAGAGCCTAAAATGCTCTGATACCAATTACAGGACCGGTTAAGGGATGGTCAATACAATCAGTCTCACAATGAGGAAAGTGTTAGAACACTTAACAGATCAAATAGGGAACTGAGTTTATATGAATGATACTAAGAACACAAGTAAACAATGAAACAGAACTAAGAACAAGAACAAGATAAGTATGATTTTCAAGAATGTTGTATATTGCTCTCAAGTTCTTTTACAAGTGTTACAAAGCATAAAAAGAAATACAAGTACCTGAGATACTTTATACTATATCCCACAGCTGGCCATACTTTTAAGCCAGCTGGAACCACTAATCTAGACAACAAGATCAATGTAAAGTCAAAAGGCAGATCGCCTTTTGACTACTGACTATGACATGCCATAGCTCACATCCTAATATATTACAAAAAGGATAAAAGATACAAAGTAAAAAGTTACAGACTCTAAACCATAATCTACAGTTACAAAAGCATGGACCTTTTCACCAACTCATGCAAGTTGGTGAGTCTTCAAAGTTGCAGCGGAAAGTTGGTCAGCTTTATGCAAAAGTAGATCAGAGAAAGCATGTCCTTTCTGTCTTTGAAAGAAATCAGTCTTCACTTCATTGGCTTCGGAAGACTTTGTCTTTGAAGCTTTGGAAGATTTGGTCTTTGGCTTCGGAAGACTTTACACTTAAAATAATTTGCTGTTGTAAAACTTCCGAAGTAACTTCTACTCTACACAATGTGCATGCAAGCTGGAAGGTCCTTGGTTGTCTTGGTTTCTTTGGTTGCATCAGCCTTTCAAGTATAACCTTACAGTATAATATCCTATACTATTATCATACACAACAATAATTAGGGGTGTTTAAAAATATACGAATGCAAAACTGAACCGAAATATCCGATATTCTAAATCCAAAATATCCAAAAATTTTGGATATCGGAAAATTTAGAATTTTAAATTTCGGATATCCGAAATTTCAGATTCGGATAGTGATTTTAAGGATTATTTGATATTCGGATATCTGAATTATTCCAAATATCTTTCTAAATAATAAATATTAATTAAAAATTTCGGATATTTTCGGATCATAGATAACATATAATAACTAGAAAACTTTATAAAAACGTACGCAGTATTATATTTGGAGACATTCCAGGCAAAACACAATGCACGATATTAATTTCTCGTGTTAGATATTTCTAATAATTTGCTTATATGGTTGTTTGATAACTGGTTATTAAATAATATACTTCAAAAAATTATCATAATCTAAATTATTTATCATGTTCACAAAAAATACTAATTCTAACATTAGAGGGTTGTTATAAGAAGAACTCTTTTGTCTGACGTCCTAACAATGGTGCTTCATCTATTGACATCAAGATCGACTTTATAGTTTGAGGACTTAATCCTGTCTCATTTGGATTAATACCCGATGAGAACTTGCGTTAATATTGTTAAAAGAAATTAGCTTGTTTAGGTATTATAATGAAACATAATCTTCTTTATTGATTAATAGTTATTTTAATTAAAAGTAACGATCTCATAGTCAAAGGAAGATTCGCTGACTTGTAGTTTATTAAAGCTTCCTTATTTGAGTGGATGCACTGATATTATACGTAACTTTATAGAATATATATTAGTTGTACATTTCGATTTATTTTCATTGGTTTCGTATCCTCTGCCATCCGCTTCTCTTTCTCCCTTCATCCCCCAATAGTGCGGATCTCACATACCCACTCACTCTCTCTCGCTCTCTCTCCCCCTTTCTCTCCCCTCCCTCCCTCCATCTCTCTGAATGTGGGTGTATGGGAGTTAAAAGCAAAGCATGATGGCGTTGAGAGATGTACACCGTGCATAAGAGCGAGTACGATGAAATTGTAGATGTCACACCCCGTTGACCGGGTCCGGCTGTGACGGCTGATATCAACAGAATGCAGCGGAAATGACTAACTTAAATAATTTTCACCCAATCATTAATTGCCTACATGGCATTCAAGATAATACAAATAATAGTTAATTATTATCTAATCCCCAAACGCATAAGTTTTAAATAAATTGTCTCCCAAAGTTAACAAATGGATAGGGTGGTGGCTAAACTACAAACTGTCTGACTAAGTCAACTCCTATCCATGATCGCTTGGTCAAATCATTCTTCTCCTGAAATACACACCTAAAATACGTTAACATAATGTTTATGAACTCATAAATTTATGACACAAGACTTAACGTAATTCATAAAATAAGATAACAATAGTAATGATGCACAAAAGAAGTATCACAATCAAACCTGGACCCAGGTGACCCTCCCGAATGCTAGAACATCCCCTAACCCATACCCCTTATTGTTATGGGCTTAAGTGTGCCCTGCTAAGCACATATAATCTACACTAGTTTGTGACCCAATGATTATTAAATCTCAATGGGGGTTTCCCTGTTCTTAGGGCCCATTGTGTGCGGGGGATTCCCCAAATAGTACTATTCACAAACCACGCAGCTCCCAATGGAGTTAATGATTATGCTCACATTCAGGGACAAGAGCAGTAACCATTGCACCATAATAATGATTTGCAAGGGTGTGTATTCCAGCCCAAAATAGTTTAAGTAAAAAGGGGTTATGAGACTCACTTTAGCTTGTTTTTGAAGTGGGTGTTCGTGGTATAGAGAGCTACCGACCGACAAGGTTCCTGAGTTCATTTTATAGACATTAGTTTCATTTCAATCAGTGACTGAGCCCAACCCCTCTAGTTTTGGTTTATCTTGTGCGATTAGGCGATTTATATTACATGTGTGTAATTTGGTTCAAATCTTTGAAGTTTGAAGTCTTGATTTGGCGGTTGGTTATATTTGAGTTATTAAATAATGATTTCAGATTATACAATTTGTTAAAGTTAATTTTTGATTCCAAAACAGTGAAGTTGAATTTCCTGGCAAGATTGGTCTTTCAACTCTAGTAAATTAACAATTTTTATCCCTTATGTTTGGAATTTTGCACTTTAATTGTTTACAATGGGTTTTATTGTTTCAAGTGGATTAAGATACTATAGTAAGTTATTTTTTATGCCATTTAGTTCTTTCTTAACAGGTTCAAGAGTTTGTTTCCGGTTTAGGCGTTTTATGAAGTTACCTTAAGAGGTTTCTTACTTGGATTCGTTGAGTGGTTTATATGATGGTTTATATTTAAATTCTATCTTATTTGGGTATTATTTAGCTTTTGGAATGTAAGGTTATGGCCATAGAGTTGGTGCTTAGGTTATTTGATATTTAAACGTGGTTCGGGTCGTGTTTCGGGTGTGCTTTGCAAAATATTTGTATGTTTGATTAGTCTAATAATTTTTCTTAAGTTGTCTCTATGACTGTGGGTCATGACCTACTGGAAAATATTAGTTTTTTTGATTTAAGGGTCTTCGTAAATCAATTTACTATTTTTCTTTCTAATGAGACGTTAGTTTTCTTAGATTAACGTTATATTTTGTATAAACTCATAGAAAATTCTAGAATTGATAATATTTGATTTGTAGATTAATTTTATCATAATTAGGCCACTAGCTACTGTATTTTTAAGTCTTTGATTGTTTTATGTCGGTTTTGGTATTTTAACGTTCGAGGCTAGGTTTTTAACGGGTCAAATTTTTGGTCCCCTTTATTCATATAATACTTTAATATACGTAGGGTAACTTTTTGGTTCTAGAGATTTCATGTTTTTAGCTTAAGAGCATGTTTTAATGAATTTTTACCGTTTTAGCATGAATATCCTTTATATTTTTTTACCAAGCAAACAAGCTCTATAAATTATGAAAATAAATTTTTAGGAATTTCATATCATTATAAGTCCCATGAAATTTTGTAAATTCGGATTATATGCACAATTGATATTTCCGTTAAGTCTATCGGTTAGCTTCGTTAAATGTCCGTTAAGTCCCGGTTTTGGATTTCTAAGTGTTTTGATCGGATTTTTCCCTTTCCAAATATTTTAAAGTCATAAGTAACTTCTAAATAATCCCTTAATTTCAATAACTCAATTCCCCAACCTCTTTCTTTTATTTATCTCAAAATCATATATTCTTGAGTTTTGTATATTTTATAAAATGTGAAATACATAGACTTAGATTATGAAACTTCATTTTTAACTTAAGATGGTCTTAAATAACTTCCAGAAACATTTATTTTAAAATTGTTAGACTTAGATATCTCAATTTTCATTTTTGCAAAAATCGGGTTTTCGGGTGAGCCATATTTGCTAAAACCGTATTTGTGAGCAAAAGGGTTTTGAGAAAGCTTTGTGTATCTTTTACTTACCTAAAAATTTAGTTTTTTAAAGTTTCACAAGACGTTGGGGGTGTCGTGGGGTTGGTTGAGTCACCAACGTGATGAAACGTGATATTTCGCGCTTTTTCGGGTAGCAACGGGTTACCTTGTCGTGTGAGGTGGGTGCGATGGATGCGTGGGCTACCAAAGGAGATTGGAATGGTGAGAGAAGGCTGTTTAAAATGGTGGGTTAGTTCAGTTTATAAGATCAATGGAATGGAGATGTGAAATTAAAGATGTGTGGGTGTGTGTGTGTGTGTTCAAGTGATGCTTACCTTAGCTTATTGGGGTTGATGGTGCTCGGGTTTGGGCTGATTCTTGGCTTCAAGATGGCTGTAGTTTGATGCTTAATGAATGCAAGAGAGTAAGAGAAAGTTGAGAGTGTTTAGAGGGACTTGGTTTGACTTGAAGGTGGGTGGTGGTGTTGAAGGGGTTCGGCCGAGAGGTGTTGGGGAGGGGGTTTTGCGTCCCACTTTCTTGATCAATTACAAGATCATGCCTGGGTTTAAGAGAGATTTTGGTAAATTTGACAAATATCCAAGATATAACAAGATTGTGGGTTCATTTATGCCATGCAAGGGGGTTGATTTGGTCGGAGGTTAGGTGGTAGCTAGGTTGTAGACCACTAGGTAGAATCTCTAGGATTTACAAGACACAATGTGTATGTATATGTCATATGTATGCATGCATATATATGTATATGTATGTATGCTGTAAGTATATCTATATGTATTTATGAGTGAGCTAATCTACCTAATATTCATTGTATGGTTATTTTTAGTTTTTATTTATAAGGTGTAAGCATTAGGTGGGTTTATTATTTAGTTTAAAGTTATTATTATTAATACTATTGTATTCATAGGTTATGTTTTGCAAATGTTTTTATACTTTAATTAAGGTTGTGGTTTAATAAATTATAAGTTTTTATTTATTGACGAATATTAGTTTGGTAATATGCGTATTTGGGTTTATAGATTTTCTTCAAATGTAGTTTGGTATTCGGTTGTACTTAGTTTGCTTTCTTATTGTGCTAACTCTAGATTGCTAGATAACAAGGTCTATTTATAATTACCTATCGTTTATTAGTCTAATTGACACATAATTTCACTAGGACATCGGACCTAAAGCCCATTAGTGTCGGTAGTTCACGAACAATATCATAACATGGCCCAATGGCCCATTAGGGTTTCGTTGGTCACGCCCACTTAGCACTGTGGCCCAATGACCAGCTTAAAGTTTGATGGGCCTAAGCCCATTATAGTGTGTGTGTGTATCCATGTCTAGGAGTTTGATCTTGTTGGGCCTATTACATGGGCTTCGGATGTGATCAGTGTGTGGCCTGTTATGGTTTCTAAGAAAAAAAATTATGGGCCCAAAATCAGGGTTGCCACATCCTCCCATACTTACAAAAATTTCGTCCTCGAAATTTGCTTAAGACTAGTTTATCAAGTCCTGTTCTAATTCTAGCGATGCAATGAGGTTAGTCAGTCATCAAGGCTCATAAAGTTTAATATTTTGTTACTAAAATAAATAAATAAATATATATATATATATATATATATATATATATATATATATATATATATATATATATATATATATATATATATATATATAAAGTCAATTTAATGCGATGCCGGGTTAGGGGTTTTACCGTCTTTCTCTGAATTCCATTGTTAGGGGTTTTGGGTTCGAATAGATGCGGGTACTTCTTTGTGATTTCGCTTTCTGGTTCCCAAGTGAACTAAGGACCTCGTCGTGAGTTTCATTTGACCTTCACAATAGGAATCTTACCATGTCTAAGATTCTTTTCCTATCGCCCCATTATTTCGAGTAGTTCTTCAACAAATTGGAGCTTGTCATTAACTTGCACTTTTGTGTATGGCACTATCAGGTTTTTATCGGATAGGCACTTTTTTAGATTTGAAATGTGAAATGTGTCGTGTATTCCACCTTATTTTTCTGGCAGCTCCAACATATAGGCAACGGGTCCGATTCTCTCGAGAATCTTGAAGGGTCCAATGTACCTCGGGCTCAATTTCCCCGCTTTCCAAATCTGATTAACCCTTTCCATGGGGAAACCTTTAGCATCACCTGGTCTCCTACTTGAAATTCCAAGGGTTTGTGTCGGTTATCGGCATAGCTCTTTTTTCGATCTCTTGCTGCTGTTAGACGTTCTCGTATTCGGTGGATCTTGTCGGTTGTTTCTTGCATGATTTCTGGACCGGTTTACTGGCTTTCTCCCACTTCAGCCCAACAAACCGGGGACCGACACTTACGTCCATAAAGTGCCTCAAAGGTTTTAGCTCTTATGCTAGTGTGGTAGCTGTTATTATAGAAAAATTCAGCTAGTGGTAGGTGGGTGTCCCAATTTCCACCAAGTCCATCACACAAGCCCTCAACATGTCTTTAAGAGTCTAAATTGTCCTTTCGCTCTGACCGTCGGTTTGAGGGTGGTAGGTGGTGCTTAAGTCTATGCGCATTCTCAATGCCGGCTGAAATGATTGCCAGAATTGGGAGGTGAATCGGCTATCTCGATCCAAGATAATTGACAAGGGTACTCCGTGTCGAGACACGACTTCATCAACATATATCTTACCTAGCTTTTCCATTTTGTAGTCTTCCTTTATCACCAAGAAGTGTGCCGACTTGGTCAGTCGGTGCACTATTACCCATATAGCGTCGTGCCCTCTTAGGGTTCGGGGAAGCTTTGTGACAAAATCCATCGTGATTTTTTCCGATTTCCATTGCGGTATTTCTGGCTGTTGGAACAATCCGGATGGCTTTTGTTATTCTGCTTTTACCTTGGCACAAGTTAAGCATTTTCCCACATAGGTGGCTATTTCTCTATTCATACCTGGCCACCAATAATTTACCTTTTAATCCTTATACATCATGTCATTCCCAGGGTGAATGGAATACTTTGATTTGTGGGCTTCATCTAAAATGGTGTCTCTTACCCCACAGAGCGTCGGGATCCATGCCTTTCCATTCAACCTCATTATCCCGTCATCTTGGATGTCTAGTTGTTTCTCCATCACTTTTAATCCTTCTTTCTCATAGTTTTCTTCATTCATATCCTCTCTTTGGGTTCTTTGTATCTGGTCCCTCAGATTGATTCATGCCTTCATTCGCAAGGCACGAACCTTAAGCGGTTTGGCCCTCTCCTTCCTGCTTAAAGTGTCGGCTACCACGTTCGCCTTGTCGGGGTGTATCGGATTTCACAATCATAGTCGTTAAGTAATTCTACCTATCTTCTTTGTCGAATGTTTAACATTTTTTGGTTAAAAATTTTTTGTAGACTTTTGTGATTGGTGAAGATCACGCACTTCGTACCATACAGGTAATGCCTCCAGATTTTTAGCGCAAATACTACAACTCCCAACTCCAAGTTGTGTGGTGTAATTTTCCTCATGCACCTTTAGTTGTCGTGAAGCATACGCTATCACTTTCCTCTTTGCATCAGGAGACATCCGAGTTCTTGGTGTGAGGCATCACAATACATTGTGAAATCGTCTATTCCCTCGGGTCAGGATAGGATTAGTGCACTACATAGCTTCTGCTTCAGGATTTCAAAAGCTTCCGGTTGTTTGTTTCCCATTTGAACTTAGTACTCTTCTGGGTCAGGTACGTCAACTGTTTGGCAATTTTTGAGAAGTTCTCTATAAATCTTCGGTAGTAACCGGCCAACCCTGAAAACTATCGTACCTCGGTAGGGGTCTTGGGTGGTTCTGACTTCTTAATAACCTCAATCTTGATGGGGTCGACTTGAATTCCTTTCTCACTTACTATATGGCCCAGAAACTGCACTTCATGCATCCAGAACTCGCACTTTGAAAACTTGGTTTATAGCCGCTCAGTTCGTAGTAACTTTAAAATCAACCTCAAATGTTGTTTGTGCTCTGCCTCGGTCTTGGAGTATATCAGAATGTCATCTATAAAAACTATCATGAATTTCTCTAGGAATGGCTTACACACCCTATTCATGAGATCCATGAATACTACAGGTGCATTGGTTAAACTGAAAGGCATCACTAAGAATTCGTAGTGCCCGTACCTAGTTCTAAATGCGGTTTTTTGTACATCCTCCTCCTTGATTCATAACTGGTGATACCCTGACCTCAGGTCTATCTTGGAGTAGTATCGTGACCCTTGGAGTTGATCAAACAAGTCATCAATCCTCGAAAGTGGGTATTGGCTTTTGATTATGACTTTGTTTAACTCTCGATAGTCAATGCACATTCTTAGGGTTCCATCTTTCTTTTTGACAAATAGGATCGGAGCTTCCAATGGCAAGAAGCTTGGCCTAAGGAACCCTTTGTCCATAAGTTCTTGCAATTGTACCATCAACTCTTGCATCTCCAATGGGGCTAGCCTATAGGGTGATATAGCTACTGGTGCAGCTCCTGGTATTAGATCGATGTAAAACTCAACCTGCCTATGTGGATGGAGTCCTGTTTGTTCATCCGAAAATACGTCAGTGAATTCTAACACTATGGGGACGTCCTCAAGTTGTTTTTCCTCTTTAGTAGTCAACAAATAGGCTAAGTATGCAATGCACCCCTTCCGCAGGCACTTGCTAGCCTTTATGCACGAAATGGTGCTCATGCCTTGCCTTCGCCTCTCACCATATATCACGAGGGTTTCTCCATCAGGTAGGGGAATCTTTAATAATTTCTTGTCGCATATAATTTCAGCCCTATTCTTGCCAACCAATCCATACCTACCACTATGTCAAATCCTCCTAGTTCTACTGGTATTAAGTCTATAGGGGATTCATGCTCGTCCAAATCTATCATGCACCCAATGATTGTCTCATCAGCTTTGACTAACGTTCCATTTGGTAATTCTATGGTATACGTGTCAGCTAGCCTAGAGGAGCTTAATTCAATTCTTGGTTTAAATCTTGTAGAAACAAAGCTTCTATTGGCCCCGGTGTCAAATAATACATAAGCATAATGATTGTTTACTAGGAACGTACCAGTCACAACTTCGGGCTCCTCCCTAGCAACCTCTGCATTCATCACAAATGCTCTCCCCTAAGGGCGTCCTACTACTAGTTTCTTAGCTTTCAGTTAGGGGCAGTCAGGGCGGATGTGCCCGACTTTGCCACACTCATGGCATCTCACAGGTCTTGTAGTCACAGACTTGAATTCCTTTGCAAAATGACCTGGTTTATTGCACTTGTAGCACACAGTGGTCTTGCCCTCTTTTACCTGCGGTTTAACCGCCATCCTTACCTTACACTGCCCTATGTGATGGAGTCCACACTTCCCACAAAATGGTTTCTTCCCTGAGTAGGGTTTCTACCCTCCTTTCTGTCGATTAACCACACTCTCCCCACTTGAACTTCCACTCATACACAGGAAATTCTCCCATTTTCACATAACTCCTACATTCTCTACTCCTTTCACTCCCTCGCATCTTACCACTCATCATTTAATATTGCCGAAATCTACACTGTTTCCTGAAACGTCCTTGGCTTAGCTGCTTTCACCATTCCTCTAATCTTTGGGGTTAAAACCCACACATACCTGCTGATCTTCTTGGATTCAGGAGTCACCAATTGCGGTACCAGCAATGACAGTTCATTAAATCGGTTGGTGTATTCCAAGTGTCCCGTGCCCTTCATCTCCAAACTTAAGAATTCAGCCTCCATCTTTTCAATCTCAATAATCAGACAGTAGCGTTCCACCATCAAGCTTTTGAACTCTTCCCATCTCATCCGGTTCACCGTGTTTCTCCCTCGGTTTTGAACAGTGTGTTCCACCGTTCAAAGCTCCATTCTTGAGAGAGTATGTGGCAAACCTTACCTTGTTCATCTCCACACAGTCACTTATATCCAGTACTGCCTCCATCTCCTCTAGCCATCTAATTGTTCCCGTCAAGCCTTCATTTCCATAGTAGTCCCTCGGTTTGCAGGCCATGAACGCCTTGTAGTTACAACCAGTTCGCACACGTACTTCTTCTCGTTCCTCCTCATTGTTTTTTCTATGGGTGTCATTGTTTCCATCTTCATTCTCCTCCCCCTCTTGAGTTATCTCGTGGTTTCGCTCGGCGTTAACATGGGCAGTGATAGCGGGCAGGGCGTTAGTAATGGCTTCTGCAATTAGTTGTTGCAGTCTAGTTTCTTGGTTGGTGTTGCGGTTGGTGTTGGGGCTGTCATTAGTGTGGTGAGTGTTGTTGGTGTTTTCTGTGGTGGTTTCATCTTGTCGGTTGGTACGAGCTCCCGATCGGGTGGTGACACCACCCCTAGTATTTGGAGCGCGTCCTTGTCCTCTTCCCCTCGGCATGGCTAAATAAACATTTTATATGGTTTTAAACTCAAGGGTTTTATAATTATAAAGTTATCGTAGTATCACAACCAATCATGTCATCACATTATGCAAGTTAAGAGGTCCACACATCTAATTAAACAACCATTAATAGTCTTAATCATAGCAAAACCTGCTATAATTACAAAATTTTATATAAGTCCAAAGTACAACCAAGTGTGACATGAGTGAACATTCACCCATGTCCTACAGAATACACAGTTCATTCAAATTTAAATAATACATAATAAAATAATTAAAGACATGTCAATAACGGCAGCGGCGGCGGTAACGGGACCATGGGTCGAGCACACACTTATGGGTGGCTCGGAAAAGCGTCCTCCTCATCCTTCGTACCAGGGACACCGCCTCGTCCCTCTCTTCCTTCAGGGTGTCGTAGTGTTGGTGTCAGCGCCATACCTCCTCCATGGCGGAGTCTCCAGTCATTGGTCTCGAGGGGTACAGGGGCGGGTCAGCAAACATCTGGTGAGACACACTGGAATAGCATGCCGACTCGGCATAGTGGTCGGTGTAGTACATTGAAGGGGCCAAATGGAAACCATGACGCATTACCGTATCACGCCCATAGGGCCCGGTTAGATATTGTGAGGTTGGCGGTGGTGGCAACGATGGTACGACCGGTTGTGGAGGCGCACCGGTCAGTCCCGTAACCAAGTTACCCCAATCCTACTGGAATGTGGGGACGGGTCTGACGGACATTCGTGCGGTTTACCTTGCACGAGGTGCCACATTCTCATCCCAGTCAGGTCATAAGGAAGTAACCTGGACAGTCGCTGACGATCTGGACGTGTCATCCGAAGGGTCGGACTCCTCCATTTCCCAGTCCTGGTCGGGATCGGGCATCGTGTACTCATAGGGGGCCCTTGGGTACCAATTAGGGTCCCCATACTCTGGCCCAAGAGGGGCATACTCCCTAATCTCATGAGACTGGGGGCGTGTCAAGGGTCGCGCACCCACATCTAGTACAAACGTGGGTGGTGGGATGGTGGCCTGGTAGCAATGTGGAGGTGGGACATCGGGTGAGTCACTGATATAGATGGTCTTTCCTTTGTTCAAATTTCCTGCCATCTAATGAACAAACAAGGTAAGTTACAACGTGAATATTATAAATATATTCAAAACCAGAAATTAGAACTAGAAATTACACAAAATTTATAAAATGAATGCAAATGATAGGAACTACCTTTGGGTTATAGCTTAGGGGGGTGTCTCTACTTCTTAGTTCTCCCTAGGTCCTAATGTGCGGTTAAAGCCTAGGTATCTTATGGTAAGAACCTAATTCGCTGAAACCACTGGCTCTGATACCAATCTGTCACATCCCGTTGACTAGGTTCGGTTGTGACGGCTGATATCAACAGAATCCAGTGGGAAATGACGAACTTAAATAATATTCACCCAATCATTCATTGCCTACATGGCATTCAAGATAATACAAATATTAGTTAATTATTGTCTAATACCCAAATGCATAAGTTTTAAATAAATTGTCTCCCAAAGTTAACAAATGGATAGGGTGGTGGCTAAACTCCAAACTGTCTGACTAAGTCAACTCCTATCCACGTTCACTTGGTCAAATCATTCTTATCTTAAAATACACACCTAAAATACGTCAACATAATGTTGGTGTGCACATAATTTATGACACAAGACTTAATGTAATTTATAAAATAAGATAACAATAGTAATGATGCTCAAAAGAAAGTATCACAATCAAACCTGGACCCGGGTGACCCTCCCGAGTGCTAGAACATCCCCTAACCCATACCCCTTATTGTTACGGGCTTAAGTGTGCCCTGCTAAGCACATATAATCTACACTAATTTGTGACACGACGATTATTAAATCTCAATGGGGAGTTTCCCTGTCCTTAGGGCCTATTGTGTGCGGGGGATTCCCCAATAGTATTATCCACAAACCACGCGGCTCCCAATGGAGTTAATGATTGTGCTCATGTTTAAGGACAAGAGCAGTAACCATTGCACCATAATAATGATTTGTAAGGGGGAGTATCCCACCCTAAAATAGTTAAAGTAAAAAGGGGTTATGAGACTCACCTTAGCTTGTTTCTGAAGTGGGTGTTCGTGGTCTAGAGAGCTACCAACCGCCAAGGTTCCTATGTTCATTTATAGACATTAGTTTCATTTCAATCAGTTGACTAAGCCCAACCCCTCTAGTTCAAGTTTATCTTATGCGATTAGGTGATTTATATTACATGTGTGTAATTTGGTTCAAATCTTTGAAGTTTGAAGTCTTGATTTGGCGGTTGGTTATATTTGAGTCATTAAATAATGATTTAAGATTATACAATTTGTTAAATTTAATATTTTGTTCAAAAACAGTGAATTTTAATTTGCTGGCTTGGTCCCTCAACATTGCTAAATTAACAAATTTTAACCCTTATGTTTGGAATTTTGCACTTTAATTATTTAAAATGGGTTTTATTATTTCAAGTGGATTAAGCTACTATAGTAAGTTAGTTTTTAGGCCATTTAGGTCTTTCTTAACGGGTTCAAGAGTTTGTTTCCGTTTAGGCGTTTTATGAAGTTACCTTAAGAGGTTTCTTACTTGGATTCGTTGAGTGGTCCATATGATGGTTTATATTTAAATTCTATCTTATTTGGGTACTATTTAGCTTCTGGAATGTAAAGTTATGGCCATAGAGTTGGTGCTTAGGTTATTTGATATTTAAACGTGTTTCAGATCGGGTTTCGGGTGTGCTTTGTAATATATTTGTTAAGTTGTCTCTATGATTGTGGGTCATAACCTACTAGAAAATATTAGTTTTATTGATTTAAGGGTCTTCGTAAATCTATTTACTATTTTTATTTCTAGTGAGACGTTAGTTTTCTTAGATTAACGTTATATTTTGTATAAATTCATAGAAAATTCTATAATTGTTACTATTTGATTCGTAGCTTACTTTTATCATTATTAGGTCATTGGCTACTGTATTTTTGAGTCTTAGGTTGTTTTATATCGGTTTTGGTATTTTAACGTTCGAGGTTCGGTTTTTAACTTTTTGGTTCTAGAGATTTCATGTTTTTAGCTTAAGAGCACGTTTTCATGAATTTTTACTATTTTAGTATAAATATCCTTTATATTTTTGTTTACCAAGCAAACAAGCTCTATAAATTATGAAATTAATGTTTTAGGCATTTCATATCATTATAAGTTCCTGAAATTTTGTACATTCGGATTATATGCACAATTGATATTTATGTTAAGTCTACCGGTTAGTTCTGTTAAGTGTCTATTAAGTCCTGGTTTTGGATTTCTAAGTGTTTTAATCTGATTTTTCCCTTCCCAAACATTTTAATGTCATAATTAACTTTTAAATAATCCCTTAATTTCAGTAACTCAATTCCCCAACCTCTTTCTTTTATTTATCTCAAAATCATATATTCTTGAGTTTTGTATATTTTATAAAATGTGAAATACATAGACTTAGATTATGAAACTTTATCTTTACCTTATGATGGTCTCAAATAACTTCCAAAAACATTTAGTTTAAAATTGTTAGACTTAGATATCACAATTTTTCATAAAAATCAGGTTTCGGGTGAGCCATATTTGATAAAACCGTATTTGTGAGCAAAAAGGTTTTGAGAAAGCTTTGTGTATCTTTTACTTACTGAAACATTTAGTGTTTTAAAGTTTCACAAGATGTTAGGGGTGTCGTGGGGTTGGTTGAGTCACCAACATGATGAAACGCGATATTTCGTGCGTTTTCGGGTAGCAACGGTTATCTTGTCATGTGAGGTGGGTGCGATGGATGCGTGGGCTGCCAAAGGAGATTGGAATGGTGATAGAAGGATTTTTAAAATGGTGGGTTAGTTCAGGTTATAAGATCAATAGAATGCAGATGTGAACTTGAAGATGTGTGTGTGTGTGTGTGTATGTATGTGTGTGTGTGTTCAAGTGATGCTTACCTTAGCTTATTGCGGTTGATGGTGCTTGGGTTTGGGCTGATTATAGGCTTAATTATGGCTGGAGTTTGATGCTTGATGAATGCAAGAGAGTAAGAGAAAGTTGAGAGAGTTTAGAGGGAGTTGTAGTTTGAATTGAAGGTGAGGGTGGTGGTGTTGAAGGGGTTCGGCCGAGAGGTGTTGGGGAGGGGGTTTGGGTCCACTTTCTTGATCAATTACAAGATCATACCTGGGTTTAAAAGGAATTTTGGTAAATTTGACAAACATCCAAGATATGGCAAGATTGTGGGTTCATTTATGCCATGCAAGAGTGTTGATTGGGTTGGAGGTGAGGTGGTAGCTAGGTTGTAGACCACTAGGTAGAATCTCTATGATTTACAAGACACAAGCTATGTATCTTGTTTGAGGTGTGAGGGTGGTGTGTATGTATATGTCGTAAGCATGCATGCATATATATGTATATGTATGTATGCCGTAAGTATATATGTATGCATTTATGAGTGAGCTAATTTTATTTACCTAATATTCATTGTATGGTTATTTTTAATTTTTATTTATAAGGTGTAAGCATTAGGTGGGTTTATTATTTAGTTTAAAGATATTATTATTATTATTATTGTATTCATAGGTGTAATGTAATATCAGAAGATTATAAGGCTGATGCAACCAAAGAAGCCAAACAACCAAGGGTCTTCCTGCATGCATGCACTGGACGTACAAGGTTGAAGTTCCTTCGAAAGTTTTACACTCTCCACAGAAAAAAAATACCGTAAGTGTAAAATCTTCCGAAGCCATAGTCCAAATCTTCCGAAGCCAAAGATGAAGTCTTCCGAAGCTTTAGAGACAAAATCTTCCGAATCTAATTTGCTGTGAAGACTGATTTCTTCCGAAGACAGAGAAGACATGCTTTCTCTGATCTACTTTCATAAAGCTGACACACTTTCCGCTACAACTCTGAAGACACACAAACTTATACAAGTTGGTGAAAAGTCCATACTTTTGTAAACTATAAATTAAGGTCTTTGTCTGTAACTTACTACTATTGTGCCTGTAAACCTTTTTACATTAGAAAAGGATGTGAGCTATGGCATGTCATAGTCTGCCTTTTGACTCTACATTGATCTTGTTGTCTGGATTAGTGTTTCCAACTGTCTTTCTAAGTATTGACGGTTGTAGGATGTAGTATATAGTGTCTCAGGTCCTTGTAATTCTTCATGCTTTGTAACACTTGTAATAGAACTTGAGAGCAATATACAGCATCCTTGAAAACCATACTTCTTTCTTCTTGTTCTTAGTTCTATCTCATTACTTACTTGTGTTCTTAGTATCATCTTAAACAAACCCGGTTCCCTATTTGATCTATTAAGTGTTCTAAATCTCTCCTTATTGTCAGACTGATTGTATTGACCACCCTTCACACGGTCCTGCAACTGGTATCAGAGCATTTTAGGCTCTTGATTGTAAGATCTCACCATCTTTAATCCTTTCAATCTCATAAAATACTTAACATCTCAAATGGCAGCTATCACCAAGGCTGACATAGAAACTGGTACTATGACTAAATCTCCACTGATCATTCCTGAAGACTTTGACACTTGGTGCCAAAGAATGGAAGGCTTCATCAAGTCTTAGGACTCCAGGAAGTGGGGATGAGTAGTCTTTGGACCTCATGTACCATCCACCCCTTCAGTTGCTGCTGGTGGTGGTATGATACCAAAGGAAGAGGCTGATTATTCTGATGAAGACTGGAAGAAGGTTGATATTGATCAGAAGGCCATTACCGCCCTCCAAACTGCTCTTCCAAACTCTATCTACAGAGGCTTCAAGAAGTGCAAGACTACCAAGCAACTGTGGGATGCACTAAAGCTGATGTATGAGGGGTCCAATAAAGCTAAAGAGAACAAGAAGGTCCTCTTGAAGTAGCAGTTTGAGAATTTTACCTTCAAGACAGGTGAAACCCTGACTCAACAGTACTTCAGGTATGTAAGATTATGGATACTCTAGTTGATATTGGAGTAACTCTTGAGAATAGGGATATTGTGAGGAAGTCCATGCCCTCTCTTCCCAGACAATGGACACACTATTGTATGGTCATTAAGAGGACTGAAAACCTCTAGACCCTTACTCTCACTGAGTTATATGGTATATGATGACCTGTCGTTGGGGTCATGCAAAAACCTAATCAACCTAGGTAGCTAGGGTAAGTCAGGTATCGTGTCCACGGGAGCATGTGGTTAGTGTTACGCGATTCGTTTGATTATTTAATTAAGTTACTTAACGAAAACTAAATTATTGAACTACTTATACTATTGCCTCTTGGCTGTGAAAATTGGATTTTGAAATAATTAACAAGTGAACTAGGAAAACAAATTGCAAATAATAAAATTAATTAAGAAGACAATTATGAGAAATAGTAATCCACCCCGGGATCAAGGGTTGGTTTTCGGTAATTGTTTAGTCCAACTGGTGGAAAATCCTTAACGAGGATTCTATGCGTGTAATGATTAAGTGATATCGATAATCAAGACTTAATAGGTCTTAATACATAATGTCGATTCAGTTAGAAACCAAAACTTGCAATCATATAATTTCCGGAAGATTAAATGATATTCAAATAAAAGTTTACCAAAATCATTGTTTAAATAACCAAAACACAAGTTAAACTTATGAAAGAACTTAAACGGTTCTAAGTTTAATCACAATAAATTTAAACATAAACAAAAACCTAATCACACAAACTTAATACCCGAAGTAGATCATGAGAAGATTAGCCGCTCATCGTTCTTGAATGATCTTCAAAACCATTGTTGATCTGCATTCCAGATGATTGTATCTTGTTTTTGAGAGTTGGAATGATGAAATTCAGGTCTAGAAACTCCCAAAATTCGTCTTAAATCGATCTAGGTCGAATGGGGGGCAAGTGGTGGGTGAAACATAATAAAAACGCGGTTTTATAGGTGTTCCAAGGCGGCCCTGGCGTAGGCTACGCCAGACAGCGTAGCCTACGCTGGAGTGTATTCTGCTGATTTTTTTCTTGAGCTGGCATAGCCTACGGTGGCTACAGTAGGCTACGGTGGAAGCCTTTCTGCTGCACTTTGAATCTTTGTTTCTTGACCTATCCACTAACTTGTTTCACCATGTAAGCTTCCAACTTGCTTGTTTTACCTACAAAATCACTTCCAACTCATAGTTAATCTATTCAACTTAATCATATGCATATAAATGAATAATTAAACGTAATATTAATGTTTAGACACTTAAAACACTATTCCAACACACTCAGTATACTCAATGGCTACCAGATGGAGATGAATATGCAAAATTCATCTGGTAACTCTAGCATCCAAAAGAGTTCAGCCCTTCATATGGTTGAAAGGGATTGTAGAGAATCACAACACAATCTCATCTGCTACCCTGAAAACTCATAAAAGGGTCCTTTCATCACCTTCTCGGAGACACCAAGGGAGAGCTACATCCCTGGAAGCCTATTCCAAGAGACAGGCTCTTCATAAGCTTTTGTGTCTTCTGATGAAAGCACAGACAACTTTCTCTTCTCTCTTGAAGACCTGGACTGTATCCATCTAGATGATCTGGAATATATGGAAATAGTCTAGTAGATGGCTCTTCTCACTCACAGGGCCAAGAAGTTCTACAAGAGGACTAGGAGGAAGTTTCCTGTCTAGTGGAAAGTTTGGGCTGGATAAAGGCAATAAGTGTTACAACTGTAACCAAATGGGACTCTTTGCTAGAGAGTGCAAGGCACCAAAGTCAAAGGGTGGCTAAGCACAAGCCAGGCCAAACTAGACTAAAGGAGCTCACCAGAATGAGAAGCCCAAGCAGCAAGCTGTAGTTGCTGTTGAAGAAGGAGGCTTTGACTGGAGCTTTCAGGTGGAGGATGCATCTCCAAACCAAGCACTTATGGCAGATCATGACAAATCCAAGGTATTGGAACATTTCTGTACACCTAAATGTATTGCTAAAGTCAGTAAATATAGGTCCTATAACTTAGAGATAAGATTTGATCTTGAGTCCTTAAATATCTTAAAAGCTGATTTCAAAAGAGCTGAAAATAATTATAAACTGAAAATAAAAGATTTAGAGAAAACCATTTCAACTCTAAAGCATGAACATACCAACTACAGGACTCAGATTAAAGATCTCATCACTAAGTTAACTGAATACCAGGTTGAGCTTGTGATCAGCAAAGCCCAGGCAGAAAAACTTGTTCTTGAAGAAGAGACCTTCAAGAACATGATATCCTCATCTCTGCATGCACAAGTTTGTTATCAAAATAAGTAGGGACTGGGATCTACTGAGATAGCTCCTCCACACACTCTTTTATTTATAAGATCTCTAAGGTTTGGAACTTGTGAAGATGAGCTTCCCCTCATAGACCCCATTGCTGAAGAGGATAAGGAGGAGATAGTGAAGGATGTGTCTGAGAAGAGTGAAGAAGACCATCCTAAGAACGGTCACTATTCTCCTGAGGAGAGAGATGAAGAAGCTGGGATGACCAAGTCTCAAAGGAAGAACTTGATCAGGAGAGCCAGATAAAGTCAAAGAAGGCTCAAGAAATCAAGGCCACTTTCAACTGTAAGCAGAAACAAGTGTTTATCTCTGCAGGGTTTGAAGTGGTGAAGGTTGAGGACTCAACTATGAACTCTAGTACTAGAATTTCTAGTTTAGGTCAAAATCATTCCAGCAAAGAGAAGAAGGCTGATCAGCTGTGTACCACTGCTACATAGCCTGAACCATCCGCTCCAAGAGAAAGCCTCTCCTTAAGAAGCTTGTTGCATCATCTGTGAAGATGAAGATGGAGGTGGAAAGTGATCAAGTTCAGTCTTGCTCTTAGAAGAAGACTCTTAGAAGGAAGCAAATGGACTGCATCATATGTGGTGGTACTTCTCATCTGGCTAAGGATTGTATCTACAATCCTAAAAGTACTATCCACATGATCAAAGAGAAAACTTCTGAGAAGAAGAAGGAAAAGCGAGTTTCAGAAGAAAATCTTTTTCCTTTGGAAACTCTAAGGTGAAGAAGAAGACAAGTGAAAACTTGCCTTTGGAAGAACATTTGGTCTCAAAAGAAAGGAATGCTTCCAAAGGTCCAGTCTCCAAAACTTCAAAAGTTGTTAAAACTTCCAAGGTATTGAATGTCAAGTCCAATCTTCCGAAGATGGTGTGGAAGATGAAGAAAGACCTGGTGACTAAAAGTTCTTCATCAACAGCAGCAAATGATCCTCAATGCTTGAATATAGGATCAGTTACTATTACATTGTCTTCAGATCACTTTCAAAAGCCTAAGACCAATGAGGCTTGGGTTTCCAAATGTAACTAACTACTTTTTTTTTTATGCAGGAACAACTAAAGACCAAGGAAAATGTATGGATCATTGATAGTGGTTGTTCCAGGCACATGACTAGCAATGGTTCTTTGCTTCAAAATTTTGAGAAAATTGATGGAGGACCAGTTGCTTTTGGAGGAGATGCTGGTGGTTACATTACAGGAAGGGGCATGGTCACAAGTGGTAAGCTTACCATTGAACAGTTAAATTTTGTTAAGGAGCTTGGGTACAATCTACTAAGTGTATCCTAATTTTGTGATCAGAGACATAACATGCTCTTTACTAAGCATGAGTGCATTGATCTCAAGCTTGAAGTGGTCATTCCTCAAGAGCATATCCTGCTCAGAGCCCCCAGGAAAAGGAACATGTACAAGATGGACTTGCAGGAAATATCTCCCTTAGGAGACGTTTCTTGTTTTCTATCTAAAGTAAATAGTGATGAGTCTTTCCTCAGGCATAAAAGAATGTGTCATGTAAACTTTAAGAACATGAAAAAATTAATTAAGAATGATTTGGTAACTAGAATGCCAAAGAAAGAGTTTAGAAGTGGTGACCATTGTGTTGCATGTTGAAAGGGAAGCAACACAAAGTGTCTCACAAGCTATAGAAAAGGAACTCCATCACTTCTCCCCTACACTTATTACATATGGATCTCTTTGTCCCTACCAGTGTAATGAGTTTAGGAAGGACCTCATATTGTTTAGTGATCACAGATGATTTCAAAAGATTCCCTTGGGTCTTTTTCCTTAGAACTAAGGACGAGACTATTGAGATCTTGAAGAACTTCATTCTGAAAATTAAGAATCAATTTGATCACAAGATCAAGACCATAAGATGTGATCAAGGAACAGAATTTAAGAACCAAATCCTGAGAGGAGAAACATGACACTTATTGAGGCTGCAAGAACCATGTTGTCTGACTCTAAACTACCCATCACCTTCTGGGCAGAGGCTGTTTACACAGCCTGCAATGTGTAGATAGAGTTTTAGTAGTTAAGACTCATGGTAAGACTCCTTATGAGCTGTCGCAAAAAAGAAGACCATTCATTGGTTTCCTCAGGTCATTTGGATGTCCCTGCACCATCTTGAATACCAAAGATCAAGTAGCCAAGTTTACTGAGAAATCAGATGATGGACACTTTATTAGATACTCTTCCCAAGCTAAGGCTTGTAGAGTATAGAATCTTAGAACTAGAGTAGTTGAGGAGTCAGTCAATGTGACCTTCAATGAGCACACTCCCAGTGTGAAAGGTTCTGGTCTGGATTGGCTATTTGATCTTGATTTAGTTACCAACTGTTATAATAAGTCTTGTGAGAATGTTTCAGGATCTACAGGTAACATATCAACAGGAGATCCTGACCCAAGATTTGAGCTGAGAAGACCAAGCAAGAATACTACTTCAGCTCCAGTGGTGACTAACCCTACAAATGAAGATCCTATCAGTACAAACATGACAAATTCAGCTGATACATCTGAGATACCTTCAAATTCCAGCTCAGAGGTTCAAAACTCAGATGAAGGAGCTTTAAATGTAGGAGGAAATAGAGGTGGTGATAGTGATCAAGAATTTCTTGATGCTGACAACCACTCCATAGAAGACAACATAAATGATGTCACACACTCATTGGATCAAGTCTCTCTTGATAAGTGTGCTGATGTGGTGGGTGATACTTCACTGCCAGATCTGAATTTCTCTAATTTAGATCTTTCCAATCAACTTGCTGTGATCCCTCAACTCAGGACCCATGAGTCACACCCCACCACAAATATCATTGGAAATGTTGATATAGGGGTGAGAACAAGAGGACAAACCCATGATAAAAATGTTTGTCTATACTCTTGCCTTTTGTCCCAGATAGAGCCAAAGAAAGTTGATAAGGCTTTGAAGGATGGAAGTTGGGTTGAAGCAATGTAAGAGGAGCTACTTCAATTCAAAGAACAGAAGGTTTGGAACCCATGTCCTCTTTCTCATAGGAAGACTACCATAGGAACCAATTGGGTTTTTAGAAACAAGAAGGATGATAGAGGACTTGTCATCAAGAACAAGGTCAGACTAGTTGTTTAAGGGTACAAACAAGAAGAGGGAATTGACTACATAGATGTTATTGCTCCTATTGCAAGACTTGAAGCTGTAAGAATATTCCTGGCGTTTGCTGCATCCAAGGATTTCAAGGTCTACCAACTTGATGTCAAGTGTCCTTTTCTATATGGGGTGATTGATGAAGAGGTGTATATCAAACAACCCCCTAGCTATACAGACCCAGATCATCCTGATTATGTCTGCAAGCTTGATAAAGCTCTTTATGGGCTGCACCAAGCTCCAAGAAAGTGGTATGAGACACTATCTCAGTATCTCTGTCAACATGGTTACAAGAGGGGTACTATAGATGGAACTCTCTTCATCAAAAGAATAGGGAATGCCTTAATGCTGGTTCAAGTATATATGAATGACATTATCTACGGGTTAACTAATCCAAAGCTCTGCAAAGACTTTGAGAGGCTGATGAATAATAGGTTTGAAATGAGTGCCATGGGGGAATTCAAGTGAAGTAAGTTGATAATAGCACCTTCATAAGTCAGTCAAAGTATGCAACGACATACTTACAAGATTCAACATGACTGAGTGTAAGGTTGTTAAGACACCCATAGCAAGAAACCACTCTCTTGGACCTGATCTTGAGGGGGAGTATATGGATGAACATCTTTACAGGGCTATGATTGGGTCTCTTAGGTACCTCACAGCCAGCAGGCTTGATATCATGTTTGCCACAGGCATCTGTGCAAGATATCAAGCCAACACCAAGATGTCACACCTGGTTGCTATCAAGAGGATTCTTAGATATCTTAAAGGTGCTCCCAAGCCTGGCCTTTGGTATCCAAAGAGTTTTGACTTCAATCTGTATGCTTATATAAATATTGACTATGGTGGTTGTAACATGACTGCAAAGTCTACATCTGGGGAGTTAATTCCTTGGTGGAAAGATTGTCTCATGACAATGCAAGAAACAATCTTGTGTGTCTGCATTAACTGCTGAAACTGAATACATTGTTGCTGCAAGCTGTTGTGCTCAAGTGCTTTGGATTCAGAATCAGATGTTGGACTATGGGTTCAACTTCAAAGGGACTCCCATCCACATAGACAACAATAGTGCTATCTCTACTATAGAGAATCCTATGCAGCACTCAAGGACCAAACACATCAACATTAGGTATCATTTGATTAGAGATAACTTTGAGAAGAGATTAATCAAACTAGTCAAAGTTAAAACAAATGTATAATATGCTGATCTGTTTACTAAAGCTTTTGATGAACAGAGATTCAAATATCATGTGTCAGCTATTAGGATGATTAACTTTGAGTAGATTTTCTTAAAACTTAAATCAACTTTATTTCTAAAACCTGTGTGTCCTAAGTTGTCTATTTTATCACCTTCATAAGCCCAGTTTACTTTGGAAGAAAATTTTTAAAATGATACTCCTTAGATTTTTGAAAATTTCTCAAAAAAAACATATTTTCTTTTGGAAGATTTCAAGTTGCCTTTGGAAGAAATTTATGTCTTCAAATCAAATAACTACTTATAAAAAATTTACCTTTGGAAGAAATTCTGAGAATATCTTCCGAAGCTTAAATATGCTTCTAAGTACTTGCATGTATTTGAAGGACAAATATCTTCCAAAAGCAATTTAAGTCTTGGAAGATTTATTCTCTTAGAATAAAACTCCCAAGTCTTAATATCTTCCGAAACCAAATTTGTGTCGGAAGAAAAATTCTCTAAGTATTTTTCTTCCGAAGCCAAATTTTCACAACTCTTAAGAATATCTTTCGAAGCCAAATTGGCTTTGGAAGCTTTTTCTTAAACTTTCAAAGCAAAATTACCTTCGGAAGATTTTCAGCTTCCAAGAAAACTACCTTTTTGGGCACTTTTTCAAAGGTGGGACCGACATCCGGATTTCAAAGTTTATCCTTTTGCTTTAACTTTTTCTTAAATTCATTTCATATATATTCCCACAATGGTTCCCCCTCTTCTCACTCTCCTCTGCATTTCCTCTAACCTAATTTCACCCACAAACTGCCTTCGTTCTTATCTTCCTTCATCGTAAAGCTACCTCAAATGGCCAACCCTGACCGCAGAAACCAACCTGATTTTTCCATGCATCTTCACAGGTAACATAATCAGGTTGCTCTGTTAGACTCTGAGAAAGATCCCGGTTTCTCAAGGTTTGCCGTTACCTTTCTTTATCAAATTACTTCACCTCCCTCACCATTGATCCCCCTCTCTATGAGGATCAGTTGTTTGCATTCTGGAGGACCTGCAAGAGGTCACCATGGATGGAGAGAATGCACTGTTTGTCACAGTGCAAGGGAGGACAATCTTTATCACTCTGGCCACCATAAACACTCATCTTCAGCTGGATGATGTAGAAGGTGATTTGTCCTTTCCTAAAGCTGCTGTTAACCACTCCTTTGAGCAGATGGGCTATGAAGGTGAGTCCTCAGTCAAGACCTTCAGAAAGGGGAAGGTCTCCTCTCAGTGGAAGTACCTCCTCCATATTGTCATACACAGCTTATCCAACGAGCATAGAGGTTGGGACTAGATTCCAGAAGACCTCTCCTTTATAGTCCATGGGATGGTTCAGGGGGTCAAGTTCAGGTATTCATAATTTGTCTATACCGATTTACTTGCAAACTTAGACTCCCTAGAGTATTACATATTCCCTAGATATGTCCAGCACATTCTCAACTGTGAACTAGGCACATAGTTGAGGGGAACAGGTAATATTCTAAAACTGGGATAGATGAAGCCTGGCATCTTCAAAACCATGAGGAAGCCAACTGTTGGCTTCTCCGGGGTAGAAACAACCCTAGTCCCAAAAATGTTAGAGCTCATTTCTCAAGGTGACAACCTAGCAGCACCAGCTAGCGTTGAACCCACACCTTCTACTTCCCAACCACAAATACAGCCTACAATAACCATCACCTACCAGAGAAAAACCAAACGAACCCCTACACATGCTACTCAGCTTGTGCATGCCCCCATATCACCACCCATGCAGGAGGAAGTGGACACTCGAGCTCCCACTTCCTCTAAGGAGCAAACCACTCTCATCCCTCAAATGATCGATGCTGAGGATCCTCATGCTTAGCCTAATGAGCTCACAACCCCAACAGCCTTAAGCCTTTACTAAGAGTCTCAACACTCTAGTGAACAACCTTCCAGGGACAGTTACCATCCCCAGCCGCTTGATTTAAACCAACCAATTCCCAACCTTGACTTCTATGATGATGAAGACATGGGCTCCAGTGAGTACCATGAGTCTTTCTTCTCCACCCTTACTCAAAGAGAGATGAGTACTCCTGTCTCACCCATGTCTAGCCCACATCATCCACCCACCATTGAGGTGGATCTTCCTGAACCTGTTCAGGAGATCCATATGGAAGAGGCTCTCACTTTAGAAAGTGATTACATCATTCAGACCTCAACCATGGCAACCTAGCCCGTTGACACTTCTCTTGAAGTTGTCATGATGCAGGGGAAATCCAGCAGCCAAGAACAACATGCTGGTGATGAGGAAGAAGATCTTGGTCCTATTCTCTCATCCCTCGTGATTCTTCTGATAAAGATGAGGGGAGTCTGAAACTAAAGGTGCACAAACTAACTAAAACTTTCACCTATTTAGTCTCTAAGATTAGTCACCTGGAATCTCAGGTGACTATCTTACAAAGAAAGGTCAATGACCAGCAACTTGAGATCATCGATCTCAAGGGAAAGTTAGCTGAGAGACTACTCAGGAGAAATCAACCAGGTCCACAAGAACCTGTGAATGTGACATACTCAACCCCCAGCTCACTTATGCAAGAAAGTGATGCTACCAAAAAGGGGGAGAAAGTTTGAACCGTCACAGAACCTAGGAGTTCTTCTCAGAGTATGGACTTTGAGGATTCACCACCCTCACTTTCAATAGTCCATACTCAGCAACCTCCTCAAGTCCACATTGATGTGGACTCACTCATACATAGCCTGTTTGAGGAGGGTATACCCAAAGCCATGCCTACCCCATCTCTTCACTCTGAGAACCAAATCATGGGATGGAGGTATGACACAGAAAGAAGGGCTCTTGTCATCTCTAGAGCTCAGGGTCAACAGAAAATCTTTAAATTTTCAAACCTGAGTTTCTATGAGTGCATCCATCTAGTTAATCTTCCACTTGTCAACCCAAGTCAAAACAGACAAGCTGAAAGATTAGCAGATTGGATTCAAGAAAGGGTGCTAGAAGAGTTCAAGATGAGATCAAGATTATATAAACAGAGGCTAGCAGGTGAGATTTTTAGTCAACTAGATGTTGAGGTGGACCCTAAGATTAGCTTCGAAGGGGAAGCCTTGACTGAAGGCCCAGAAGATGAACTTGTGAACCTTGATACAGGATCTCCTTCAGCACCCAGTACCCTTAGTGAGGCACCAGCTGGTGAAGGTGCTTCACATCCTCTCTCTGGCCAGAGCTTGACTGCTGAACCAAGCAATGAAGGCCAAAGCTCTCTCCACCCTGAGTCACCAAGGCTTGTGCGTGACAGAGGGAAGAGGAAGATGACCTCTGAGGAGATAGAGGAGAAGAAGAGAGAGAGGAAGAGGAAGCTAAGTGGTGAGTCTCTAGGCTTTATGGAAGCTGCTATCCGGGCTGCCTGTAGGCCAAACACTCAAGATGATGAGTTGAGGGCAGCCAGGCTAAACTACCTGGGGACCAAGAACTACAATATTGATGAACTCATATCTCTCCCCTTAGATGAGTTGAATGAACTGGATGACAATGAGTTGTCAAAGGAGAGGAAGGAGGCAGAGGATGCAGCATTGCTCCTCAAGATCAAGGAAGAAAAAAGACTAAAAAGGCTCTACAAACATGCTCCTATCCTCTCTCCAGTTCAAGAAAGTCTGAGAAAGAGACAGTGGCAACCGCACAACCTCAGGTAGACAAGGAAGCTAAAAGAATGAACATGATCAACTACCTGAGTGTCACAGGACTCTATTAGGCAACTGCACTTCTTCACTTATCATTTGAGTATATTGAATTTGAATATCTCAAGCAGCTAGAGGAAAAATCTACAAAAGAAAGAAAAACTGCTAAGAGAAAATTAGGGGAAGAAGCTACAAAGTCAAGAGCCATCATCCATAAAAGCAAAAAGAAGTCTAATGACAGACAAAAGATGATGAGCTTCTTAAAGCTGTATGGATTCTTCGGAAGGAGGCTTGGTCCTATGTCTCTATCCACTATGGATGAGCATATAAGAGTGATCAAGCAGAAGGTTAAAAAGGAAGAGCTTGTTGACTTGCATTCTCCACCAAGTCCAGCTCAACCTGAAGTTGAGGTAAAGGTTGAACCCCCTGAGACAACACAACCTGAACCTAGAGCTGCATCTCATCCAACTTCGTCTGCTGATCCACAGCAGGGTTCTCTTCTCTCTCCTTCTGAACATGTGAAAGAAGAGAACCCAACTGAGAAAGACACAACAGAACAATCTGATGCTGAAGACCAGTCCTCTCAGTTAAAGACTTTAAAGAGGAGGAAAAGAATGGACAGGAAAAGTGTTTCCAAAAATAAGAAGACTAAGGCATCCACCTATACACCTTAGGATGAGTCAGAGCATCCTGAGGTAGGGCATGAAGAGGCTGCTCAACCAACTCCTGTTCAAGTAGAGCCTCTTGTAATTGGAAGACTCATCTTATCTTGGAGTTTTGATGCTAATCCGGATGGATGGCATGTCATCAAAGATCAGGTAGGTCAAGATGTCTACTTCTTGCAAGACATGCTTGATCTTCCTCTACATGATCTCTATGACATAAGAAGATACTATAAGAGTCTGAAGGATCCTGACCAGATGATGAAGAAAGGCATGGTCTTGATCTTAATAAGGACTGTCAATATCTGAAGAACTTCTCTGTTTTGGTAGCATCAGCCTAGGGGGAGTTTGTAAGGTAATATCAGTAGATTATAAGGCTGATGCAACCAAAGAAGCCAAAACAACCAAGGGTCTTCCTGCATGCATTCACTGGACGTACAAGGTAGAAGTTGCTTCGGAAGTTTTACACTCTCCACAGAAAAAAATACTGTAAGTGAAAAATCTTCCGAAGCCAAAGTGAAAATCCTCCGAAGCCAAAGATGAAGTCTTCCGAAGCTTCAGAGAAAAAGTCGTCTGAAGCCAATTTGCTGTGAAGACTGATTTCTTCCGAAGACAGAGAAGACGTGCTTTCTCTGATCTACTTTACATTAATTTGACACACTTTCCACTGCAACTCTGAAGACTCACCAACTTATACAAGTTGGTTAAAAGTCTGTGCTTTTGTAAATTGTAGATTAAGGTCTTTGTTTGTAACTTCCTACTATTGTACCTGTAAATATTTTTATATTAGAAAAGGATGTGAGCTATGGCATGTCATAGTCACTAGTCAAAAAACAATCTGCCTTTTGACTCTACATTGATCTTGTTTTCTAGATTAATGTTTCCAACTATCTTTCTAAGTATTGACGGTTGTAGGATGTAGTATAAAGTGTCTTAGGTCCTTGTAATTCTTTCATGCTTTGTAACACTTGTAATAGAACTTGAGAGCAATATATATCATCCTTGAAAACCATACTTCTTTGTTTTTGTTCTTAGTTCTATCTGATTACTTACTTGTAGGGCTGCAAACGAACCGAACGAACACGAACAAGGTCTTGTTCGTGTTCATTCGTTAAGAAATATACTTGTTCATGAACTGTTCACGAACGCTTACCGAACGGGATTCTTTGTTCGTGTTCGTTCATTAAGAAAATGAACATGTTTATGAACTGTTCACGAACACTTACCAAACGTAAATGAACACAATCATAAGCAAACGAACACAAACAACTGTTCATGAACATGACGAACACAAAAAAGCTCATGAACACAAACGAATACAAATGATTATAGATTTATTTTAGAATAAAATTTACATTTATATTACAAACATAACACAAAATCAATAAAAAACAACCAAGTACTTAACATAAATATAAAAAATACTTGATATAATAGTCATAAAAATGACTGACACAAAAATTAAGAATATAAAAGAACACATTAACGAACATAAACGAACACATTGCCGAACGTTCACGAACGGACATTAACGAACATAAACGAACACATTATCGAACGTTCACGAACATAAATGAACGAACACGGCTCGTGTTCATGTTCGTTCGTTTAACTAAACGAACGAAATTTTCTTGTTCGTGTTCGTTCATTTACTAAATGAACGAACATAAACGAACTTCCCGCTGAATGGTTCACGAACTGTTCGCTGAACGTTCAGTTCGTTTGCATCCCTACTTACTTGTGTTCTTAGTATCATTTTAAACAAACCCGGTTCTCCATTTGATCTATTAAGTGTTCTAAATCTCTCCTCATTGTGAGACTGATTCTATTGACCATCCTTCACACGGTCCTGCAATAGGTTATGTTTTGCAAAGGTTTTTATACTTTTAGTTAAGGTTGTGATTTAATAAATTATAAGTTTTTATTTATTGATGAATATTTAGTTTAGTAATATGCGTAATTGGGTTTATAGATTTTCTTCAAATGTATAGTAGTTCGGTATTCGGTTGTAGTTAGTTTGCTTTCTTATTGTGCTAACTCTAGATTGCTAGATAACAAGGTCTATTTATAATCACCTATCGTTTATTAGTCTAATTGGCACATAATTTCACTAGGACATCGGGCCTAAAGCCCACTAGTGTCGGTAGTTCACGAACAATATCATAACATGGCCCAATGGCCCATTAGGGTTTCGTGGGTCAAGCCCACTTAGCACTGTGGCCCAATGACCAGTTTAAAGTTTGATGGGCTCAAGCCCATTATAGTGTGTGTGTATCCATGTCTAGGAGTTTGATCTTGTTGGGCTCATTACATGAGCTTCTGATGTGATCAGTGTGTGGCCCGTTATGGTTTCTAAGAAAAAAAATTTCTGGGCTCAAAATCAGGGTTGTCACAGTAGAAACTGACCTACTATTTTTATATATATAACGTTTACTAGAAAAATCATTCGACTCATGTAAATATGATATGGGAAAAAATATAATTAGATGTTTAGTTTTTTCAAATATACTTAGATCATGGGTAACTGTTAATACCATTAAGTGGCATTTTCTATCCTATTACTGCCAAGTCAACATCATCTTTTTAGCGAAATAATGAGTAATGGGTAACGATAATGTGCCTAAATGCTTATTCAATTATTTTTTTTTATTTTACTATAAATAAGATAGAAAGATAAAAAAAAGACTAGATATCATATTTTATTAATGCATAAAAAATAATTATATTAATCAAAACTGATAATCTTCAATTATACGTCTTATCCAAACATACTCGATCAAATCCGTGGTTAGACAATTATATGCTATACGTCTTATCCAAACATGCTCGATCAAATCCATGGTTAGACAATTATGTGCCATCCTGTTATACATTGACGCAATATTTTCTAATCTTTGTTCCATGTTTGTCAACGTTTCTGATTGTGCTTCTACATGTGATAGATTATAATCTTAACAAATGGTTTTTCCATCATCCTCGAAAATCATATTATGTATGATGATACAAGTATTCATCGAGTCTTTTATTTTATCATTAATCCATAATCGTTATTAATTTTTCATTATCTACCAACGTGTCCAAAGAACATCAAAAGCCTTTTCAATAGCTTTTCTTGTGGATTCCTGTACTTTTAGAAAATAAATTCTTTTTCATCATGGGCTCTCTAGACGAATTTAGGATAATCGAATACTCCAAATAAATACCATCAGTTAGAAAATAGTCATGTGGTTGTTCATTTCCATAGCAAAAAATAAAGCCACGAGTGCGTTTCCAGATATGTGATTCTCCAAGACTCGTAATCTATGCTACCAATCATGCCCGGTAAACATATTTCATCATATCCATCATATATGCATTGTAGATCATTCCCTGTTGGCTCTCTGAAATAACGTTTATAGTATAGCTCAATTATACCTTTACATGTCAAGTAACAATAAATAAAGAAATTATACGGTACTTATGATTAAATGATAAGTAACAAATATTATTAAAAATAATAAATTATATCTCAATAATATTCTAATGCCTCTATATATCTATGTTTTATCCGTCATTTTGAAGTACTCGTCCCCCATATATGTTGTATTACTGTATGTCCTCACTCGTACAGCAGAGATATACTTTTGTATACCCATGAATCTTAGCATTCCTTTTGAGTTGGGTCTTTGTTAAAAATACTCATACTCCCGTTCAAATTGTGAGATTATGTAAAAATAAATGTTTACTCACCAGGAAACGATGCCTAAAAGCCTTAGGACCATACACAAGTTTATCACAAAAATAATTATTCATTAACTGCTCGTTGGCAACTTGACGGTCACGTTCAACTCCTTTTTCTATTCGTGTTTGGACTTGAAGGATGACTAAGATATGTCATAAACTCTACCGCGATATCAACTGCACATCTAATCGCTTCATCAATCTCATACGAATAAGAAGACATACTATCCCCACTAATTGTTGATGATGATGAATAATTTTTCATTTTTTTCTAAACATTTCAAAAGAAACTATTGAATGAATTGTTATAAATTTAAGAAGTATAGATTAAGCTTGGATGTAGTATACAGGAACAGAAAAAATCCTAACGTTCACTAGCAAAAACTAGTTTATAGATATTCACAGAAAATATACGTTTTTGTGGTAATGCCGAAGGCCCATTATATCAGCAGGGACTTTGTCTGAGGTGTGTTCCGAAATGAAGCTTGGGGTTTAACCGTCACTATAGCTGGTCTTAACAATGAGATTTTAATATAAAGCAAGAATATCCATAGAAAATAAAAATTACAAAAAATATATAAATACCGAAAAATAAATATTCTGTCAATGAGTTCTAGATCAATTGTTTTGGTAAGAGGCATCCCTTGGCATTCTAATGTGAAAGTCGTAAGTTCAGAGTCTCACTTAGTGTAATATGATCTAGTTGGGCTATAGGTTTTATCATAATGATCCTTTGGGTGGTGCGTTTGTCATAAAATGGTGATTGGATCGGTCACCCATGTTGTCTGTGTTTGCAAGGCATCGGTGGCCTTTAACCAATAAGTCTACTTGGGTAGCCGCACTTATAATATTCGTTATCCGTTTAAAAATAACAATAATAAATGTTATTTTCCATTTTCTTCACGTTTAGCAAGATTGGTGTAATAAATATTCTTGACCAAGTACTCGACCTATGTGCAACATTTTCATCACATTTACTATAACATATTTAATAATGTTAGTGAAAATGTTTGCGTTCAGTTTATATAATTTTGTCCCATGTTTTATATGTTTTTTTCTAAATGAATTTCAATATCCCTTAATGCCTAGTCTAGCTGGTTTGAATCATGCTTTAGTGTAGGGTGAGGATGTTCAGTATTCGAATCGAGTTCAAAAAACTCAAAATTCGATTTGATTTAATGCAGAAATCTCCGAATCAAATTCAATTCGGAAATCTCAAATTCGAACTCGATTCGATGGTTTTTTATTTAATTCGAATCGAATTTCGAATTTATCATTTTAGATTCAATACGAAATTCGAAATAAAAATACATATATAATTTTATATATTTATAGATAAGAGAAAGGTTCAAATAAAAGGTATTCAAAAACTAAAAAGTTTAATAAATAATCTCAATCATCCACCCTTTTAATAAATGATTGAGATTAAATTGTAGGAAAAAATTTGTTAGAGCGGTATTTTAGGAATAGCTACTCTTGTTGATTTTTTACATGTTCCCGTATTTCTTTTAAATGTTCATGCCTTTTTTATACGACATTGTTTTTATATAAAAATTACACCATAAAAACGACCGTTTTTTTATTTTTAAAACGAGTACAGTATTGTTATATAAAAAGATAAAACAAATTTATGTTTTTAAGCTCATATCTTATCATTGTGTCTTTAGTGCGGTTCATTGTGTCTTTTTGTTGGTTATTGTGTTAATTTTGAACACTATTGTGTTTTTTCTAAAATGATGAATTTTAAAAAATATAATAATCAAATAACAACATTGTGTATCTCTAATATGTAAAATACAATAATAACTTAATAACTAATTAATCTAATACATTAAAAACAATAATAAAATAACACAACGTCTCATTGTGACTTTTGATCATCATTATGTTATCTTGAATATATGAGTTTTGAAAAATAAATAGTTGAAATAATATCATTGTGTATTTCTAATGGTAAAACACAATGAATAATAACAAGTTTATATAATCTATTAAAAATCAATAACAAAATAACATATTATGTTATCTTCAACACTATGAGTTTTGAAAACTAGATTGGTGAAAGTATATCATTGTGTCATCTAATTGTAAAACACAGTGATAGATAACAAGTTTATAATCACGAAAAACAATGACAAATATAACACAAAATGATCTAAAACGTAAAACACAATGATTAATACACATAACAAATGATGTAAAATATATGACACAATGAACTGATATTTGACACAATGAACGTATAAGACACAATAAGCTGACGTATTTGACACAATGACCAAAATGTCCTTCTCTTTTAAACAATAGAAGGACATGTGTCAAGCTCACACACCTTTTAGTTATGGACTTGTAGGTTATAAACATGAACTGGTGATATTTTATTTGTAATCGAATGTTTATTTAGTTAATATTTTTAAATGTTAAAATATAATTTTTTGTTGGGGACTTTTTAATCATTAGTTAAAACTAAAGTACAGTAGTTTTGAAAAAAATGTAATAAAAAATTTTGGATAGATTCGGAATCGGATTCAAACTTGGTTTCGAATTTTCAAATACGAACCGATCTAATTGAATCCGAATAGAAGTTGAATCTAGCTTCAAATTAAAAGAATTCGAATAAATAGATTCAATTAATTCGAGAATTTGCAATTCGATTCGTTGAACACCGGAAGGTGTCTGTGTTGGAATACAAATGTAACGTTATGAAAATAATGACTAAACGGTGAACAAGTGTCATTAAAGGGACATCTTGATGACACCCTTTTAAGGGTAACATGTCTCCGTCTCCGCTCTATCTATGTTGTTATGACTTAAAACTTTGTAAGTTGCATGCATATTTGTTTAATAAAAGTAGATTATGCGTTTTTTAAAAAACAATACAACCAATTTTATACTAATAATATATATCGAACTTTATGTGGCGGGATTTAAATTATAAAACTTTCCGCGACTGAACTATGATATCAAGTTACGACTTCCAAGCTATCACACTTGTTTTTTCTATATACTTCGTGGGCAAACTTGTTACTTCACTTTAAATATTATTTCTTTTAAATTCTAGTCCGGATCTTCCCTTGATTTGATTGCATAATTAAACATTTATTAACACTTAAATCAATGCTTCTTCCCTCAAAAACCTTCCTTGCCTGGAATCTATTAGACATGTGATCAAATCCATTGATGATCATTATTCATTAAATAAGTATGATCACCTAATCACACCACAGCTTGTATCATCGTGGCTACCACCTAACATTATATCAATTCTGTTAATTGACGATATATATGACCAAAATGTACTTAGGAAAGGTTTTAGTTCACACACCCAACCCCATTCTTATCTGTTGACTTAAATGCATATCCATTAGCAATAACCTGTTTGGGTAACGTGTTCAAGTTGGTGTTGTAGTAAAGTTAATAAATCGGAATCCAATATAAATATCAAAAGAAAATCATATGTATGAAATGAAAGCCAATCCAAAACGATCAATGCCAACTAATTTAGTGATCGAGTTTGTCATTAATTGAACATCGATAGTAGATAAAGCAAAAGTAAGCTTAGTCTTACACACAAAGTGAGCCCAAAGGAAAAGAATGGAAGGATACCATTAAAATATTGAAAATTATGAATCGAATACACAATCTCCTCTTAACGTGTGTGAATGACTAAGCACTGAGAAATGATGCTTCTTATCTTCAATTGTGATGATCAACATCATTATTGGTTTAGTCATCTAGATATATAAAAAATATATAAAAGTTCTTTTTTTTTTACTGATGCCTCATGCACAAAGATATAATCAAATGGTACATAGAAGATGTTATATTTAATACTCAAAATAATTAGGCTACTTATAGCCATTTAGAAATTACATGAACGAGAGAAATGGGAGAACTTCAAGGAGATAAAGATGGTAAACAACAACCAATCCTATCTAAAAATGCAATTGAATTTGAATTTTAAATCAATGTTGACCCTGTTGACTATCTTTAGATATATTGTTAATAAAAGATGTCCACCCGTGGCATCAAACGTCGAGGATTATTCATCCTCAAGAATACCTATATAAAATGAAAAAGATTATGGTTTTCTGTCATAATATACATTATATCTATTGTAATTAACTCATGTTCTCTTCATTAATCTTCTTTATTTTCTTCATCGGTTTCCTACTTGTTTACGATATGGAGGAGATAGAAGCTTTGTTGGAAGAAACTATTTAGCCAAATTACTTGTAGAGCTCAAATATAAAGGCTCGGGAAACCAAATTTTTTAAAACGAAAAGTTGTGGAAATACGTGAACTTTATATAAATAGAAAACTATTTTTTGGTTGTATAAAGTGAAAACTAGCTTTTAGAAGGTGGTTGTTTGCGATAAAGTTAAAGAATATCAGAAGTCAAAGGATGCGAGAACTTGTATTAATGAGAAAATTTGTATCTATGTTTAAATTCACTTGCTATAAATAGTTATCTATGTTTAGTGTTTGTATAACCTTACTTTTCATATCTTGTAAATGTACTTTTTAGTGCAGTCAATATCATATTATTATTTACTTTGGGTGTTTGTGATTTCATTTGGTTTTACTTTAATTAATTCTCTGTTTGATCATAATACACTTTAAATTGCACTAATTTCTCCTTTATAGTGTGAATTTGATCTGTTTAGTGCAACATGTGTAGAAGAATTGATTCATACAACTGGTATCAAAGCTATATAGCTCAATTAGAGGATTTTGGATCATTTGAAGCTTTATGTGATCTATTATAGTGAAATGAGGATTCAAATCAGGTCAATTATGGTGTTCGAAAGATTTGTTGAGGTTCTAAGGCAATTCAATCAATTACAGGTGTAATTCTAGTCAAATTGCAAATTAAGATGGTTTTGAAGGTTTAGAATCTAATTACGAACATTTGGTGTTTTATTTGTTCAATTTCTAGTGTGAAATTGATCATTTTGTGTTGAATTAGATCATGTCAACATTAATCCATCAAGCTTATATTGCTAGCCAACCATCTACTCAATTGTCAACTCAAACTTTACAAATTCGTAAGGAGCATCTAGCCTTTTTTACATAATTTTTATCTAATAATGATGTATTTAAGGCTGTAAGATTTAAAGTCCAAATGTTATATTTGATGATTTGCAAGTTAAACCTGATGAGGTTGAAGAGTCAAACATCAAATATTAGATGACAATGGCTGCTTATTGAGCTAAGAAATTTATGAAGAATACGAGGAAAAAAGCATTTGGTATTATAACAAATAGTAGAATTGAATTTGGCAACTCTTCATTTGATGTTATAATTGTGTAATGTCGGGTCACCTTTCCCAAGAACACAAAGAACCTAAAGTTAAATTTCCCGATGGAAAGAAAATGGTTAATGTTGATATTAAATCAAAAGAAAAAGCTTCTTGTTCTTATAGGAACAAAGCTTTAGTATCTGAAAGAACTAGCCACCTTTACCTTCAGGGTTTATGTTTATGATGATTGATGCATGATAACATAAAGTTCAAGCATGAACCCATATAATGTGTCAATGATGCAGTGTTTACAATGGAATACTTTAAGGTAATTGTAAGATCATCTGAAGATTATGAGGCTGATGCAACCAACAAGCCAGAACAACCAAGTCTTCCATGCATACACTAAGAAACAAAGATAAACTAGCTTTAGAAGTCTTACGCTCTCAAGTGTGTCTAAGTGTAAGATCTTCCGAAGCTAACAGTTCAGAAGGAGTTACTTCGGAAGTTTCACACTAAAACAGAAAAATATTCTAAGTGTGAAATCTTCCGAAGCCAAAGACCAGCATCTTCCGAAGCCAAAGACCAGCATCTTCCGAAGCTAAAGATGAAATCTTCCGAACCTTCAAATACAAAGTCTTCCGAAGCTGTGAAGACTGATTTCTTCAGAGAACAGAGAAAATATGCTTTCTCAAAATCAACTTTTGATAAAGCTGACACACTTTCCGCTGCCTGCTCTGGTGGTTCACCTACTTTACACAAGTTGGTGAAACTTCCATGCTTTATCAAAAAGTAGGAATGATCTTTGTCTGTAACTTACCTTACTTGTTCATGTAGACTTTTTGTATTAGGAAAAGTCAGTGAGCTATGGCATGTCATAGTCACTAGTCAAAAGGCAATCTACCTTTTGACTTTAGATTGATCTTGTTGTCTAGATTAGTCAAATCCCAACTGTCTTTACATGTAAGTGACGGTTGTAGGTTGTAGTATAAAAGTGTCTCAGGTCCTTGTAATTTCTTTATGCTTTGTAACACTTGTAAAAGAACTTGAGATCAATATACAACATCCTTGGAAACCAATCTTGTGTTCTTGTGTTGTTCTTAGTTCTGTCTCTTTAATTTACTTTTGTTCTTAGTATCATCTGTTTTAAGTTACCGGTTCCCTATTTGAATTGATAATTGATCTAAGATCTCTCCTCATTATGAAACTAAGTGTTAAGTACCCTTACCCGGTCCTGCATTTGGTAACAGAGCATTCCAGGCTCTTGATTGTAAGATCTCACCATCTTTAATCCTCTTAGCTTCACACATCACTTAACTCTTCAAATGGCAACTATCTCTAAGGCTGATATGGAAACTGGAACTATGGCAAAGTCCCTACTAATCACTCCTGAGGATTTTGACACTTGGTGCCCAGGATGTGAGAGTTTGTTCTCAATGGACCTCATGTACCATGCACCTCTTTAGCTACTGCTGGTGGTGGCATGATACCAAAGGAGAGGGTTGACTTTTCTGATGAAGACTAGAAAAGGATTGATATTGATCAGAAAGCCATGACAGCCTTCCAAACTGCTCTTCCAAACTCCATCTATAGAGGTTTCAAGAAGTGCAAGACCGCTAAATAGCTATGAGATGCACTGAAACTGATGTATGAGGGGTCTAATGAAGCCAAGGAGAACAAGAAGGACCTCCTGAAGCAGCAGTTTGAAAACTTCACCTTCAAGACAGGTGAAACCATGGCTAAACAATACTTCAGGTATGTTGAGATTGTAGACACTCTGGCTGATGTTGGGGTAACTATTGAGAACAGGGATATTGTTAGGAAGTTCATGTCCTCTCTTCCCAGACAATGTACACACTACTGTGTGGTCATTAAGAGGACTGAAAACCTCAAGACCCTTACTCTCACTGAGTTGTATGGGATACTTAGTGGATACCAGATGGAGATGAACATGCAAAATTCATCTGGTAACTCCAATACTCACCAGAGTTCAGCCCTTCATGTGGGTGAAAGGGATAGCATAGAACCACAACATCATCTTATCTGCTACCCTGAAACTTCATAAAAGGTCCTTTCATCACCTTCCTATAGACACCCAGAGAGAGCTACATCCAAGGAAGTCCCTTCCAAGAGACAAGTTCCTCTCAAGCCTTTGTCTCTACTGATGAAAGTTCAGGCAACTTTCATTTCACTCTTGAAGACCTGGACTGTATCCATCCAGATGTTCTAGAATATATGGAGATAGTCCAGCAGATGGCTCTTCTCACTCACAGAGCCTAGAAGTTCTACAAGAGGACTGGGAGAAAGTTTCCTAGCAATGCAGCCAGTGGCAAGTTTGGGCTGGACAAAAGCAAAGTAAAGTGTTACAACTCTAACCAGATGGGACACTTTGCCAGAGAATGCAAGGCACCTAAGTCAATTGGTGGCCAAGCATCATCCAGGCTAAACTACACTAAGGAGGGCACCAGAATGAGAAGCCAAGACAACAAGTTGTATTTGCTGTTGAAGAAGGAGGCTTTGACTGGAGCTTCCAAGCTAAAGATACTTCTCCAAATCAAGCACTCATGGCTGACCACGATGAAGCTAAGGTATTAGAACATCTTTGCTCTCTTGAATGTATTGCTAAAGCAAACAGATACAGGTCCTACAACTTAGAAATGAGATCTGATATTGAGTCTTTAAACATTTTAAAAGCTTATTTTAAGAGAGCTGAAAATGATTATAAGCTTAAAATAGAAGATCTAGAGAAAACAATTTCAACTCTTAAACATGAGCAAACAAACTACAAGACTCAAATAAAAGATCTTGTTACTAAGTTGACAGAATGTCAGGCTGAGCTTGTGATCAGCAAAGCCAGGGCAGAAAAATGTATTCTTGAAGAAGAGACCTACAAGAACATAATATCCTCATCTCTGCATACAAAAGTTTGTTATCAGAATAAGCAGGGACTGGGATCTGTGAGATAGCTCCTCCACACACCCTACTATCAGTAAGATCTCCAAGGTATGGAACTGGTCAAGATGAGCTACCCTCTATAGACCCAATGATGAAGAGGATGAAGAGGAGATGGTGAGGAATGACTCTGAAGTGAGTGAAGAGAGTCAATCCAAAAAGGGTCACCATGCTCCTGAGGAGGAAAAAGGATCTGGTTTGAGTAAGTCAAAGAGAAGGAACTTGATCAGAAGAGCAAAAAGAAGATCAAGAAAGGCTCAAGACATCAAGACCACCTTTGACCCCAAGCAGAAACAAGTATTCATCTCTGCAGGGTTTAAGGTGGTGAAAGCTGAAGATTTTACCAAGAACTCTAGTACCAAGAGTTCAGCTTCAGCTTCAACTCACTCCAGCTCCAAGCAGAAGACTGATAAGCTGTGTGTCACTGCTACTCAGCCTGAACCACCCATCTTCAAAAGCAAGCCTCTCCCTAGAAAGCCATTGCATCATCTAAAAAGGTAAAAAGGAGAAGAGAAATGTTCAAACTCAGTCTTGTCAAGAAAAGAAGATTCCCAGAAGGAAGCAAATGGACTGCATCATGTGTGGTAGTACTTCTCATCTGGCTAAGGATTGCATTTACAATCCTAAAAGTACTATCCACATGGTCAAAGAAATGGCTTCTGGGAAGAAGAAGGAAAAGAAAGCTTCGGAAGGAAAATCTGTTCCTTCGGAAGCTCCAAAATGAAGAAGAAGGCAAGTGAAAAATTGCCTTCAGGAAGAAAATTTGGTCTTGGAAGAAAGGAATGCTTTTGAAGTACTGAAGCTTGCTGCAGTGAAAGCAAGATCTTCCAAGATCCAGTCTCCAGATCTTCCAAAGCTGCAAAAGCTTCTGAAGCTTTGAAGGTCAAGCCAAATTTTCCAAAGGTGGTGTGGAAGATGAAGGAAAACTGTGTGACTGAAGATTCTTCATCAGCAACAACAAATGATCCTCAGAGCCTGAATATAGGATCACTTACTTTTCATTGCCTTCAACTCATTTTAACAAGCCCAAGACCAATGAGGCTTGGGTTTCCAAATGTAATCAAATCATCTCTTTTTGTGCAGGGACAACCAAAGGCAAATAGAAATGTGTGGATCATTGATAGTGGCTGCTCCAGGCACATGACAGGCAATGAGTCCTTACTTCAAAACTTTGAAAGATTTGATGGAGGACCAGTTGCTTTTGGAGGAGATGCAGGAGGTTACATTACTGGCAAGGGCAAGGTTACAAATGGTAAGCTCAGCATTGAGAAGGTAAACTTTGTCAAGGAGCTTGGATACAATCTTTGAGTGTGTCCCAATTTTGTGACCAAAAACATCACATGCTCTTTACTGAGCAAGAGTGCATTGTTCTCAAGCCTGGGGTTGACATTCCTCAAGAGCATATTCTGCTCAGAGCCCCCCAGGAGAGGGAACATGTACAAGATGGATCTGCAGGAAACATTTCTCTCTGGATAAGTTTCTTGCTTTCTGTCTAAAGCAAATAGTGATGAGTCTTTCCTTTGGCATAAAAGAATGTGCCATGTAAACTTTAAAAACATGAATAAATTGATTAAGAATGATTAGTAACTGGAATGCCAAAGAAAGAGTTTACAAGTGATGACCACTGTGTTGCATGCCTGAAAGGGAAGCAACACAAAGTGTTTCACAAGCCAAAGGAAATGAACTCTATCACTACTTCCCTACACTTGTTACACATGGATCTCTTTGGCCACACCAGTGTAATAAGTCTATGAAGGACCTCTTACTATTTAGTGATCACAGATGATTTCACAAGATTCACTTGGGTGTTTTCCTTAGAACTAAGGATGAAACCCCTGAAATCTTAAAGAACTTCATTCTGAAAATTGAGAATCAATGATCACAAGGTCAAAACCTAAGATGTGATCAAGGAACTGAATTTAAAAACCAAATCCTTGATACATTTTGTGATGAAAAGGTATTTCAAGACAATACAGTGCTCCCAGGACTCCTCAGCAAAATGGTGTTGCTGAGAGGAGAAACAGGACACTTATTGAAGCTGCTAGAACCATGTTGTCTGACTCTAAACTGCCCATCACCTTCTGGGCAGAGGCTGTTCTACAGCCTGCTATGTGCAGAATAGGTTTTAGTGGTTAAGACACATGGTAAGACTCCTTATGAACTGTGGCACAAAAGGAGACCATTCATTGGTTTTCTCAGAACATTTGGATGCCTTGCACCATCTTGAATACCAAAGATCAAATAGCCAAGTTTGCTGAGAAATCAAATGATGACACTTTGTGGATACTCTTCCAAGCTAAGGCTATAGAGTATACAATCTCAGAACTAGAATCATTGAGGAGTCAGCCAATGTGACTTTCAATGAACACACACCCTGTGTGAAGGGTTCTGGTCGGATTGGCTATTTGATCTTGACTTAGTTACCAATGTTTTAACAAGTCTTGTGAGAATGTTTCAGGATCTACAGATAACAGATCAACAGAAGATCCTGATCAAGATTTGAGCTGAGAAGACCAACCATGAAGACTACTTCAGCTCCAGTGGTGACTAACCCTATTGATGCTCTATCAGCACAAGCATGACAAACATTGCTGATTCAACTGAATTCCCTTCAAATTCCAGCTTACAGGCTCAGAATTCAGGAGAAGGAGCCTCCAATGTAGGAGGAACTGGAGGTGGTGACAGTGATCAAGATTTTCTTGATGCTGTAACCCTCCATTGAAGACAACAAGAATGATGTCATAACACTCATTGGATCAAGTCTCTCTTGATAAGTGTGCTGATGTGGTGGGTGACACCTCACTGCCAGATCTAAACTTCTCTAACTTAGATCTGTAACCAACTTGATGTGATCCTCAACTTAGGGTCCACAAGTCACATCCCACCACAAACATCATTGGAAATGTTGACTCAGGGGTGAGAACAAGAGGACAAACTCATGACAGCCATGTTTGTCAGCATTATTGTTTTCTATCCCAGATTGAGCCTAAGAAAGTTGATGAGGCTTTGAAGGATGGAAGCTGGATTGAAGTAATGTAAGAAGAGTTGCTTCAAATCAAAAGACCAAAGGTTTGGAACTTATGCCCTCTTCCTCAAGGGAAGACTGTTATAGGTACAAAATGGGTATTCAGGAACAAGAAGGATGATAGAGGGATTATCATCAAGAACAAGGCTAGACTGGTTGTCCAAGGATACACTCAAGAGGAAGGGATTGATTACACTAATGTCTTTGCTCCAGTTGCAAGACTTGAAGCTGTAAGAATATTCCTGGCTTATGCTGCATCCAAGGATTTCAAGGTCTACCAGCTTAATGTGAAATGTGCTTTCTCTATAGGGTGATTGATGACGAAGTTTATATCAAACAACCACCTGGCTTTGCAGACCCAGATCATCCTGATTATGTCTGCAAGCTTGATAAAGCTCTATATGGACTGCATCAAGCTCCAAAAAGTAGTATGAGACACTATCAACGTACCTCTGTCAACATGAATACAAAAGAGGTACTATTGATGGGACTCTCTTCATCAAAGAAACAGGGAATGACACACTGCTAGTTCAAATGTATATAGATGATATCATTTTTAGTTCATAATCCAAAGCTCTGTAAGAAGATATGATAGATTTGAAATGAGTGCCATGGGGGACTCATTTTCTTTCAAGGAATTCAAGTGAAGCAGGTTGAAGATGGCATCTTCATTAGTCAGTCAAAGTATGTACAGGACATCCAGGTTAAGATGGCATCTTCATTAGTCAGTCAAAGTATGTACAGGACTCCTTCAAGATTCAAGATGACTGACTGTAAGGTTGCAAAGACACCCATAGCCAGAAACCACTCCTTGGTCCTGGTCTTGAGGGGGAGTGTGTTGATGAACATCTCTTAGGGATATGATTGGGTCTATCTATACCTTACTGCTAGCAGGCCTGAGATTATGTTTTCCATATGTATATGTGCAAGATATCAAGCCAACCCAAGATGTCACACCTAATCACTGTCAAAAGGATTCTCAGATACCTCAAAGGTGCTCCATATCTAGGCCTTTGGTATCCAAAGAATTCAGACTTTAATCTGTATGCTATACAGATAGTGATTATGGTGGCTGCAACATGACTGCAAAGTCCACATCTGGGGGTTAATTCCTTGGTGGAAGGATAGTCTCTTGGCAATGCAAGAAGCAATCCTATTGTCTGCATCAACTGCTGAAGCTGAATACATTGCTGCTGCAAGTGTATGCTCAAGTGCTTTGGATTCAAATCAGATGCTAGACTATAGGTTCAACTTCAAGGAGACTCCCATCCACATAGACAACAACAGTGCCATCTCTATTACGATAATCCTGTGCAGCACTCAAGGACCAAACACATCAACATCAGGTATCATCTGATAGGGATAATTTTGAAAAGGGATTGATCAAACTAATCAAAGTTAACAAAAGAACAATATGCTAATCTGTTCACTAAGTGTTGGACCAAAAGAACAATGAGCCTGATCAGAAAAACCTTAAGTCCCACGGACATTACAACAACTGAAGTAGTCTGCAACAGCTGAAGACATCAGCTGATAACAAGGTCTGAAGACAAAGTCTGAAGTGAAAGAGCTGAAGACAAAGTCTGAAGTGAAAGAGCTAAAGACAAAGTCTGAAGACAAGAGCTGAAGACAAAGTCTAAAGCTAAAGAGCTGAAGACAAAGTCTGAAGTGAAGAGCTGAAGACAAAGACTGAAGACCAGTTTCAGATGATTGTCACAACAGCTGAAGAAGACCTCTTCAGTAGTTGTGATGGTTTCCTTCAGTAGTTGTATTTTCTTTTCTGTACTTGTAGTTTCAGTAGTTTTATGTTTCTTCGTGTACTTAGAATACTCTGAGATGTTCTCAGTTGTGAACATTCTCAGTAGTTGCTTACTTTCAGTAGTTTGTAATAATTCTGTTAGACGTCACTATCAAGTGACATCAGCAGACGTCACATTCCTTTATATAAGGAATGCTGACCTAATTGTAATCGGTGCAGCTTAGGAAAACCTAGCAGCCGCCATACCGAAGCATGTGTGCATGAATGTTATTATCCCAATGCAGAAAACCCTATTTCTATATAACCGTGTACTGTTCCATTGAATATTTATTGTGTTCTTGCTATATTTGCTTAATTCTTGCTCTAATTCCGCTGTGATTCAACTCTAATTGATCAAACTTAGATCACTGATCCTAACAAATGGTATCAGAGCTGGTTAATCATTGATCGGTTTAACAATTGATCATTGAAACTGCTATTTTGATATCTATAGTTTGATCGAATTAGCATATGTGCAAGAATTGGTTATAAAGATTGATTTTCTGCTGCTTCTGGTTATTTAAATTGAGTTTCTTCTTGGTTCTTATTGAGTTTGTTGTGTTTTTGTGCTAAATCTTTTGAAACTTGATTGATTTGGTTTGAATCTGAGAATGACTACTCCATCTAATGATCCTCACAATACTGGCTCCTCAACCAAGCCTCCGATGCTGGTTAGGAGTGAGTATAACATATGGCAACGAAGAATGCTCCATCACCTGTCTGTTAACAGTTCAGGTTGTTGGACATCTGTGGTTCACGGTCCACACAAGCCTATGGTGAACAATCCGGAGACCAATCAAATGGTTCCGAAGAAGAAGGAGCAATACTCAGATGAAGATCGTAAACTGTTTGAGATTGATGCTAAAGCCCATGGAATTCTGGCCATGGCACTGCCGAATGAAATCTATTCTGGGCTTATGCATCATGAAACTGCTCATGACCTCTGGAATGCTTTGAAGGAACAATTCGGAGGAACTGATGAGGTCTTAGCAAACAACAGAGAAATCCTCGCCCAACAATATGAGACATTCTCTCATAGGAAGGGTGAGACACTGACTCAACAGTTTGAGCGTTTCTCCTGCTTGATCTCTGAGCTGAAAATGGTCAAGCATGAGTATACTAACAGCCAGATGAACAACAGATTCCTCAGATCACTGCCTGAGAGATGGGACACATACACCATTGTCCTACGCTCCAGTGCAAATCTGGATAGCCTATCTCTCACCAACTCCATGGGAAACTGCTTACATTTGAAAGAGAGATAGAGCAGAAAAGGAAACTGGCATCATCAGGAAAGCTCTCTGATGACTTTGTACCAGGTAACACTGCCTTGGTCGGTCATGAGTCAGAATATGCTGGATCAGAAAGTCATTATGATGAGCATATAGATTTCTCTTCAAACAGTTCTGATCATGCATTTGTTGGTGTTGACAGTCATTCTGGGTGTAATAGTGATAATTTATGCTTTATCATGGATGATTTGCAAGGTATTGCTGATGATGATTTAGAAGAGATGGATATTTTGAGCCAAATGGCCCTGATCAATATCAGATCTCAAAAGTTCTACAAGAGAACTGGTAGGAAATTTCCAGGACTCTCTGGCAAAACCAAAGTTGGTTTTGACAAGAGTAAGTTGAGGTGTCACAAATGCCACAGGCTTGGGCACTTTGCAAGAGAGTGTAGATCAACTGGATCTAACTCCTCTGCACCCTTTGTGACCTTTCCAAGCAATAGTTCACAAAATAAAGGGCAACATCCTGCTAGTTCTGGTCATCACTCACAACCTCAATCTCCTGCATACTTTGTCCCTCAGGGTCCAATGCCATATCCTTATCCCTGCTATTACATGCCACAGCCAAATCCAGTTCATGTCCCTATAGCACAACAACCTCAAGCCCTACCTGAGCCTCAACCATCTCCATCACAATCTCAACCTCATCACAGCTTCTTCACACCAGGAGTTGTTGACTGGAGCAGCTTACCAGATGATCTTTCTGGTTTCAATGAGCAATTATCTACTGGTGCTGGTCAACATGGTGGTGAACATCCTTTTGGGAATCTTGCTCTCATGGCCCTGGAGTCTACTGAGGGTTCCTGCTCCGATGCTTCATCTTCACAGGGTTCTTCAGCATGCCAAAGAAGCATCTGGTATGTAGACAGTGGAGGATCTATGCATATGACTGGGAGCAGTTCTCTTCTTAATGACTACTCTCAAGGAAAGAAGGGATTTGTCTCATTTGGAAATGATGCTAAGGGTTACATCATCGGGAAAGGATTTGTGTCAAATGGAGAAATCAGATTTGATGATGTTAACCATGTGGAGAATCTCAAGTATAATCTACTGAGTGTCAGTCAGATGTGTGATAAAGGGCATGTTGCACTTTTCACAAGCCAGAACTGCCGGATTCTGTCTTCCAAAGTTCTGAGGCTGATTGACAAGGTATTGGATGAACATACTCTCCTGAAGGCCAACAGGATAGGAAGAGTATATGCCTTGGATTTGTCAAAGAAGATTGCGTTAAAAGGTCATCCTTGCCTGTTCTCCAAGGCCTCTCCTCAGGAATCTAAACTGTGGCATAGAAGGCTGGGTCATGTTAATCTCAAAAACATGAATCAGCTGATCCACAATAGTTTAGTAAGAGGTCTACCAATAAAGGAGTTCCTCTGTGATGAAACCTGCACTGCTTGTTTAAAAGGAAAACAACACAAAGTCTCATTCCCTCCTATAGAAGAACCAAAGTCCACTGCCTGCTTGCAATTACTGCACATGGATCTCTTTGGTCCTGTGAGAGTAATGAGCATGGCAAAGAAGAAATACTGTCTGGTAATTGTGGATGATTACTCCAGATTTGTATGGACCTTCTTCTTGCATTCAAAGGATGAGGCTGCTCAGACAATTATTAACTTTGTGTTGTATGTTGAGAAGCAGTATTCCCTATCAGTCAAGTGTATAAGAAGTGATAATGGAACTGAATTTAGAAACCATACACTTGATGATTTCTACCTTTCAAAAGGAATCAAGAGGCAGTATAGCATCCCAAGGACTCCAGAACAAAATGGAGTAGTGGAGAGAAAGAACAGGACCCTAATTGAAGCTGCAAGGTCCATGTTGGCTGACTCTGGTTTGCCACTGACCTTTTGGGCTGAAGCTGTCAACACAGCATGCTATGTGCAAAATAGAGCTTTAGTGAATCAGAGGTTGATGAAGACTCCTTATGAAGTTCTACATCATTTGGCTCCTCTAATTTCATTCTTCAGAGCATTTGGGTGTCCTTGTTACATTCTCAACACAAAGGATCAACTCCAAAAGTTTGATTCTAAGGTGGATGCAGGGTATTTTGTTGGGTACTCATCCACTTGCAAGGCTTACAGAGTGTTCAACTGTAGAACAAAGATGGTTGAAGAAACCTTGCATGTGAAGTTCAATGAATCTCCTAAGGACAAAATCCCACAAAACCCTGTGGAGTTGTTTGATCTGGACATACTGCAATATGTTCCTTATCAGCCTCCAGCTGTTGCAGATCATGTGAATTCATCACCTTCTGCAGCTAGTCATCCATCTGGTGGTACTGATGTTCATGATGATCCCAGTACTCACCTATTCAAGTTTAGTGATCAACTGCCTGAGTCTACTCAACTTGATGTTCCTGTAGCTTCAGTAGCACCATCCACAACAAATGCTGATGAGATTTCTGAATCCTCTACTTCATTTGACCTGCCATCTAACACTTGGTTTCAAGAATCTGGATCAACATCTGTTGCTGCTGAGCGTGCTACAAACACTTGCACAGATCTCATAGTGTATCAAGAGCTGAAGAATCACCCAACGTCTCAAATCATTGGTGATATCAATGCTGGTGTCTCAACTAGAAGTCAATTGTCCAACTTCTGCTTCTATGCTCTTTTCATCAGTCAGCAAGAGCCAAAGAACTATCATATTGCATTAAGAGACAATGGATGGGTTGATGCCATGCAGCTTGAGCTTCTTCAGTTCAAAAAGCAGCAAGTGTGGGAACTGGTTCCTCTACCCCCAGGTAAGTGTGCAATAGGCACTAAATGGGTGTTTAGGAATAAAACAGATGAAAATGGGCAAATTGTCAAGAACAAGGCCAGACTGGTTGTCCAGGGGTTTTCACAAGAAGAAGGTATTGATTATGATGAAACCTTTGCCCCTGTAGCCAGACTGGAGGCAATTAGATTGTTCTTAGCCTATGCTGCATTCCACAATCTTAAAGTTTTTCAAATGGATGTCAAAAGTGCATTTTTATATGGTAAAATAAAAGAAGAGGTTTATGTGTGTCAACCACCAGGTTTTGAGGATAATAAACATCCTGATTGGGTGTATAAACTTGATAAGGCTCTTTATGGGTTGAAACAAGCTCCTAGAGCCTGGTATGAAACACTGTCAAATTTCTTCTTCAGAATAATTTCACTAGAGGCTCCATAGATAAAACTTTGTTCATTAAGAAAGTGGGTCAGCATAAGCTCCTTGTTCAAATTTATGTTGATGATATTATTTTTGCTTCCTCTGATCCACAGTTGTGTGATGCATTTACAAAGTTGATGCAACAAAAATTCGAAATGAGTGCCATGGGAGAATTACAGTTCTTTCTAGGTTTGCAAATCAAACAAAAGGCTGATGGAACTTTCATTCATCAGTCAAAATACACAAAAAGTCTTTTGGCAAAGTTTGATTTACAACACTGTAAGCCCTGTTCTACTCCCATGTGCAGCACCACACAACTGGATGCAGATCAGAAAGGTAAAGCTGTTGATGAAACACTTTACAGATGTATGATTGGGTCCTTGATGTACTTAACAGCTTCTAGACCAGATATTATGTTTGCAACTTGTGTTTGTGCTAGATTTCAGGCTGCTCCTAAAGAGTCTCATTTGATTGCAGTCAAGAGGATCTTTAGATATCTGCAAGGTACTCAATCTCTAGGTCTTTGGTATTCCACTGGGCACTCTTGCAAATTAGTTGCTTTTTCTGATAGTGACTATGCAGGGTGTAAATTAACTAGAAAATCAACTTCTGGTGGATGTCAATTCCTAGGCAACTGTTTGGTTTCTTGGCAGAGTAAGAAACAAACATCTGTTGCTACATCCACTGCTGAAGCCGAGTACATTGCTGCTGCAAGTTGTACATCTCAGGTACTCTGGCTTCAGAATCAATTACTGGATTATGGCATTACAGAGACTAAGACTCCATTACTAATGGATAGTGCTTCAGCTCTTTGTATTGTCAAGAATCCAGTCCAGCACTCTAGGACCAAACATATTGAGATCAGACACCATTTTATTAGGGATTGTTTTGAAAAAGGTCTGATTGATCCAAAGTTTGTTCCTAGTGCTGATGAGCTTGCAGACATATTTACTAAGCCTTTGGACAGTTCAACTTTCCAAAACCTAGTGTTAAGGCTTGGTATGCTGCAGCTAGAATAAGTGACAACTACTGATGATCTCAGTCAACAAGTACTGATGAGCATTCGTATACTACTGTCACAAATAAGTACTGAAGTTCTTTTATCCTCAGTAGTTTTCATAACTACTGAAGACTAAATTACTTAAAAGTACTGAAGTACTCATCTGTTGAAAAGAACTGATGTGGTTACAACTACTGCTGTAGTTACAACTGCTGATGTCAGAATAACAGATAAGTACTGATGACCTATGAAACATCTGAAACTCAGACAAAGTCTGATGAAGTGTTGAGGTCAGAATGAAACAGCTGATGAGCTAAGAATTGATGACAACAGCTGATGAGAAATTTTTCTCTTCAGTTGTTTCTACAACTGCTGCTTCACTTCAAACAACTGAAGCCAAAACCATGTCTTCAGTAGTTTCACAACTACTGATGACTAATACCAAGTCTTCAGTTGTTACAACTTCTGAAAGTTAAAACCAGGTCTTCAGTTGTTTTCAAACAACTGATGACAGCACCAACACTTTCAGTCGTTTTATATCAGTTTTTTCTTACCCTATAAATACCTAAACCTACTTTCAGACGTTTCATTAGCCGTTTTTCGTCCTTCACTCTCTCAACAATGGCGACCATGAAACTCAAACCCAGACACAACTGTGTTGCCTACCTCTCGAAATCGGCCTTCTGGAACAAATTTGATAACGCCATCGATCTTATGGTAGATTCCCAGTACCGAACCGCGTTTCTTCTGAATCCTACCATATACCCCGATTCCCTAAGCCAGTTCTGGACCAACGTCTCTGTGCAAACTAGTGAGAATGATAGCCAAATCACTCTCCAGTCGTTGGTCAACCAGAAACAGGTGGTCATCACTCCGGACATCATTCGACAAACCCTAGATCTACATGATGCCACCTGTGTCACAGAATACCCGAAAGGCACAACCGATATGTCTTTCATCAACAACGGGTATGAAGGAGACTTAAGTGCTACCACCATTCTGAAGAAGCACTTCCATGATGCTGAACGTCTTATATTCCACATGGTGAATGTCTGCCTTGCACCAAAAACCTCCTCATGGGATCAAATGTCTTCCCGATGGCAACAGGTATTATACTCTATCTTTGAACGACAAACTTTAAATTTTTCTGAGATAGTGTTTATGGAACTAAAGGATCTGGCCTTGAAACCTGTGGCAAACAGATGGATATTATATCCCAGGTTTCTCATGGCCATAATTTTAACACAGCTAAAATCAGACGGCCTTGTTGGCCTTGGAGTCCCTGCTCCGGCTGTATTGCCTGAAGTATACTCCAGGCACAACTCTGACCCTACAATGAAAGGGGCTGCCCGGCTGCTAAAACCCAAGCAGCGGGAACCCACAGCCTCCACTTCCAGATCCAAAGTCCCCACCAAACCCAAAACCAAAAAGCCCAAAAAGGCTACTCAGGGAGATGAGTCCCCTGAGGATGCCCCTGTAACACCAATACAGGAAACACTTACTGGTTCTAACCCCCAGTAGTGTCCAAGACTCCACCAACCCTAGCCGCTCAGGCATCCTCTCAACAGGATCCTGATGCAACCAAATTGGGGATACCACAATGCTGGAACCTATCTCAATTGAGAAGGTTACCATTGAAGAGCACCAGTCACCCCGGGTGCAATCTGCTTCAAACCTATCTCCAAATGCAACCGCCCCTCAAAGCCCAACATTTATTGTTGCACAAGTGTTGAGTCAGCTGCATTCCTCTCCTCCTCCCCAGACACCAATTACAATGGGGAGAACCTCAACAGCTGAGGAAGAGGACCAAAATGCTGCTGATAACCCACAGCACAGGGGTTATAATGTTCAATCTCCCCGTGTAGAGGAGGAGGTTAGAACATCTGGTGAGGCTGCCACTTCTACTGATTCAGCAAATGAACAGGATGAAGTTGGTAACATCTCTAAGACCTCACCAGAGGCAACTGCCGATGAAGGACTCAGTCCTGAGGCAGGAAGTCCCCAGAACCAAGAACAAGGGGCACATGCTACAACTGATCTACACTCAGGGCATGTACATCCTGATTCAATCAGGAGGTCAGATGATTCAGCAAAGACTGATGATGACCTGGGCTTTTTCTTTGATGTTTAGCCCATAACACAATCCTTGAGGCTGAGGTGAGCAGACTCAAAGAACTGCTTGCCAAAATGTCTCAGGATCAAAGTCCATCTGCCCCAATAAACCCACAGATGGCACCTTCATCTGAAGGTTACCAAACACTCAGCCACTACACTCAACTGAGCCACCAGCCACTGTTTTTGGCACCACCTCTCAGGGACAGAACCCCTCTGAGCAGATGGTTGCTACCTTTCAAAATTCCTTACCTCTCATCACTCCCATCATCAATGAGATTGTGCATAAAGCCATTGATGAGAGGATTTCCTCAAATCTACAAACACTTGTTGATGATGCTGTGCAAAGGAAGCTTTCTGCCATTCAACCCCTGAACCAATGCACCCAAAAAGGGGGAGTCTAAGGCAGTGAAAGAAAGAAAAAGAAAGAGAGTGGAAAATGAGAAACAAGAGAAAGAAAAGGAAAAACAGCTGATCACATACAAAAGAAAGAAAAGTGCTGAAACTCAAAAGCCTGATGAAGAGAAATCATTGGAAGATCTGATTAAAGAAGCTGATGAAGCTCACAGCAGATCAATGGACAGAATAATAGATCAACTCTTCAGACAGGGCTTTGATACAGCCACATTAGACACTGAGATCAGAAAGCTGGAGATTGAAGAGATACAAGAAAGATGGGCCAGTTATAGTGTGATGGAAAGGGAGAGGTTGGAAATAATGATCAGGTTTACTTGCAAAATACTTGGGAAGATCATTAATTGAGATTAAATCATGGACCAGAGACAGTATTCTGGCAATAACCACCAGAATCTGTACTTCTGAAGCATTCAACAAGGGGTTATTATGAAGCACTAGATGAAGCAGGTGCTGGGAAGAGAACTGATATGGCCAAGCTTTCCAAAGCCAAACTCACCATAAAAATGCTAGATCAGCCTTCCCAAACTCCCTCTCAAAAACAACCAACCCCACAACTCTCCAAATCAACTCAACCCTCAAAACCAACTCCCTTACCCCAAAAACCACCTCAAACCACATCCAGTGATGCACCCAGAAGGAGGAGAAGGGTGTTGAGGATGGTAGAAGATGAAGAAGAAGATGATGAAGAAGATAGTCTGCCAATCTCTGCTGTTCTAAAATTACCTGAGCCCAGAAGTCAACAAATGATCACACCAGACTTTCAGAGGCAAATGGTGAAAGTTAAGATTGAAGAAGAAGAACAGCAGAAACAGCACGATGAGCAACTTTTGAAGATGATTGACAAAGAGTTTCCTCAGTCATCATCTATACAAGCCATGAAGAAACATGCTCAAAGGCTGTATGCTCTCAGGTATACCTTTCAATATCAAAAGGAGAGAGTAAGGATTTGGCCAGACCCCAGGGTTAGTTCTAGAATTCATAAGAAATCCATACCAAGTAGATACAATGGCCAAGTGAGAAAGACCATAGATGCTGCTATTATGTTGGCCATTGTAGTCTCACCCTGGGAAATACTTGAAGACTTCAAGAGAGCCTACAAGTCAAAGATGACCCCTCAAACTCTAATGGAGAACAAAATGGTCAAGAAGGGGTTGTTATACAAGAGGCTTGAAGAGATCAAGAAAAATGAACTCCAGTTGTTATTAGAAGGGACTCACCCAGATGAATTTGCTTACAGAGAGATAACAACTGTTGAGTTGAAAAATGGAAAGACGATAAAGTACTTATCAGAGTACTATGGCCCAGAGTTCTTCTTCGAAGGAGAAGCAGAAGAACTCACTAAGGAGGAACAAGTTGTTCTCCTTGAGGCCTACGTCAGAGAGTCTTATAGACTCATCAATGGGAAGTAGGTTTCATGGTTGGGATAACGGCTCTGTGTCCAGTTCCCCAAGACAGAGTTCCCTTCCATCCTTTGACATTCACATCTACTGAAACCTGTTCCCTGGCCTGTGCTTATCTGATATCTCTAAAGCTGATCAAGAGAGTTTCTGCCAAGAATAAGTGGGACCTCAATAAGCTTAAAGGTTTTGGCTGCATTGGTTCAGGGGGAGTTTGTTGGACCAAAAGAACCAATGAGCCTGATCAGAAAAACCTTTAAGTCCCACGGACATTACAACAACTGAAGTAGTCTGCAACAGCTGAAGACATCAGCTGATAACAAGGTCTGAAGACAAAGTCTGAAGTGAAAGAGCTGAAGACAAAGTCTGAAGTGAAAGAGCTGAAGACAAAGTCTGAAGACAAGAGCTGAAGACAAAGTCTGAAGCTAAAGAGCTGAAGACAAAGTCTGAAGTGAAAGAGCTGAAGACAAAGACTGAAGACCAAGTTTCAGATGATTGTCACAACAGCTGAAGAAGACCTCTTCAGTAGTTGTGATGGTTTCCTTTCAGTAGTTGTATTTTCTTTTCTGTACTTGTAGTTTCAGTAGTTTTATGTTTCTTCGTGTACTTAGAATACTCTGAGATGTTCTCAGTTGTGAACATTCTCAGTAGTTTGCTTACTTTCAGTAGTTTGTAATAATTCTGTTAGACGTCACTATCAAGTGACATCAGCAGACGTCACATTCCTTTATATAAGGAATGCTGACCTAATTGTAATCGGTGCAGCTTAGGAAAACCTAGCAGCCGCCATACCGAAGCATGTGTGCATGAATGTTATTATCCCAATGCAGAAAACCCTATTTCTATATAACCGTGTACTGTTCCATTGAATATTTATTGTGTTCTTGCTATATTTGCTTAATTCTTGCTCTAATTCCGCTGTGATTCAACTCTAATTGATCAAACTTAGATCACTGATCCTAACACTAAGGAATTTGATGAACAGAGATTTAAATATCTTGTATCAACTATTGGAATGATTAACTTTGAATAGATTTCTTTAATAACTTAATCAACTTTATTTCCTAAAATTGTGTGCCTAAGTGTCTATTAGATCACTTATAAGCCCAGTTCTCTTTGGAAGAAACTAACTTTCAACTGATATTCCTTAGATTTCTGAAAATTTACCTTTGAAAGAACTCAAATTGACTTCGGAAAATTTTATGTCTTTAAATCATTTAATAGCTTATCTAAGATTTACCTTGGGAAGAAATTTTTGGAGTATCTTCCGAAGCTTAATTTGTATATAAGCACTTAAATGCATTCAAAGAACAAATATCTTCCAAAAGCAACTAAGTCTCGAAGACTTATTCACTTCTTCCGAAGCCAAATTTTCAAAATTCTTTGAAATATATTCCGAAGCAAAAATTGCCTTCGGAAGCTTTGCTACAAAGCTTTCGAAGCCAAATTGTCTTCGGAAGTTTTACAACTTCCAAAAAAACTAACTTTTTGGGCAACTTTTTAGAAGTAGGACCCACTTGTGGATTTCAAAGTTTATCTTTTTGTCATAACTTTGTCTCAAATCCACAACATATATCTTCCAAACGGTTCTATTTCTTCTCTCTACTCTCACTGATCCTTACCCTAAATTTACCCCCAAATTTCATCTTCTTCTTCCTTTCTTCACTGTAAAGCTTCCTTAAATGGCCAACATTGATCGTCGCAACAACCTTGATTTTTCCATGCACCTACACAGGCAACACAATCAAGTTGCACTGTTACACTTTAAGAAGGATCCAAGCTTCTCAGATGTGTGTAGGTACCTTTCTTCGTCTCACTACTTCACCTCCCTTAAAATTGATCCTCCTCTCTATGAGGATCAGTTGCTTGAGTTCTGGAGGACCTGTCAAGAGGTCACCATGGACGGGGAGAAGGCATGTCTGCTATAGTGCAGGGGAGGACAGTTTTCATCACTTCGGCTATCATAAACACCCATTTGTAGCTGGATGATGAAGCAGGTGAGCTGTCCTTTCCCAAATCTCCTGCAACCACTCCTTTCAGCAGATGGGCTATGAATGTGACTTCTCAGTCAAAACCTTAAGGAAGGGGAAGGTCTCTTCTCAATGGAAATACCCCCTCCATGTTGTCATTCACAGCCTTTCTAACAAGCATGGAGGATGGGATCAAGTTCCAGAAGACCTCTCCTTTGTAGTCCATGGGATGGTACAAGGGGTCAAGTTCAGGTACTCTGAGTTTGTATATACTAATTTACTTGCAAACTTGGACTCCTTAGAGTATTACATGTTCCCTAGGTATGTTTAACACATTCTCAACTGTGAGTTGGGACCATAGTCGAGAGGAACAGGTAATATTCTTAAAATAGGACAAATGAGGCCCGGCATTCTCAAAATATTAAAGAAGCCAACTGTTGGCTTCTCTGGGGTAGAAACAGCCCTTGTCCTAAAAATGTTTGAGCTCATTGCTCAGGGTGAAACCTAGCAGCACCAGCTAGTGTTGAACCAACACCCTCCACCTCTCAACCACCTCAAACACAGCCTACCATCACCATCACCTAAAAAAGAAAATCCCAACGAACCCCTGTACTTGCTACTGAGCATGTCCAGGCCCCATATCAGAACCCGTACATGAGGAAGTGGAATCTCGAGCTCCCACTTCCCCTAAGGAGCAAACCACTCCCATCTTTCCACCACTCAGTGCTGAGGTTCCTCATGCTCAGCCTGACGAGCTCATAACCCCACAAACAGCCTTAAGCCATCACTCTGAGTCTCAATACTCTAGTGATCAACCTTCTGGGAAAAGCTACCATCCCCAACCTCTTGATCTAAACCGCCCTATTCCCTGCCTTAACTTCTATTCTGATGAAGATTTGGGCTTCAGTGAATACCATGAGTTTCTCCTCTCTTCCCACACTCAAGGAGAGATGAGTACTCCTGTTTCCCCCATCTCTAGCCCACATTAGCAACCCCTACTGAGGTGGATCATCCTGAACTTATTCAGGAAATCCATATGGCAGAGGCTATCACTTTTGCAAGTGATAACATCACTAGGATCTCTACCATGGCAACCCAGCCTCTTGACACTTCTCTGGAAGTTGTCATTGGGCAGGGGAAATCCAGCACCCAAGAAACCCATGCTGGTGGTAAGGAAGAAGATTTAGGTCCAATTCTCTCATCCTCTAATGATTCTTCATCTGAAGATGAGGGGAGTATGCAACAAAAGGTGCACAAACTGTCACATCTTTGCACCTATTTTGCTTCAAAGATAGTCACCTAGAATCTCAGGTGACTATCTTACAGAAGAGGGTCAATGACCAGCACCTTGAGATCACCGATCTCAAGGGCAAGTTAACTAAGAGACCCATGAGGACAACTCATCCAGGTCTATAAGAACTTGTGGATGTCATGGATCAATCTTCCAGCTCACCAATGCAAGAGGGTGATGCTACCAAAAAGAGGGAGAAAATTCTGACAATCACAGAACCTGGGAGTTCTTCCCAGAGTATGGAATAGAGGAATCACCATCCTCTCTTGCAGATGTTCATACTCAGCAACATCTTCTAGATAGTGATCTACATTTGCTCATTCAACAACTGTTTGAGGAGGGAATACCAAGAAAAATGTCTGCCCCTTCTGAGAACCCAATCTGGGGTTGGGGGTATGACAGTAATAGGAGAGCTCTTGTGTTCTCTAGAGCTCAGGGTCAACTAAAAGTTCTCAACATTTCACACCTGAGTTTCTATGAGAGCATCAACTTGGTAGATCTGCCACTTGTCAACCCAAGCAATAACAGACAAGCAGTAAGATTAGCAGAAAGAATCCAAGACAGGGTGCTAGAGGAGTTTAAATTGAGATCAAATTATATAGACAGAGGCTAGCAGGTGAGATCTTTGGTCAACTGGATGTTGAGGTAGACCCAGAGATTAGCTTCAAAGGGAAAACCTTGACTGAAGGCCCACAGGTTGAACCTGTGAACCTTGAGACAGGATCTCCCTCTGCACCCATTACCCTCAGTGAAATACCAGCTGGTGATGGTACTTCACAACCTCTCTCTGGCCAGAGTTTGACAGCTAAACCAAGCAATGAAGGTCAAAGCTCTCTCCAGTCTGAGTCACCAAGGCCTGTGGTTGACAAAGGCAAAAGGAAACTGACTCCTGAGGAGATTGAGGAGGAGAAGAGAGAGAGGAAGAGGAAGCTGAGAGGAGAGAGTTCAAGTGGTTCCCCAGGTTTTATGGAAGCTGCAATTAGGGCTGCCCCCAGGCTAAACACTCAGGAAGATGAGTTAAGGGAAGCTAGGCTAAACTACCTAGGAACCAGAAACTATAATGTTGATTAACTCATCTCTCTCCCCTTAGATGAGCTAAATGAACTGGCTGACATAGAGCTGTCAAGGGAGAGGAAGGAAATAGAGGATACAGCACTGCTCCTCAAGCACAAAGAAGAAATGAGGCTGAAAAGACTCTACAAGAACATTCCTGTCTTCTCCCCAGTTCAAGAAATTCCTGAACCAGAGACTGTGGCCACTGAACAACCTCAGGTACCAACTGAAGAAGAAAGACTAAATATGATCAGATACCTGAGTGCCACAGGTCTTTATCAGGCAGATGCACTTCTTCCCTTACCATCTGAGTACATATTGTTTGAATACAATAAGCAGATGGAAGAAAAAGCTAAAAGAGAAAAACAAGTTGAAAAGAAAAGATTAAGGGAAGAAGCTGCAAAGTCAAGGGCCATCATCCACAAAAGCCAAAAGAAGTCTGCTGACAAACAAAGGATGATGAGCTTCTTGAAGCTGTATGGATTCTCCGAAAGGAGGCTTGGTCCTATGTCTCTATCCACAATGGATGAGCATATTAGAGTGATCAAGCAGAAGATAAAGAAGGAAGAGCTGGTGGACTTGCATTCTCCACCAAGTCCAGCTCAACCTGAAGTTGAGGTGAAGGTTAAACCCTCTAAGACAACACAACCTGAACCTGGAGCTGCATCTCAGACAACTTCATCTTCTGATCCACATCAGGGTCCTCCACTCACTCCTTCTAAACCTGTGAGAGAGGAGATCCTAATTGAGAGGGACTCAACTGAATAACCTGGTACTCAAGACCAGTCCCCTCAGTTAAAATCATCAGGGAGAAGAAAAAGGATGGCCAGAAGATCAACCTCAAAGAAAAAAAGAAGAAAGGCATCCACCTCCCAACCTCAGGATGAGTCAGAGCATCCTGAGGGAGTGCATGAAGAGGTCTCTCAACAAACTCCAATCATAATAGAGCCTCTTGCTATTGAAAGACAAATTATGTCATGGTTTTATGATGAAGATCAAGACAGATGGTATGTCATAAGAGATCAAGAAGGCATACATGTCTATTCCATAGAAGACATGCTCAATCTTCCTCTGCATGATCTCTTTGACATGAGAAGGTTCTATGTTAGTCTGAAGGATCCAGACCTAATGATGAAGAAAGGTATGCTGAAGATCCTAATATGGACTATCAAAATCTGAAGAACTTCTCTGTTTTGGTAGCATCTGCCTAGGGGGAGTTTGTAAGATCATCTAAAGATTATGAGGCTGATGCAACCAACAAGCCAGAACAATCAAGTCTTCCATGCATGCACTAAGGAATAAAGATAAACTAGCTTTAGAAGTCTTACACTCTCATATGTGTCTAACTGTAAGATCTTCCGAAGCAAACAGTTCAGAAGGAGTTACTTCGGAAGTTCACACTCAAACAGAAAAATATTCTAAGTGTGAAATCTTCCTAAGCCAAAGACCAGCATCTTCTGAAGCCAAAGATGAAATCTTTCGATGCTTCAGAGACAAAGTCTTCCGAAGCTTTGAAGACTGATTTCTTCAGAGGACATAGAAAATATGCTTTCTCTGAGTCAACTTTTGATAAAGCTGACACACTTTCCGCTGCCTGCTCTGGTGGTTCACCTACTTTACATAAGTTGGTGAAACTTTCATGCTTTATCAAAAAGTAGGAATGGTCTTTGTCTGTAACTAACCTTACTTGTTCATGTAGACTTTTTGTATTAGGAAAAGTCAGTGAGCTATGGCATGTCATAGTCACTAGTCAAAAGGCTATCTGCCTTTTGACTTTAGATTGACCTTGTTGCCTAGATTAGTCAAATCCCAACTGTCTTTACATGTAAGTGATGGTTGTAGGTTGTAGTATAAAACTGTCTCAGGTCCTTGTAATTTCTTTATGCTTTGTAACACTTGTAAAAGAACTTGAGATCAATATACAACATCCTTGAAAACCAATCTTGTGTTCTTGTGTTGTTCTTAGTTCTGTCTTTTTAATTTACTTGTGTTTTAATTTACTTGTGTTCTTAGTATCATTTGTTTTAAGTTACCAGTTCCCTATTTGAATTGTTAAGTGATCTAAGATCTCTCCTCAGTGTGTAACTAACCCGGTCCTGCAGTAATATTTAACCTTTCATGAATTTAAATGTCATTGTTTCACCCAAAGGTGATATTAATCGAACCGTAGGTAGCTGGAGTAGTAGTCGGTTCATTTTAGTATCGTATCGTAGTACTCACATGGTTAAATCATTTGGTTCTTTATATTTAACTTATTATCATACTTCGGGTTATGTAGTACTTAACCTCTAGATGTATTCAATCGTTTAAAGTCCTCATTGTTACAAACATACCCCGGTTGATAGGCTTTTCAGTGTCAAGGTTGTTGGCTATCTAGAGTTCTCGGCTACTCAAAGTTCTTGGTGTTGCGGGAATACTTGGCTAGCTTAGGAGTTCTTCCTTACTAATGTAATTACATGTGGGGTTCATTCATCCTCATGTGAGCTATTTTGGTATATGTTCAAATTTGAGTAACTAGTAGCTTCCTTCTATTCAATCGCACCAAGCAGGCTTCACCAAAGGTGATCTATACCTATATTTGCATAAACTTTGTATCCTTTCAAGAGAACCCATAGTCATTCATATGTATACTAATCGTTCATAATTCTCTATTCCTAATGTCCACCCATACATGACAGATATACCACCCCTATTTCTCTATCCAAATCTAATGATACTCTAGATTTTGGTTCTAAGTCCAATGATAATTTACTAAACAATAAGAGTATTCTAAAGTTAATGACTATCGGTCTATCACTAATTGCAGGACCGGTGAAGGGGGTCAATGCAATAGTTTCATAATGTTTGGAGAGACTTAGAATACTTAGCGGATCAGATAGAAAACCGGCTTAAATGTTGAAACAAAGAACACAAGTAATGAAAAGAACAAGAACAAAATAAGATGGTTTTCAAGAATGCTGTATATTGATCTCAAGTTCTTTTTACAAAAGGTCACAAAGCTTAATTCTAATGACAAGTACTTGATATACTTAATACTACATCCTACAGCCGACAATACTTTGAAGGCCAGCTAGAAATACTAATCTAGACAACAAGATCAATGTAAAATCAAAAGGCAGATTGCCTTTTGACTGGTGACTATGACATGTCATAGCTCACATCCTAATATATTACAAAAAGGATAAAGTATATAAGTAGAAAGTTAAAGACACTATGACCATATTCTACAGTTCACAAAAGTATGAACTTTTCACCAACTCATATAGGTTGCTGAGTCTTCAGAGATGGCAGCGAAAAGTGGTTCAGCTTTTGTCAAAAGTAAGTCAGATAAAACATGTCTTCTCTATCTTTAGCAGAAATCAGTCTCTTGGCTTCGGAAGACTTTATCTTGAAGCTTCGGAAGACTTAATCATTGGCTTCGAAAGAAATGGTCATTTGGCTTCAGAAGATTTGATACTTAGTGTATTTCATTGAGTTGTATCAAATCTTCCAAAGTAACTTCCTTGTACTTCATATGTGCATGCTGAGAGCTTTTTGGTTGCATCAGCCTCTACTCCTTACAACTGACTTATATACTAAGTAACTTAAAAGTAATTTTCCTATCAAGGGGGATATCTAGTGGTTTTTTTGTTATCTGACACTGGCTTTGGGTGAGCACTTAATCATATTCCTTTATGTAATGCATGGTCACTAGAGTTGTAAGGAATACACTTAGAGGCTGATGCAACCAAAGAACAACCAAAATCTCTCAACATGCTGAAATGAAGTACAAGGAAGTTACTTAGGAAGACTTGATACAACTCAGTGAATTATGCTAAGTATCAACAAGAGAATGATGTTGTAAAAAATCCATTATCAAGTAAAGATTTTACAACTATCTTGCGGGGTTTCATAATACATGGGGTAAGAAGAAAAAGTCAAAAAAGGAAAAGTTATAGAAGGAAACGTCCCCAAATCTTTGGGGTTGCTTTTTCCAATAAATGTTGGTTACATTTCTTTATGTTATTTGTACTAGTAACTGGTTTATGGATGAGTTCTCAAAGAAGAAAACATCAAATAAGAACAAAGAAAGTATCGATAAGAGAACTAAGTTATGGCATAAAAAACAATTTTTTTAAACTTGAATATGGAAAAAGTTGCTTGTTCGTCATCTGTTGGATGTTATACACATAGAAAAAAATGTATGTGAGAGTGTTTATGGAACATTATTGAATGCCTCATAAGACAAAGGATGGGTTAAAAGCACGACAAGATCTTGAGGAGCTCGACATCAACCTGAATTACAAACTCAACCAAAAGGGAATCGACTTTGGCTTCAACCTGCATGCTACACATATAATACCTCGGAGAAACGTGTATTTTATGATATATTGTCTAACATAAAAGTGCCTGATGGGTATTGCTCTAATTTCAAGAATCTTGTATCTGATGATGTTTCAAAAATGAATGGTTTGAAGTCTAATGATTATCATGTACTGATGCAACAACTTCTTCTATTTGCAATTAGGGGTGTGTTACATGTGAATGTGAGGAAAACAATCATAAGTTTGTTTCATTTTTTCAACGAGTTGTGTAGTAAAGTTGTTGATGTTAGTAAGCTAGGCAAGTTGCAAAGTGACATCGTACTAACTTTGTGTTTGTTAAAAAAGTATTTTCCTCCTTCATTTTTTGATATTATGATTCACTTGATGGTGCATTTAGTTAGAGAGGTAAGGTTATGTGGCCCGGTTTATTTTAGGTGGATGTATCCATTTGAGAGATACATGAAAACACTCAAAGGGTGTGTATGAAATCATCATTGCCCCGAGGGTTGCATTGCAGAATATTATATGGCAGAGGAAGCCTTAGAATTTTGCTCTGACTATTTGAAAAACATACAATCAATTGGCAATCCTTTTGAACGTGTTGATGAAAGAATCCGCACCGGCAATTATCGGAGCTATAAGAGATGTTGTGGATGCTAAGTTACTTGATCAAGCTCATCTTTATGTATTATGAAACACTACTGTTGTGGAGCCGTATATAGATTAAGAATTATATAATACTATATTTTTCTTTGTACTAAATCTATTACATAAAACTTTCACTAACTACTACTATTATTTAGGCAACATATGTTAGAACTGAAGGATCTTAACCCCCGTGCCTCTCGTAATAATACATGATTGCAAAGCCAACACAGTCGGACATTTATTAGTTGGCTTAAGAAGGAGATTGAAAAACATTTGACAAATGGGGAAGATATTGGTCATAGTGTGTGTTGGTTGACTAAAAGGCCTAGTTTTGCTGTTAATAAATATAGTGGTTTGCCATTAAGGAGTATCAATTCTATACAATATCTCTTGATGAAACTAGAACAACTCAATGTAGTGGGGTATTTTTAATTGCACATACTATGCAAAATGCCATTGCAAAAGACTCAAACCATATGTATGGTGCTGTTATTTACTCCGGTCGTATAAAGAAGATATAGGATCTTGATTATCTTGTGTTTACCATTCCTGTTTTAATGTATGTTGTTTTGAAAATGACAGCAATGATGGTTGATAGACAGGTTTCAAAGGTGGATTCTATAAAAGTGTAGTGTGAGGATGATCTATTCGGGTATGAGAGTTACACTTACTTAACTTGGCATGATTTTGAAGCAGTTTTTACATTGGAAAAGCTGACCGATGCTGTCATTACTTCTTATATTATGTAAGTGCATAATTTTGATTTACTTAACTATTATTAAAACACAATTTATATAATTAATTTAGTGTTTGTATGTAAATAGGTATTTGTTTGAGCAAATCAAGAATAGGTCAAAATGAGATATTGAAATTTGTTTTGTTAGCCTGACTGCAACGTCTCCAAGTGAATGTAAAACGAAATTAAAAAATATTGATGATTCAAGTAGACGCATTGTAGATTGGTTGTGTAAAAGGACAATGACATCATCTTGATTCCTTACAGTACTGGGTTTGATTATTAAAACCATCTTATTTAACATTCATGTTTTATTAGCCCCTAACTAATTATGAAGTTTGACTTAATTTGGTTTATGTTTATGTTGAAGACATTGGGTGTTGGTTGTACTTTACATGAAAAGAACTACCTACTATTATCTTGATTCTCTTAAGCCTAGCATAATTAATTCACAGTTGAGGCAAGCTATTGATGCATAATTAATACAAATTAGTGGTAGGGCAATGCTCTTGTACGTTACATAAATTGGTTTATGATATATTTTTTTAAATTTTTGTAGGGCAATGCACTTGTACAATGCACAAATGGGATTTAACAAGAGGGTTAAACTCAACTGGGTTAATGTTAGGGTGAGCATTTAATTCATTATTTAAATAGCAACTTTAACTTCGTTATCTAGATCAAAGTTACAATGATAATTTATTATGCAACTATGTAGTGTCCGTGTCAGCCGGGAAGTACTGAATATGGGTACTATATGTTGAGGTTCATGAAAGAGATAGTTGACAAAGGAGTTGAAGTACTACTCAATGACAATGCAAGTATAGCATGAATTTTGAGATTTCTTTTATGACAATTTAGAATATTTGTATTACTAATTCATTTTTATAGTGTTTTTAAGTTGATCTTTTTCTTGGCTTCACAAAATATGTATTCTCAAAACTATTGGGGTGAATGAATAACAATGGTAACTTTGACCCAAGTGTGTAAGTTTGGGTTGGTTCGGGCATTTAATATGAACTAAGGAGTTGATTTGGGTTAGGCTATAATCGTAAGGGTAAGAATGGCCAAACGTGTGAAAATGGGTCGACCCCTTTGATCTTATACTTAACATTAGTTCTTGATTGCATAAAATTGGTACCTTTATTCGCATTTTGAATCTCAGATTGTTTTGATCTCAATTTGATGCATATGTTTAATGACATTTGAATCTCCAATTTTATATGATTTTATTTTTCCTAATTTCAGGTCGGGGGAAGAAAAGATGAGTACAGTGATACTGATATTGATGAAATCCATGAAGAATGGTCATCTTTTGTTGCAAACTTTATTTTTCGTTGACATTTTGTGTTAAATTTAGAATTGAATGTTTTAAACTAGGAAATGTTACTTATTTGTTATAAAATATTGTATGGAACAATGTTGTCTTGCAATATATGTAGTTTATTTTGTATTATGTTATAAAACAGCTATGACAGACACTCGAATAGGTAATTGTAGTTTTCAAATCATCGTTCGTGAAAATTTCAAAACAATGACATGCATTTACAACACACAAATGCATGTCATTTTTATTTATGACAGAAAAATCCTTGACACGCATTGTGTGTCATAAATGTATGTCAAGAATATGTGTCATAAACAGATACACACAAATGCATGTCATCTTCATTTATGATAGGGGCTTACTTGATACGCTTTTGCGTGTCATCTATACATTTTTATGACACGCATTGCGTGTCATAAAAGTATATTTTCTAGTAGTGCATATTACTTATATCACATCCTAAGTTAGTGTGACAAACAGTATATTTATACTTAGCATAAGTAAGTTAGTTATGGGTTGTCATGGCAGCTAATTAACCCATCGGTTAACAAATGGGTCGGTATCCTTACCATCTAACCTGCACTCGATAATACCTATGCATTGCATTTGACACTTATGAACTCCTATGTACATAAACAAATTATCTACACTTTTAAATCCATATTTTCCTTGCAAATCTACGAATTAGTTAGCTCAATCTTGTGTAAAGAGTATAATTTGTAGCGTGTGTTTCATCCCTTTTATCCCAATAGAAATAAGGAGAATAAAGGAAAACTATATTGTCTGATCCAACATTTCACAATATACTAGATAAAGGCATCAAAATGGTCGATCAAGTTGGTAGTTAAAACAAGTCATTTATTATTAGATTTAAGTTAACTTACTAAATTAAAAACTTTTGATCTTATTAAATTTAATAACTAATTTGCTTATCTAATATAATTATAGATTTGCGGTCGATCAAGTTGGTAGTTATAACACGTCATTTATAATTAGATTTGAGTCAACTTAGAGCATTCATAACCTATTTCCCATCCTTATCTATATAATTAAACTAAAAATCACTACTTTTTTTCTCTTCTTTTTAATTAAATAATATTTTTTATATCTTTAACATTATTTTTTCTTTCTACTCCACTCACAATCACTTAAAATATACTAGTGGGTGAAACACGCGCTGTGCAGCGGGGGTATAAATATTTTTAGGACATTTTATCTTAAGCTAACTTTTCCTTATTATGCTAACCAATGATTTAAACCGGCTTGTTCAACTGAGTTTTACTGAGAACCATCAATACACCCATTTCAAAAACCAAAAAGACATTTTTACCAAGTTGGTTTTATATTTAATGACACACAAAAAGGCATGTACATGAAACAACTCCTTCTCTTTTAACTTTGAGAAAAAACTTCTTATATAAGAGTTGGATACTACTTTACATTGACTATAGTTTTGGTTAAGCGACAAAGTTGTAAATGTGGAACTAGTACGAAAAGCAACCACATAGTTCTTACGTGTCTTAAACTTTTGAGTAATAATCTGTGAGATAGCATGATGCGTTGGGATATAAAAGTTTGTAAAACTTTGCATCTTTGGCTAACCCTTCCTTATAATGCTAACTTGTGATTTAAACCAAACCATACAGGACTGACCAGTTTAACCGGCAACTGCAAGTACGGTCGATTGAAAAACCAAAAAGATTTTTACCAATTTGGTTTAACGTTTAATGACATATAAGAAGGTACGCGCGTAATACACAACTCCTCTTTTAACTCAAAGCAAATGACTCCTTATATAGGAGTTGGGTAATGCTTTAATTTTCTATACAATCAATGTTGAATATGAATATTTTTTATAGTTTTTATTAGGAAAAAAATTGTAAATATAGTTTAGATTTATGTATGAACACTTGAATAAAATTCAACAATATTTATCTTATGTCTTTTAAAATTTTGATGAAATTATCAAATTTCCCATCTCAAATGCTTTCCTGCTACACTATGGGATAACGTTTACTCCATTTGATTACATTCAATGTTTAGAAAACCGAACCGGATTGACCGGTTTGACTTGTACAACCAATAAACCTCTAGTGCCACCAATCCGGTTATCATGTATTCGAGCGACTTTATTGAACTGGGTGGTTATTCTTAATCCAGTGAACAAGGATCAAACCGGACTATGTGCACCAGAGTTGAAACTGGAAAATCAAAACGAAACAAGATCCTTAAAACTTTAACTGTGGAACAAATTATGAAACATCAACTTTTTATTTGTCATGCACCAAAAGTACACAACACCACACACAATAAGCGCACATCAGTGCAGGTTTCTCCTAGTTATCATCGACCCATTTTATAATAGTTCAATCCTGCTTGGCTTTATTGCTTGACCGATGTGGGATAGAAATAATCAATCATCAAAGGGACGAAATTTAAATAATTAGTTATTTATGCATCAACACTTGTACCAAATGCAATCATTCTTTTCTTAAGCGTCTTAAACTTTAAAAAAAATTACTAAATTGTCCATCTCAAATGCTTTATAAAGTAATAGTAGGTACACCCGCGCTAGGAGATAAGGTAACATCTTTTGTAACTCTATAGATAGTTGCCTTAAATAATATTATAATTAAATCATAATGGGTATAAGAAAATTGTTGATGTCCTCCAAGATCTTAAATGTCGACGTACAAACATTGTCACTCTTGTAAATCTGTATTTTTTAGGATTTGAAGTTGAGGATAAACACTAATTGATTATTCTAGTAAAATATCAATAGATTTTTATTCATCGAATATCATAAAAATTTATAAATTTCAATAAACGCTTCAAACTTAAACATGACGAATGTACCATGTTAATAGGGACTCAGAGAGAACCGAGTTCAAAACCAACGATATAACACAAAGATGAATCATAAACAATCAAAAAATAAAAATAAAATAAAAATAACACTTTAAAATATTACTGCATTGATCTTTTCATGGCTTTGCACAACAAAAGATGTCCAAATCATGAACTTGTTTCCCCTCAAGTCCATTTATCCTTTTTTATAGGTGTTAAACTCTCATTTAATGTGGGATACCAAACATATCAATGTTACTATATGGAGGGATAAAGTTGTAAATAACAAGTTGTTTATGCATAATCACTTGTACCAAAAGCAACAACATTGTTCTTAAGTGCCTTAAATAAAATTAAAATTACATTATTGTCCAGAGAGTTGTATTATATAGTAGTAGATATAGATTAAAAACTTCATAGGGTTTTGAACAGTTTTTCCTAAAAATACAGATTGAACAATATTCCCATATACTTCACTCACAACCACTTATAATTATACCATATAATATAGAGAATACACTCACATAAATTTAGGGAACGGGTTGTGAATGCCTCTATTAAATTAAAAACTTTTGATCTTATTAAATTTTATAACTAGTTAGTTTATTTAATATAAACATAGATTTGCATTATTAAAATAACTAGTTTTTTCAATGTGCGTGACAGTTTTATCTTTAAATCGCACTATGCGTATGAGTTTTACCCCCACACTATGTGACGTGAGTTTGGTCACTATCATTTCAGCTCTTAAAAACTCATAAAAGTGAATATCAAAACCAGTTTCGGTAATACCAATACCAGCAACGATGTATTACGTTATAATCGGTTCGGTTGGTCACGGTATCACAATGATAATTGCACTCGCTATAGCTTGGAATAAAAATAAATAGTCGATTCGAAAATTCGACAAAAAAACTAAAGATAAGCGTATTCTGTTTTAAGAAAAACTTATATCGAAACCTTGAAAAAAAAGTAATTATAAGCATTAAATAAATATAATATTATTATGAGAAAATGAAACAGGTATCAAATACAAAACTGATTATAGTATGTGGCGAAAATAAAATTTTAAAATAAAACTAAAACTCATTAAACTTTTGTTTACAAAAAAAAAATAAACTCTAATTAAAATATTTTTAAAATGAACAATTTAATATTCCTTTAGTAAAATTTAAAAATTATATATAGTAGTAATGTTTGTTTATTCACAACTGATCGTTGTATATATGTTGATGCTTGATACAAACGAGATTTTTTACCACGCTCGTTGCGGCGAGTTTAGACGAAGTGTTTAACGTGGTAAAGAGCATGTTCGCAAGCTTCGCTGACAACCTGCTTACAAAGGCGAAATCGATGCGATTAGGTATTTAAAGAGTCATATGAAATCGAGTAAATTCGGTATGAAAAATGAAATGCTTGATAAAAGAATTGAGAATAACGAAAAAGTTTCATTCTAAAAGCAGTTGTTAGGAAGCATAGGTTGAGTTGTTTTACCTTCACACGTTATGAGATAATTAAAAATGTAATTTAAAACAAAAATATTTAATAAAAGTAAAAGGAAAAAATTAAAAGAAAAAAAGAAGGATGTTGCCTGCGAAAATCAAACCCTGGCCAATTAAGCTGTGGTGTCAAGGTTAAGTAGTAAGATGATATTTACGTGGTCCGGGGCATGTACAGTTGCTAGCTTTGTTATGCGCGTCGTTACAAAGACATTGACATGTTTAATTACACAAAAGACAATATAAATACGACTTGTTATGATAAAATTAACGTATTTAAGCACACAAAGAAACATATAAAATTTTTGTACAATCAACCTAAACGTATTAAGTCGTGAGGATCAATTAGCCACATCGAATTTATCCAACAAAGATTAAAGAGCTAACCGGCCCATTTATACGTAGTTTTGTATTTTAGTTAGTTTACGTGAGTATTTAACTAAGGGAAAAACAAAGTAAAAAAATATATAGAAAGGCACGAATGTTGGTATATGAATTAAGGCACATGAAAATATTTAAAAAGGATATAAAAAGTGCAGAGGATGGACTCCAGATATATGTTTTTCAATGTGACTGGGGACTTTCATGTGGAGTTTGGAAGAACATCCCACGTGTTATTGGTTGTAATTCTAAAAGGTAAAACAACTCGAGAGTCGTAAACCTCCACCACCCAGCCACTCCTCCGGCAGCCGTTGCCAAAAAGCTACAGCCGGCAGAAAACTCGATTCTCGCATGGAAACGTTCTTAAAACCGAACATCATCATCTAAAGCACTATCATCACTCGCCGACCCTAGAAGCACCATCACCGCCTCCATAAATCCACCTGGCCATCGTGATATAGATGAATCTCTGCTAGGAATAGAAAGAACGGTAGGTAGAAGGGGTGTTGCTACCGGTGGAGTCTGCCTATGATAGTTTAACGTTGTGGTGGTCGTTGGCATAGGATTGGCCACCGACATTACAAAATGAGGTATATTAATGCCCAATATGGGAAGTAAAGCTATTGCTCGAAGATAGAGATTGGAAATAGCACGTGACTTTGTGAGTCAAGGGACGCAAGGGCCAAGGGGCGAGTCAGAGAGGTTTTTCAGAAATAAAAAAAAAAATAGTCTTTCTATTTTTCATGAAAGTTTATGTTCAATATATAGTTAATGATACTAATCAATCTCTAGTTTTAAAATATCTGAAAGCAAAGAGAAATTAATAATTCCATTTTAATTTCAAAAATGAAAAAGTACCTTAAAGGTATTGTAAATGGGAAATAAACAAGAGAGACAGATGAGAGGAAAACCGATTTTCCATTATGTATAGATAATACAATCTGGGACCCTAAGCCCATAAATGTTTGCATTTATAACACCCTCCGCTTAGATATTTTGTATTATACTCTATCAACACTGTACTTCTGGATAATGTTAGTTTGGTTCTTCAGGATCGATATTAACTTATACAACAGGATCAGTTATATTGTCTTGCTAAAACCTTACTAATAAAACCCAGTGGGACAAAACTTTGTTAACGAAAAAAAGTATAGCATGTATAATACTCCCCTCAATTTAACATGCATATTTTAATCTTTTATCTTCATCTTCTATGACAGCGATATGCTTGATCTTCAATGTAGTTCTCTTTAATTTTTGTGAGTCTTGTTGCTTTGTCTTCAAATAGTATAGTTGGACTTCTTTGATCGTCATGAATATGTCTTGTCTCTATAATCAAACTCCGTGCGGGTACAATAAACATATTGCATGAACATGACCACTAGTCAAGACTCCATGTTCTTATTGTAAAACAATTACATATCTTGAGTCCTGCAAAAGTCAACTTATTCTTTGATACGCTTGTGAAGTTGCCTCGTTATACACCTTGCTAGGAAAATTCAGTGGGACAAAACCATAACTAAGGAAAAGAGTAGAACACGCATCATATATAATAAATAACATACTTCAGGATGATGTTAAATCAGCGCTTTGGGGCTTATATAAAAACTTATTCGACTAGATCAGTTTGGTTGCCTTGTTAAAAACCTTCTTAAGAAAACCTAAAGGGAGATAAACTTAATGAAGGAAAAAAGAGCGGAACGTGTTGGATTATAAATATATTTCCCTAGCACATGTGCTAATAAATGCAATACCAAGTCTTGAGATAATAACGAGATACACAAGTGCACTGATCATGATTAGGCATGGTACTTCTGGACCAAGTACTTCTTCACCCTCTACATAGAGACGGTAAGGATCCTTGTGTATGTATAGTGATCAGACAACCGTAGGTATGCTTAGCATATTAACACTAATTATATAAATGTGCTACCATATACTAAGCGTATATTGATAGACTAATTCATAACACATATACTCGAACTATAGATCGAGAGATAATTAAGTTGTGCAAAGAAAATTAGTTAGAATTCTATGTAACTTGTATCTTAAATTAATTATTGGGTCTATTATACCACATACGACCATCTTGCTTATTTAATACAATATATATAATAAGCATTTATATCTCAGAGGTAATAACTTTAATGTTTTAGGTAATCTTAATCCTTAAAAACATTTTCATGTAGATGCTAATTTCAATGTCCTATTTAAGTGTGCGGTGATGATATCTAAAGGTTTAATCTGAAGTCCTTATTTGATTGTAAGGCCGATGATCATGATAGCGCTATCGTATCCAATTCAAGGGACACATTTGTAATTAACTCCAGGGATTGGGGAAAACCCTTGTATTAGAATTCATGTGTTATATCTTTCAATCTATTTTTTACGTCTCTTTTTATCTTAAAGACACCCATTTATAACATATTGGTTTGACGTCTATAGATGTTCGGACTTCTGGTTCGAAAATGTTATGCTTGTCAAACTAATCAAATTTAAGCCTTAAAGGCATCTTGCCATTTTAACAAATCATCTCTTTGTATATACTATTACAGAGTTATACATACATAATCTTTCACATCGATTACATCTGTTGCTATAGCATATGCAAAAGTATGTATTTTACTTCGGTTCCATAGTGTAATGTTTTGTACATAATGTTCTGAAATCTCATATTTATTTGATACCCGAGTCTTTTTTGGAACTCCGTTATCCTTTTCTAGGGTTTTGTTAATCTCTTCTGAGATTATATTAGTCTCTTCTGGGACGTTTACTCTTAGAGAGTATTCTTATTTTATTCTAAAAATATGTATTAGTCCTTCTAGGACATTACCACTTCTAGGGTTTTGTATATAACCTCTTACACAGTTAAACCAATATACTATTATGCTCTTTTCATTTTCATGGACATTTATCATTAGAACCGGCTTATTTTCCACATTTTAATTGTATGATTATTTCAATTCGAGCAGGTGATTTTGATATTGGTATATATGACATTGTCACTCTATTTGTGTGTATGAATGTATCTAGTAACTTATTTGTTACTTATACATATGTATGACATATTAGACTTCATATTTATATCGATCTCTTCTGGGATCCAAATATAATATACATGACGCATTTCATATTATTTCTTGTATTGCCAGGCTTTTAATATTCTTATCTCCCCTTAAGACTGGGTATACTATTACATTTCACTTATAGTTAACATGCTAAGTTGCTATAGATGTTTTTCTCCTATCAATCTTGTAACTTTAATATCATTATAAATATTAAGCTTTGTTTGTAATATCATTTTGATGTATTGTGGTGGCGGTATTATTATGCAGCCCGCATAACCAAATATTTTTGTATGGGACATGTAAGATTCTCTTCTGGAGATTAATTTTAGGGAAGAGTATTTGTTATCAATAGTTAGAATTTATTTAATTAGTGTAGCGACATATAGATTGGTTTGCCCTCATGTAAGAGATGTTAATTCACATCTTAGTGTAGGACCGTTTGAAGGGTGGTCAATACAATCAGTCTCAGAATGAGAAGAGGTTTAGAACACTTAATAGTTCAAATAGGGAACTAGGTTTGAGTATGATGATACTAAGAACACAAGTAATTAGTGAGACAGAACTAAGAACAAGAAAAACAAGTATGGTTTTCAAGGATGCTGTATATTGCTCTCAGTTCTATTACAGTGTTTACAAAGCATATTAGAATTACAAGGACCTGAGACACTTTATACTACATCCTACAATCGTAAATACTTAGAAAGACAGTTGGAAACACTAATCTAGATAACAAGATCAATGTAGAGTCAAAAGACAGATTGCATTTTGACTAGTGACTATGACATGCCATAGCTCATATCCCTTTCTAATATAAAAAGGTTTACAGGTACAAAAGTAGGAAGTTACAGACAAAGACCTTTTCTACTGTTTACAAAAGCATGGACTTTTCACCAACTCATACAAGTTGGTGAGTCTTCAGAGTTGCAACAGAAAGTGTGTCAGCTTTCTGTAAAGTAGATCAAAGAAACCATGTCTTCTTGTCTTCAAAGAAATCAGTCTTCACAGCAAAATGGCTTCGGAAGACTTTCTCTCTGAAGCTTCGGAAGACTTCATCTTTGGCTTCGGAAGATTTGGACTTTGGCTTTGGAAGATTTTACACTTAGAGTATTTTCTAATGTAGAGTGTAAAACTTCTGAAGCACTTCTACCTTGTACGTCCAGTGGATGCATGCAGGAAGACCCTTGGTTGGTTTGGCTTCTTTGGTTGTATCAGTCTTATAATCTTCTGATATTACAAACTCCCCCTAGGCTGATGCTACCAAAACAGAAAAATTCTTTAGATGTTGATAGTCCTCATCAGGATCAACACCAAGCCTCTCTGATGACATACCATCTGTCTAAAGTAGACATCTTAACCTCCTTGATCAGGATCCCTCAGACTCTCATAGTATCTTCTCAGACTCTCATAGTATCTTCTCATATTATAGAGATCATGTAGAGGAAGATCAAGCATGTCTTGCCAGAAGTAGACATCTTGACCTCCTTGATCTCTGATGACATACCATCTGTCCGGATTAGTAGCAAAACTCTAGGACAAGATGGGTCTTCCAATGGCAAGAGGCTCTACTTGAATAGGAGTTAGTTGAGTAGCCTCTTCATGCACTTCCTCAGGATGCTCTGACTCATCCTGAGGTGTGGAGGTGGATGCCTTGGTGTTCTTCTTCTTTGAAACACTTTTCCTTGCCATCCTTTTCCTCTTCTTTGAAGTTTTCAACTGAGAGGACTGGTCTTCAGCACCAGATTGTTCTGTTGTGTCCCTCTCAGTTGGGATCTTTTCTCTCACAGGTTCAGATAGAGATAGAAGAGAACCCTGCTGCGGATCAAAAGATGAAGTTGGCTGAGATGCAGCTCTAGGATTAGGTTGTGTTGTCTCAGGGGGTTCAACCTTTACCTCAACTTTAGGTTGAGCTGGACTTGGTGGAGAATGCAAGTCTTTAAGCTCTCTTTTTTTGATTTCTGCTTGATCACTCTTATATGCTCATGCATGGTGGATAGAGACATAGGACCAAGCCTTCTTCCAGAGAATCCGTACAACTTCAAGAAGCTCATCATCCTTTGTCTATCTTTAGACTTCTTTTGGCTTTTGTGGATGATGGCCCTTGACCTTGCAGCTTCTTCCCTTAACTTTCTTTTTGCAGCTTTTCTTTCTTTTATATTTATTCCTCCAGCTGCTTTAGATATTCAAACTCAATGTACTCAAAGGATAAGGGAAGAAGTGCAGCTAGTTGATAGAGTCCTATGGCACTCAGGTAGTTGATCATATTCATTCTTTCAGCTTCCCTATCTACCTAGGTTGTGAAGTTGCCACAGTCTCTGTCTCAGGACTTTCTTGAACTGAGGAAAGGACAGGAGCATGTTTGTAGAGCCTTTTCAGTCTCCTTTCTTCCTTGATCTTGAGGAGCAATGCTACATCCTTTCCCTCCCTCATCTCCTTTGACAATTCAGTGTCAGCCAACTCACTCAACTCTTCTAAGGGGAGAGATATGAGTTCATCAACGTTATAGTTCCTGGTCCCCAGGTAGTTTAGCCTGGCTGTCCGTCAACTCATCATCTTGAGTGTTTGGCCTGGGGGCAGCCCGGATAGCAGCTTGCATGAAGCCTGAGGACCCTCCTGAACTCTCTCCCTTAACTTCCTCTTCCTCTCTGTCTCTCCTCTCCTCCTCTAACTCCTCAGAGGTTATTTCCTCTTCCTTTTGTCATGCACAGGCCTTGGTGACTCAGGGTGGAGAGAGATTTGGCCTTCATTGCATTGGGTTCAGCATCAAGCTCTGGCCAGAGAGGATGTGAAGCACCTTCGCCAGTTGGTGCCTCACTGAGGGTACTGGGTGCTGATGGAGATCCGTCTCAAGGTTCACAGGCTCAACTTCTGGACATCAGTCAAAGCTTTCCCTTCGAAGCTAATCTCAGATCCACTTTAACATCCAGTTGACCAAAATCTCACCTGCTAGCCTCTGTCTATATAATTTTGATCTCTATCTTGAACTCTTCAGGCACCCTTCCTTGAATCCAATCTGGTCTAATCTCTCAGCTTGTCTGTTTTGGCTTGGGTTGCAGTAGGAGATCAACCAGATGGATGCACTTATAGGAACTTAGGTTTGTAAAATTAAAGATCTCTTGTTGACCCTAAGCTCTAGAGTTGAGTAAGAGCTCGTCTTTCTATGTCTATACCTCTATCCCAAGATTAGGTTCTCAGAGTGAAGAGATGGGGTTGACATGGATCTGGGTATACCCTCCTCAAATAGGCTGTATAATGAGTGAGTCACATCAATGTGGACTTGAGGAGGTTACTGAGTATGGACTATTGTAAGGGAGGGTGTAAATTCTCTAAAGTCCATACTTTGAGAAGAACCTCCCAGGTTCTGTGACTGTTCAGACTTTCTCCCCCTTTTTGGTAGCATCACTTTCTTGCATAAGTGAGCTGGGGGTTGAGTCTATCATCATTCACCATCGTTCTATGGACCTGGTTAGTTGTTCTTTATGGTCTCTCAGCTAGCTTGCCCTTAAGATTGGTGATATCAAGTTGCTGGTCATTGACCCTTTTGTAAGATAGTCGCCTGAGATTCCAGGTGACTAATCTTGGAGACTAATAGGTGCAATTTAGTCAATGTGTGCACCTTTAGTTCAGACTCCCCTCATCTTCATCAAAAGTCATGGGGGATATAGAATAGGACTAATGTCTTCTTACTCATCACCAGCATAGTGTTCTTTGGCGGATGGGATTTCCCCCTGCATCATGACAACTTCAAGAGAAGTGTCAGAGGCTGGGTGCCATGGTCTAGGTCTGACTGATGTAATCACTTTCTAAAGTGAGAGCCTCTTTCAAATGGATCTGCTGAACAGGTTCAGGAAGATCCACCTCAGTCGGGGGTGGATGATGTGGGCTAGACATGGGTGAGACAGGGGTACTCAACTCTCCTTGATAGGGTGGAGAAGAGAGACTCATGGTACTCACTGAAGCCCATATCTTCATCATCATAGAAGTCAAGGCTGGGATTGGTTGGTTGAGATCCGCGGCTGGGGATGGTAACTGTCTCTGGAAGGTTGTTCACTAGAGTGTTGAGACTCTGAGTGAAGGCTTAAGGCTGGTTGGGGTGTGAGCTCATCAGGCTGAGCATGAAGGAACCTCAGCACTGATCGTTTAAGAGATGGGAGTGGTTTGCTCCTTAGGGGAAGTGGGGCTCGAGTGTCCACTTCCTCTTGCATGGTTGGTGATATGGGGGACCTGCACAAGCTGAATAGGGTGCTGGGGTTCGTTTGGTTTTTCTCTGGTAGGTGATGGTTATTGTGGGCTGTATTTGTGGTTGGGAGGTGGAAGGTGTGGGTTCAGCACTAGCTGGTGCTGCTAGGTTGCCACCTTGAGCAATAAGCTCAAACATTTTTAGGACTAGGGATGTTTCTACCTCAGAGAAGCCAACAGTTGCTTCCTCATCATTTTTAAAGATGCCGAGCTTCATCTGTCCCAATTTAGAATATACCTTTCCCCTTAACTGTGTGCCCAACTGTGTGCCCAGTTCACAGTTGAGAATGTGCTGGACATATCTAGTGAACATGTAATACTCTAGGGAGTCCAAGTTAGTAAGTAAATTGGTAATATACAAATTGAGAATACTAAACTTGACCCCGTGAACCATTCCAGGGACTATGAAAGAGAGGTCTTCTAGAATCTGGTCCTATCCTCCATGCTTGTTGGACAAGCAATGTATGACAACATGGAGGAGTACTTCAATTGAGATGAGACCTTCCCCTTTCTGAAGGTTTTGATGAGATGTCACCCTCATAGCCCATCTACGTAAAGGAGTGTTTGACAGCAGCTTTGGGAAAGGACAATCACCTTCACATCATCCGCTGAAGATGTGTGTTATGGTGGCTGGAGTGATGAAGATTGTCCTCCCTTGCACTATGGCAGACAGTGCCTTCTTCCCAGTCCTGGTGACCTCTTCGTAGGTCCGCCAGAACTCCAACAAGTGATCCTCATAGAGAGGAGGATCAATGGTGAGGGAGGTGAAGTAGGTGGACAAAGAAAGGTAACAACAAACCTCTGAGAAACCTGGATCTTTCTCAGAGTCTTACAAAGCAACCTGATTATGTTGCCTGTGAAGATGCATGGAAAATCAGGTTGGTTCTACAATCAAGGTTGGCCATTTGATGTAGCTTTCTGATGAAGGAAGATAAGAACAATAAACTTTGAAATCCGGATGTCGGTCCCACCTCTAAAAAGTGCCCAAAAAGGTAGTTTTCTTGAAGTTGAAAATCTCCGAATAATTTTGGCTTGAAGTTTTGAGAAAAAGCTTCCGAAGCAAATTTGGCTTCGGAAGATATTCTTAAGAGTTGTGAAAATTTGGCTTCGGAAGAAAAATACTTAGAGAATTTTTCTTCCGACACATATTTGGTTTCGAAAGATATTAAGACTTGGGAGTTTTATTCTAAAGAGAATAAATCTTCCGAGACTTAATTGCTTTCGGAAGATATTGTCCTTCAAATATATGCAAGTACTTAGAAGCATATTTAAGCTTTGGAGATATTCTCATAATTCTTTCGAAGTAAATTTCGTATAAGTAGTTATGTGATTTAAAGATATAATTTCTTCCGAAGGCAACTTGGAATCTTCCGAAGAAATATGTTCTGAAAAATTTCAAAAATCTAAGGAATATCATTAAAATTTTCTTCCAAAATAAGCTAGGCTTATGAAGGTGATAAAATAGTCAACTTAGGATACACATGTTTTAGAAATAAAGTTGATTTAAGTTTTAAGAAAATCTACTCACAGTTAATCATCCCAATAGCTGATACAAGATATTAAATCTCTGTCCATCAAAGGCTGTAGTGAACAGATCACATATTGTTCATTTGTGTTAACTTGTGACTAGTTTGATTAATCCTTCTCAAAGTTATCTCTAATCAAATGATACCTGATGTTGATGTGTTTGGTCTGGAGTGCTGCACAGGATTCTCTGTAATAGAGATAGCACACTGTTGTTGTCTATGTGGATGGGAGTCTCTTTGAAGTTGAATCCAAGTCCAGCATCTGATTCTGAATCCAAAGCACTTAGCAAGGCAACTTGCAGCACATGTATTCAGCTTCAGCAGTTGATGCAGAGACACATGATTGTTTCTTGCATTGCCATAGACAATCCTTCCACCAAGGATTGACACCCCCCCCTAATGTAGACTTTGCAATCATGTTGCAGCCACCATAGTCACTATCTGTATAAGCATACAAATTGAAGTTAGAATTCTTTAGATACCAAAGGCAAGCTTGGAGCACCTTTGAGGTATCTAAGAATCCTGTTGACAACAACCAGGTGTGACATCTTGGGGTTTGCTTGATATCTTGCACGATGCATGTGGCAAACATGATATCAGGCTACTTGCTATGAGTACATAAGAGACCCAATCATAGCCCTGTAAAGATGCTCATCACACACTCCCCCTCAAGATCAGTCCAAGGGAGTGGTTTCTGGCTATGGGTGTCTTAGCAACCTTACAATCAGTCATGTTGAATCTTGTAAGTATGTTTTGTACATATTTGACTGACTATGAAATGCCATTGTCAACTTGCTTCACTTGAATTCCCAGAAAGAAATTAAGTTCCCCCATGGCACTCATTTAAATCTATTCTTCATCAGCCTCTTAGTCTTTACAGAGCTTTGGATTAGTTGACACAAAATTATGTCATCCACATATACTTAAACCTGCATTAAGTCATTCCTGTTCCTTTGATGAAGAGAGTTCCATCTATAGTACCCTCTTGTTACCATGTTGATAGAGATACCGAGATACTGTCTCATACCGCTTTCTTGGAGCTTGGTGCAGCCCATAAAGAGCTTTATCAAGCTTGCAGACATAACCAGGATGATCTGGGTCTGCAAAGCCAGGTGGTTGTTGACATACACCTCTTCATCAACACCCCATACAGAAAAGCACACTTGACATCAAGTTGGTAGACCTTGAAATCCTTGGATACAGTAAAAGCCAGGAATATTCTTACAGCTTCAAGTCTTGTCATATGAGCAAAAATCTTTGTAATCAATTCATCTTCTTATGTGTACCCTTGAACAACTAGTCTTGTCTTGTTCTTGATGACTAGTCCTCTATCATCTTTCTTGTTCCTAAAACCACTTGGTTCCTATGGTAGTCTTCCCATGAGGAAGAGGACATAGGTTCCAAACCTTCTATCTTTTGAATTGAAGTAGCTCCTCTTGCACTGCTTCAACCCAGCTTCCATCTTTCAAAGCCTCATCAACTTTCTTTGGCTCTACTTGGGACAAGAAACAAGAGTGTAGAAAAACATTTTTGTCATGGGTTTTGTCCTCTTGTTCTCACCCCTGTATCAACATTTCCAATGATGTTTGTGGAGGGGTGTGACTTGTGGATCCTTAGTTGAGGGATCACAGCAAGTTGATTGGAGAGATCCAAATTAGAGAAATTTATATCTAGCAATGGAGTATCACCCACCACATCAGCACACTTATCAAGTGAGACTTGATCCAATGAGTGTGTGACATTATTTATGTTGTCTTCTATGAGTGGTTATCAGCATCAAGAAATCTTGATCACTATCACCACCTCCATTTTCCTTTTACATTTGAAGCTCTTCACCTGGGTTTTGAACCTCTGAGTTGGAATTTGAAGCCATCTCAGATGTATCAGTTGAATTTGTCATGTTGTGCTGATAGGATCTTCATTTGCAGGGTTAGTTACCACTGGAGCTAAAGTAGTATTCTTTCTTGGTCTTCTCAGCTCAAATCTTAGGTCAGGATCTTCTGTTGATTGTTACCTTTAGATCTTTAAACATCCTCATAAAACTTGTTTAAACAGTTGGTAACTAATCAAGATCAAATAGCCAATCCGGACCAGAACCTTTTACACTAGGAGTGTGCTCATTGAAAGTCACATTAGCTGACTCCTCAACTACTCTAGTTCTGAGATTGTATACACTATAAGCCTTAGCTTAAGAAGAGTATCCAATAAAATCCATCATCTGATTTCTCAGCAAACTTGGATCTTTGGTATTCAAGATGGTGCATGGACATCCAAATGACCTGAGGAAACCAATGAATGGTCTCCTTTTATGCCATAGCTCATAAGGAGTTTTACCATGAGTCTTAACTACTAAAACTCTGTTCCGCACATAGCAGGTTGTGATAACAGCCTCTGCCCAGAAGGTGATGGCAGTTTAGAGTCAGACAACATGGTTCATGCAGCCTCAATAAGTGTCCTGTTTCTCCTCTCAACAACACCCGTTTTGCTGAGGAGTCCTGGGAGCACTATATTGTCTTGTAATACCCTTTCATCACAAAATGCATCAAGGATTTGGTTCTTAAATTCTATTTTCTGATCACATCTTATGGTCTTGACCTTGTGATCAGATTGATTCTCAATCTTCAGAATAAAATTCTTCAAGATCTCAGGAGTCTCATCCTTAGTTCTATAGAAAAAGACCCAAATGAATCTTGTGAAATCATCTGTGATCACTAAACAGTATGAGGTCCTTCCTAGACTCATTACACTGGTGGGGCCAAAAAGATCCATGTGTAATAAGTGTAGGGGAGTAGTGATAGAGTTCCTTTCCTTTGGCTTGTGAGACACTTTGTGTTGCTTCCCTTTCAGGCATGCAACACAATGATCATCACTTGAAACTCTTTCATTGGCATTCCAGGTACCAAATCATTCTTAATTAGTTTATTCATGCTCTTAAAGTTTACATGACACATTTTTTATGCCAGAGGAAAAACTCATCACTATTGGCTTTAGATAGAAAGCAAGAAACTTCTCTTGAAAGGGATGTTTCCTGCAAATCTATCTTGTACATGTTCCATTTCTTGGGAGCTCTGACCAGGATATGCTCTTGAGGATGACTACCTCGGGCTTATGAACAACGTACTCTCTTGTAAAGAGCATGTTATGTCTTTAATCATAAATTAGGATACACTCAGAAGATTGTACCCAAGCTCCTTGATAAAGTTTACCTTTTTAATGCTGAGCTTACCATTTATGACCCTACCCCTTCCAGTAATGTAACCATTGACTGGGTTTGAGAATGATGTTCTCGTTGATGTGACTCAACCTAGGATCGAATATGCAGACTAAGTCAGTATATAGTCGTGGAATTACTATATTACAGAAGAGTTGAAACTGAAAAAAATGTTTGAGTAAATAAAGCACATGAACACAGAAGTCAAAGATGTATAATATTGATGTATCACTATTGAAGTCAAAAAACCTTACAAATTTAGGGTATGAAACCCTATTTATATGCATACACATTGCCTGTACAAAAGACTAAACTACCCATGACTTATACATGAATCTAGTCTAAGTACAAAATAAATAAACATTTGTAAGTTGTTCATCCTCATTAGTTCATGCAGATAAACATGTCTTCATCAGCATTCGTGGTCATGTAATCAGCATTAACTTAGTTCATCCGCATTAGTTCATCCGCATTGTTCAGCATTTCCTTTTGTTCATCCGCATGGACTAATACGAGTGAACAAGTCTTGTTCAGCATTTCCTTTTGTTCATCCACATGGACTAATGCGGGTGACAAGTCATCAGCATTTCTTCTGTCTTCATCCGCATTTGTTAATGCAGGTGAACAAACACTTGTCAGCATTTGTTCACAAGTCATCCGCATTACAATGCGGGTACTTCACACTTAGCTTTTTCTTGTCTTTTGTTCTTATGTAAATAAGTCTTCTGTTTTGATGTTTTCCAACCAGAACAACTCCAACCACCTCTTAAGTTGGCAAGTATGATCCTTTCAGGGTCTAACAATACTCCCCCTAAGGATTATACTTCTTGGGTTCCTTAAGAGTCTGATGGTTGTGGTGGTTGTGATGATTCTGGTGGGTCTTGATGTGATGTCTTCTGTGGACTGTTGTTGGAGATTGTTGTATTAGCTTCATCATGTACCTCAGGTTCTGCAAGGAAGGATTGAGGATTGCCTTTATCATGTTTGAATAGTCTTTTGCTTCCTTTATTTTGTCTCTGCTTAGAACATGAATCTTCATCTCACTCATGGTGTGGATTGTAGCAATAGGCATTTGTTTCACTATAAAAAGTTCACTCAAAATTGAAAAGTAATAAATGACTCACATTAAATGAGTATTTATAGTACATCTCATAATTTTCACAAAGCTGCTGAACAAATTAAATGTCCATTTACTGTAACATGCGGAAGAACTAATTTACCTATCCGCATTTACTGTAGCAAATGCGGGAGAACAAATGACTTGTCCGCATTTACTGAGCAAATGCAGAAGAACACTTTGTTGTCCGCATTAGTTTTACTTGTACAAAAACATACCCGCATTGGCTAAATGACAGGGTACCTTCACCCGCATTAACCAATGCTCTTACCCGCATTAATTTTTGAACTTGTCAAAAATTATGTAGTTGCAGTGGATGATTCTGACTGGTTTTGCATAGCTGTTTCTGATTTTATGAAGATAAGTATGCATCATTGGTGCTTTATGAAGATTTAGCAGATTCTGAGATTGTCAATTCTTGCTTGGATTGACTTTATCCTTGATGTGATACATGGTTCCCAGTTTGACTGATTTTGGGCCTTATGCATCTTCTGAAGCAGTTTATGGTATAATTTCCATACAGACACTATCCATTTTGATTTTAAACATGTTGCCTATTTTACATTTGCAAATTTCATGTTTTTGTAAATATTTCCTTTTAAAATTTTACTACTCCCCCTAAAGTTTATATCCACTGGGATAAAACTTTACACAAATTTATAAAATTTAAGGACAATATTTCAGAATTTTGATTGTTTGCTTATTTGTAAATGTAGAAATTTTGTACTGTTGTTTGAAATTTTGGGATCATATCAATCTTATCTTTCATAAGTGCAAGTTGTCATGAACTTATTGATTGAAGGTATGTTTGTCCTCTTAAACTCATTCTTGGTCAATATTGTAATGCATGTGATTATTATCATGTTTTGATTAGTTAAAACATTTAACATAACCTCACACCCATAAGCATAGCAATATCACTATCCTCATGTACTGTATGGTAGAACTTTCTCACAACTTTCAATATCTGGTCATTTAAATTATGAAATCTCATTCATTTTGGTACGGGGGATCCACATTGGATTCTTTTACCTGATCCTTATTTTCGTATGATCCACATTGGGATTCTTTTTGCTCTTCACTTTGGAAGGTGATCCACTTTGGGATTCTTTTTGTTCCATCACTTGGAATGTAATATTTTTGTTTTATTTGTCACCCTGATCGGATGTGTTCCTCATTGGGACTCTTTTTGGATCTTAACATCAGCATTATGTGCTTGTTTCTCCAGGTCTTTGCTCAGCAAAACAGAGGAGAAACTGATGTGTGAGAGAGATTCATAAAGTATCATGACCTGGTGTGTTTAGGTTGCTACACATACATACACTTGAATAGGTTAGATACTTACATGCTCTGAGATGATGCATTCACAGTTGAATGTGATCTTTAGTTTATCACAGCATTTATCTTCTTCCAAGTTGAGCCTACCCATATATCAGGTAAGTCATGTCAGTCTTTCAAGATATTGAATTAAGCATAGTGAATGATATAATGACTGTAATTATATGATTTCCCAGAGAAGTACAAATCAAGAACTTCAACAAAATTGATTTCTTTTTGTATAAATGGAATTTTTGATGTTTTTTGAAATTTTTGGTTTAAACAGCAAGATGACTTCCTTTTTTTTTTACTCAAGGTTAATCATGCCGATTGATTGGACTAAGAATTCAAACCGACTTGGGTCAAATGCCTTAGTAAACAAATCAGCTAGCTGATTGTTTGTGTGAACTTGAATTAGCTTGATTAAACCTTTTCAGCACAGTCTCTCAAAAAGTGATATCTAATTTCATATGTTTTGTTTTTGAGTGCTGAACAGGATTGTTTGTTATGAAGGCTGCAGCAGTGTTTTATATGATTGGTATTTGCAAGAAATTATAACCATAATCAAGCATCTGGTTTTGAATCCAGAGAACTTGAGAACAGTAAGCTGATGCTGCAATGTATTCAGCTTCAGCTGTTCATACAGAAACATTGGTCTGTTTCTTGCACTGCCATGACACCAGTCTGGGACCAAGAAATTGACAACCACCAGATGTGGACTTTCTATTGAAATTGCATCCCCTGTAATCACTGTCTGTGTATGCATAGAGATAAGTCTCCTTTTCTAGGATACCATAATCTACCAAGAGCAGGTTTGCCCTTAAGATATCTAAATATCCTCTTGACTGCATTCACGAGATTCCTAGGGATCTGCCTGATATCTATCACAAACACAACACCAAACATAACATCAGGTCTACTGGCTGTTAAATACATGAGTGAACCAATCATGGATCGATAAAGAGTCTGACCCAGATTTGCCATCTGTGTCTGGACCAACCTTCACTTTTGTATCAATAGGTGTTCTGATGGACTGACAGTCTGCAAAGTGAAACTTCTTCACATGGATTCCACATATTTTGACTGGTTGATGAAGATTCCACTAGATGTTTGTTGTACTTGAAGACCTAGGAAGAATGTGAGTTCTCCCATAGCACTCATCTGAAATTTTGAATGCATAAGATCTTCAAAGTCTTTACAGAGTTGTTTGTTGGTGGAGCCAAAGATGATATCATCCACATAAATCTGGACAAGCAACATCTCATTCCTTTTTCTCTTTCTGAACAAAGTCTGATCAATCTTTCCTCTTTCATAACCATGGTCAAGAAGAAAGGATGACAGAGTCTCATACCATTTCTGAGGGGCTTGATGTAAGCCATACAAGGCTTTATCAAGCTTGTATACCCTGTGAGGGAAATCAGGATCCTCAAAGCCTGGTGGTTGACTCACGTAGACTTCTTCAGAGATCTTACCATACAAAAATGCACACTTTACATCCATTTGATAAACTGTGAATTTCATGGAAGCAGAGTATGCAAGAAATAGTCGTATGGCTTCTAATCTGGCAACAGGAGCAAACACCTCGTCATAATCTATTCCTTTTTCTTGTGTATAGCCCTATGCTACCAACCTTGCTTGTTTTCTGATGACAATCCCTCTGTTATCAGTCTTGTTTCTGTATAGCCATCTGGTGCCGATAGGGTATTGACCTTCGGAAGATCCACCAGTTGCCATATTCTTGTTTATTGAATTGTAGCAATTCTTTCTACATTGCCTCAATCCAGCTATTGTCTTGAAGAGCCTCTTTAATGTTTTTGGGTATAGTTTGACACAGAAAACAAGAAAACAAACAGATGTTTGCAATACTTGACTTGCTTCGTGTCACCCGCTCATCTAACACCAATAATGTTGGACACTGGATGATTCTTGTGTGTCCTGGTAATTGGAATCAAATCACCAGCAATGAACACATCAAGATTAGAGACATTCATCATCTTGGAGAGAGGCATCTTATGGTGGTGATGTGGAGAATGATGAAAGGAATCAGAAGGTTCAGCATCTTCAGTAGCATTATGGATACTTTCATCATTTGAATTTCTGTTGTTTTCAACTGGAGCACATGCTGGTTCAGGGTTTCTCACTTCAGTTGATGGTTCAGCAGAAGAGAAGGCATTGAGCTATGATCACCCTCAGTTGAAATACTTTGATGTTGAATAACTGGTCTTACAGGATCAGCTTGTATTGGCACTTCCTCATTAGCTTGATCAACAGAAGAAGGTGGAATCATAGGAAAATCAGTCCTTCTATCCACTAAGCCTGAGGATCCTGCAATTAACAAGTTAAACTGATCAAAAGATCTTGTAAACGAGTCAATATCAAACAACCAATCAGGACCGTTTGATGATTTGGGAAAAGAGTGCTCATTGAATTGAATGTTGGTTGATTCATCAATGATGTTTAATCTAGGATTAACACCCTAAAAGCCTTTGAAACGGAGGAATATCCCACAAAGAATCCCTCGTCAGACTTAGGAGCAAACTTTCCTAAATGGTCTCTGGTGTTCAATATTGAAACCGGACATCCAAATGACTTCAAAAATCCAATAAATGGTTTTTCTATAAAAAGAAGTTTATAAGAGTTTTTATTGTTTTTTTAATATCAGAGTACGATTTTGCACAAAACATGAAGTGTTGACAGCTTCTGCCCAAAATGTAATGGGCTTTTTGCATCTGCCAGCATAGTTCGTGCGGCTTCAATTAGAGTTCTATTCCTCCTTTCAGCCACTCCATTTTT